>OX254006.1:2771648-3371648 GCA_946000715.1 Vitis cinerea var. helleri x Vitis riparia | reverse complement strand
GCCATTAGACTAATGTTAATGTTTCTTTTGGCAAGGAATGAATGATGTGATGTAGGAAGCATATGGGGCATTAGACTGTTAGTGAGGAAGGAAGACTGATGTTAATGTTCCTTTTAGAAAGAAAGGAAGAATGTGAGGCATTAGACTTTTAGCGAGGAAGGAAAACTGATGTTAATGTTCCTTTTGGCAAGGAAGGAAGGATGTAGGGCATTAGACTTTTGGCGAGGAAGGAAGACTTGTGTTAATGTTCCTTTTGGCAAGGAAGGAAGATAGATGTTAATGTTCCTTTTGGCAAGGAAAGAAGGATGTAGGGCATTAGACTTTTGGCGAGGAAGGAAGGCTAATGTTAATGTTCCTTTTGGCAAGGAAGGAAGGATGTGGGGCATTAGACTTTTGGCGAGGAAGGCTGATGTTAATGTTCCTTTTGAATAAATGAGTTTTAGTATTTGATATATTTTTTATTTTATTTTAGATCACTAAATTAATATTTTTCTTTATACTTAACCTCTTACAATAAAAAATAAATAAATTTTCTAGAACACATTTTGTGGGAAAAAAACAAAATTAAATGATACTGCAGTGGGTATTGTTAACTTCTTGGGAAAACTTTTTTTTTTTCTCTCCTCTTATGAAAAATTTTAAATTTTGAAAATACCAACTTTTAGAAAACACTTTTTCACTAAGATTGAAAAAACAAATTGAAAGATTTTTTATTTCGTTTTTTAGAAAATGGAAAGAAAAAAATGTTCATATATGTTTTAAACTTGTTTTCTATTTTTCAATGAAAATAAAAGACAACTGACAAATTAAATGGATCTTAATTTATGATTCTTAATTCAATTCTTTAAAATAAGACATAAATATCCAAAAATATTCATCATAAAAAAGTTAAAAGAATAAAAAGAGCCATAAATTAGTTTCACATTTGGAAAAGAACGTTTATTGATGGTTGGATTCTGGCTTTGTTTCTCATGGAAGTTCTACTTGATGAAAAATTGAGCTAGAATCAACTCCACAAGAAATATGGATGTGTTCTCACCTTTTTTTTTTTCTTTGTATTTCCACTCAATGGGGATTTGTTTTATTTTATTTTGATTTATTTGAGAATGACTATTAATTTATTTAATTTTAAAAATAATATTTATCTTATTATTAAAAAATAAAATCCTAAGTGTATAAATTCAACAAAGTCATGTAGTGACTCAAAAAGTTCCAATAGGTGCATTAAAAATGGTTTTGTATAAGGGTTATAAAATTTGATATAATTCATTAATACAATTTGAACTCAACATTTTTTTCACGGATTTGAATAAAGTATAATTGCGTTTGAATCAAATTTGTGTCATCTTGTAAAACATATTTAATCAATAGGTAGTTTTTGGATCAACTTACATAACTCGATGTTTATCTTAATCGATTCATTTAATAATCATGTTGATTAACATAATTATAACTCTAAACTAATTATCTTTGACTCATTTAAGCTTTTTTGAATAAATAGATTAATTAAGTTATAAACATATTTGATCACAAAACTATCTGATGATTCCACCTCTAAGCCTTGAAAACCCAGCGTGCAAAACTCAATTATGAAGAGAGAATCCATGTCTTTTTGTCCAAAACATGGACTCAGGGGAAACACAAAACACCACTATTTAGGAGGGCTCAGTAGTTTGAATAATATTATGAAAAAGAAACAGAGTAGAGAAGGGAAGAGAAGAAGCAACAGAATGCTCTGTATCATTCTCATTCATCATCTGAAATATGTGTAGGAAAGCTCTAGATATAGGAGGCTGGAAACAAAGAATGCTATAGCTAATCTGAAACTAATCTGTAGCTAACCTGTAACTAATTCCAACTCATCCTCTTACAATTGTTTAACAAACACTACTACAAAAAATGAAAATGATGACACTCACTTCCTTGACACTTTAAAAAAAAAGTGACATGATTTAGTTTGAAGTGTACAATCATTGGCGCTTGTTTACTATGGCGCTTTTAGAAGCGTCATTGAACGACATGGATTTAGAAACATTGGCGCTTAATTTTAAGCGTCATCATTAAATCTATTTTTTGGATCCTCGACACTTTTGAAAAGCATCATTTTCTTTCATGATATATATATGCCTAAATT
This sequence comes from Vitis cinerea var. helleri x Vitis riparia, assembly GCA_946000715.1. Classification (NCBI taxonomy): domain Eukaryota; kingdom Viridiplantae; phylum Streptophyta; class Magnoliopsida; order Vitales; family Vitaceae; genus Vitis; species Vitis cinerea var. helleri x Vitis riparia. Next base: position 3,369,514 of record OX254006.1, on the reverse strand, counting down.
TTCATTCCCCCCAAATGATTTTCACATCCGCCAAAAGTATATACTTCCACACCCACACCAGTTATGAGTGTGAAAAACCCTAAGCCTTCAGTACTCTTTATCCATTTTCAACCGATGTTTAGGTCTTGTACGAGCTCACATCATCATCAACAACAACATCAAGACCCACAAGCAATGAAATTTCACAAATTTCAGTGGTTCCTAAAATCAAGAGAGGCGGGAGACGATTGAGGAGTAGTTTGGCCTCCTCTTTCGTGAAATAGCCAGGAGAGAATCGAGATCTATGTTTTGTTGGGAAGATTTGGTGTGGTGTTCATTTGTATCACTGATTGAATAATTGTTGCGGTATGGGGGAATGTAGTCGAGAGCAGAGGATCACCAGGGGGACGAGAAGATTCCAATGGGTTTCTTCTTATTCCAATTTAAACCCTAATTTGTTTTTCCTTTCATCTAACCTTGGTCTAGCCCTATGTCCTCTCAAAAAGTAAGGAAAGTTCTTAGTCAATCCTGGTTTTTGACATCAGAGTTAGGTCAGTTAATTTTTTTTCTTCGTATTCTGTTCAACTCTATTTAAGAATCACAGATCTATGAAAATTATCTACTGCTTTTGTTGTTGGAGATTGAAGTATGTAGAATACTCTATTTGATTTTAAGTATTGGCTTGGGAAATCCTTCATTATTTGAACAAGTTGTTGTGGAGCTTGTGCTCTAACTTTTCTTTCTTAACGTCTCTTACTCCCACCTACCATCTCCTTGCTCGGGGTCTCAAACTGACTTGGAACCTCTAATCCTCTTTTCTGGAGTTTTCTGATCTCTGAATCTCATTCCAAGTTTGCAAAGACTGCAAACACTTCTCAAAATTTAATTCTTTTTATTTTTTTCTCCTTCGTCTAATTTGTTGATTTTATATTTGTGTTTGGTGAATTTGAAGTGGAGTTAAGGTAAGAATTGTGGAGTTCAACTTGTTAAAGCTAATTTATTTATTTATTTCGAAGTGTTGAGGATGATTTTTATTTTGGCATTAAGGTTTAAATCCAAGTCGTGACATATTTTTTGCCTGCTCACTAACTGTTTAGCAGATGGTCTTGGTAGTTTCTACTTTATTTTCTTCTTCAGCATTATTAAGGTATTTTGTTTTCTTCTCATTCCATATTTAGCTAATGGTTTGGCCTGAAAGTCTCAATTTTATATTTTTTTTCCCTTAATATATTTTAGGTTTTGAGTTGTATGAGTTAGTTAACTCGTGTAAACGTATGATGAAATGTTGAAGAACTCTGTGTGCCATCATCGTTCCAGATTCTGGTTGTTTTTATTTAATGCAAAACCATTTTTGGACTCATAAAGCTTCACTTGGGTTGTGAGCCCTCTTTTTGTAGCATTTTTTATTATGTGTCTTTTCCTTTGCCTATCAAAAAAATTGAATGAATCATATCTTATTCAGAATCCTTTTTGTGATCAGAAATTTTTTTGTTGATTTTCTTTTTTAGCACCATTACAAATGTTCTGTTACATTTAATATTACCGTCATAACCTTTTCAGCACTCCAGTATTGTGTTGTAAATAAGTAGCGGTTCTTGAATTCCTTTAGCTAGTTTGCCTTCAAAACTACAATAGATGTTATTTACTGAGTTGTTATAATGAATTTTTCTGAGCCAATAAACATGTAAAGAGGTTACAATCATTCAATACTCTACTCACAAAGCCTTTCTAACTACTGTGTTAACCATATGAATTTTTTTCCTTTTTAATATGGGTTTGGTTGGTGTTGCTACCTCAACCATTATATATGCATGACCTAGTGGGGACCCATCCATTTGGTCAAACAGATATGACGATTTAAGTTGAAGATCTTCAAGTAATTATAGTTTGGGATTGACATATGATCATAGTGTTGAGCATTAATTATCAGTCCTCGAGGTACATGTCTGGCTCAAATTTTCATTCACTTTTTTTCTTCTTGAAAGGTTTATTTGTGCTGTTGCTAGCTTCTATATTAGCCCATCCATTTATTTCTATTTTTGTTTGCTTCCGTTTTAACATAATATATGATATATGAAATCCATTTAGTTTCTTTACACACCAAATGTAAACAATTACATATCATAAAAGTTTTCAATTACCACTTTAATTAATAATTCTATTTTGTTCATTAGAGACGTATAGGAAAATAAACTAGAAGAAATTACATACGGGAAAATAAGTCTATTTTGCAAACATAATTTATTAAACCAAGTGAGTAAGATCACCTTGATGTATTGCTAATCAACAAAAAATAATTTCACCCTATATGTACTAGTATCTAGAAAACTATTAAATCTTCATGTTTCTATATTATACTTATTGAGTTTGAACATATCTTTAATGGGGAACAAGAATTCTTTAAAGGGAAAATAGGGATTACAAAGAGGAGAAAGATATGGGAAGCAAAAATTTTATGGTAACAAGTGAGGACGATCAGATTTTTTTAGTATGAAAGAAAAACCAAGATTTTCCTACTTGCAAGGAGGATAACCAGAATTTTTTAGCAAGAAAAAAGAACCAAAATTTTCCTAGTAGCAAGTAGGATAATAGTGTGTTTTTCTTTTTTTTTTTTTTAAGAAAAATGGATGAACCAAGATTTCCAACAAGAAGAGAGACAAATTAGAATTTCCAGTAACAAAAGATGAACCAACATTTTTCCTCCAATGAGAAGGATGACCAAAAAAATTCTCCTAGCAACAAGAAGGAAAATCAAAATTTTTAGTCTCAATAAAATTATCGAGGAAATGATAAAAAAAGTGTAATGCAAGGTTTTTATTCTAGTGTTTGGCAAAACCTTAGGCTTTCAAGATTTTTTGTTTAAAATTAAAGCACTCTAAAAGTAGAAGTATTTTAGGGTCTAAAAGTTCTTTTGTATGAAAAAAGCTTTAGGGGAAAGGTTTTAGAATTTAAAGCTTTTAAATTGCCTTGAATATGTAAACAGTGGGAGAAGAGCTTTTCCATTGATTTGCTATTCAAGTTGGGCATAGAGAAGTGTTTTTTAATTTTTTCTGCATGAAATGTTGAAGTTGTTTCTATGTGTAGATTATAATATATTATCTCCCAAAGTCATGTGTCTCCTAAAAAGCATTCTCATGTAGGTGATTTTTTATTTTTTATTTTGTTATGAGAATTAATGGAGTTATTATGTTTGGAGTTGGAGTTCCTTTTTTTACTTTATTTGTTTGTTTTATAGACACTACAAAATGAGGGCATGGCAAATTTTTCTTGTTGCTTAATTCATTCATCAACCAAAAAGATTTTTAGAATCTCTTAAATCTAAAAAGGAGTACTCTACCATTCTTGGTTGAGTTAGAAAACAATGTTCTAGTCTAATAATATTCTGTTAGGCAACCATTTGGTCTCTTTCCCTTTTAGGTTTCTTTCTTTTTTGTGTTCTTGAATAGTATCTCTACTTTAATGCAACCAATAATGAGAAATTGTAATATTTGTTGTAGGGAACATTGGCTGATATATTTCTAAGGGGCACCAATTTCATGACAGATACTTGAGGGATGACATCTTTGGTAAGAGCTCCTTCCTTAGTATCTAAATTTGTATCTTACTACGAATTCTTTGAATTATAGATTCAAGTGTTGCCTCCATTTGTGTCATTTTCCCAAGTGTTATCATAATTGTCTTGCTTGATAGAGCTCCCATTACATATTTCCGGTCATAACTGGCATTTGCTTTTCACTCTAAAAATAATAAAATTTAGTAGCATAATCACTAGGAAAGAAAACTACACCTACATTAAATAGACTAGTTGCAGAATGTGCATCAACTGCACTGAATGGATCATCCAAGAGATATCCATTTGCATCTTGATATAATACACGTGCCAGTTGAACCCGCTGCTTCTGTCCACCACTCAAATTAACATCTCTTTCTCTTATTCCAGTGAGGTCACCGAATGGAAGCATCTAGATGTCCTTCACTAGGGAATAGTGTGCAATCACTTCCCTATATCTGTATGGATCCATGGCAGACCCAAAAAGAATATTTTCTTGTGTAGTCTCTATAATGATCCATGCTGCCTTGAGATATAAGCCATCTTTCCATATACTTAAACCTAGAAAATATGAGTCTAGAAACCACATTACTTTTATATATGCTTTTCTCCATATCCCTTGTTATTTTTTTAGGATTTTGTGATAGATTTATTTTAACATGTATGTTGATCACTGAGGTGGGTTAGCATGTTTCTGTAGTGCTTTTTTATGCCTAAAAGCCAGACTTTGATCCATATTGAAGAAGATGAATTTGGATTTTTCAAACAAAAAATAAAAGAAGAGAGAAATTTAAAAAATAAAAAATAAAATAAATAAATAAATAACTTGCTTCACAAGTGGAGCAAATAGCATGTCTGCAAATGAAAACAAATAATTAAGAAAGTGCGCACCCCTTTCCTTTGTTATTAATTGTTAGCTAGTAGAATTTTTATTTCCTTTTTAGTTTGAGGTTTCAGTAATTAAAAATTATTTCCTACCATTTGAGAAAGTGTTTTCTCATTGAAAAAGTCAAATTCTACCATTCAATCGTTACTAAGCAACATTTGAATTAAGTTATAGGTGTAATATTGGTTTTGTTTTGAAATGTTGTTGCATAAATAACAAAAAGGCCTCATGTCATCCATGACTAATTACTGTATGTGGTAGTGAAAATTTTTTTAGCACCTATTTATAAGAATAAAAAAAGATAATACTTAAGAATTCATCTCAATGATTTTGTTATTCAATTTATTTATTTATTATTCAATATCGTGTTTCCATTTATTCGTCATGCTTGTCTATTTTTTTTCCTCTTTCTTTGTTCTATTTTTTTTTTTTTAATTCAAATTCAGATATAGATGGATTGCTGCTTGTATTTTCAAATTAATTTCCTTGTTCATAAAATATATTTGTACTAATAATGAATTATCTTTTACATATTGTGTAAACAATTATCTTGTTTTTTCTATTTACAATTGCACCAAAAAGGAAGGCAATTGAACTTATTAAAAGCAAAATTATAAAATTTATGTTATTAGTTAAGTAAATAAATATTTTCTTTTCATCTCTCAGTTTTTTACAATAATTTCTAACTGATCTTTATATTAAATTTGTTAGGATTAAAATATTAAATTTCTTCACTATTATCTATATATATATATATATATATATATATATAGAAAAAACTTTTATGCTTAGATTTAGTTCATAGAAAATTTGAACCAAGTATAAGGAGGAAAAAAAAACATGGAAATGAAAATAAAGGAGGGAAGAAAAATATAATAAAATTTTAAATTAAATTCTTATTTTTCTACCACAGTCCTCCAATTTTCTTACTCTAAATTTGTATAAATTCTCAAAATTTTTATTCTATTTCATTTTTCTTTATATCTTTGAAACCAACTAAACAAAAAATTAAATTGCCTTTGTATTATTTATTTTCTTTTTCTAAGTATTTCTCAAGTTTCATATAAAATCTCACAAAAACTATTTATTTATTTATTTTATTTTAAATTAAGTTTTCTCCTAAATAACCAAGTAATTACCCAACTAGGAGTCATACTTTTCATCACTTTCCCAACCAAGTGCCCAACTGGCTCATTTGCATTAACCTAATAACTATAAATCACATTTACTCAATTGGCCAATCTTCTTTAAAGCTTTAAATGTGTCCGGATCCTTACATTGTACTAATCCAAATCCTTTCTTAAAGGTTTTATTCTTCAAACTTGTACTCCTACGAGGTTCTATAAGAGTTATTGAGAATAATTTGCTCCTTGTTTCAACTCCTCTAATTTCTAACACCATTTTTTTTTCTCATTCCAAAGATTAAGGTTGGAATAATATAACTCCAAATAAAAAGTAAGTTCTATTGCCTTAGGTATAATAATTTCATAGTTATAATATTAAGTATGATTAAACCCAACTTAATGTTCATAGTTAATTGCTTTTCTTTCAAATTTTAAATTCAAAACTTGAGATGCTATTTATAGATCACTCTTCTCTTCCCAACTTGGAAGAGAGAGAGAGAGAGAGATAAATAGTGAAAGATAGCAAGGGAGAGAGTGCTTTACTCCACCATCTAAGTATGTGATGAAAAGTGAGTACAATTAAACTCTCGTTACTATTTTTATTATTTTTGAAATGTCTATGGTTATTCTATTCTGATTGATCTAATTCTACTGCTCCTAATTTACCATTCCTCAAGGTTGAATCACAAAGGCTAAATCACAATATATTTATTTTTTTAATTTCTCCTTAGATCTAGCATAAATTTATTAAAATTGCATAACTGCTCTATCATTTATTTCAGAAAAAACACTTAATTACTTCTTGAACTTTTAGGTTGAATATATATTTGGTTAATATTTAGTATTTTGATTGGGTTTCTTAATTATTTTCATTATGCAAGTTGTATAATTTCTTTTTTCTTATAATGAATTAAAAGGAGCACAATCCATGTATGTAAGAGGCTAAGGGGATTCATGTAAGCAAACTTGATAACCTAAATTAATTTTGTGAAAGTTATAATTTCATTTATGCTTATTATTTATTGTATTTATATATAATTTAGATATTTTATACTCTTCCTTATTTTTATTTACAGGTTACAAGGGAAACTTGTTTGCTAAAAGAAGAGAAACCATTGTGTTAAAGAAGGTGAAGTAAAAAACCATGAAGATCACATCAACAAACTCATTAGGAGGTTGAACTATACTTTTAAAGATTATGGTTTATTTTAGTAGTCTTGGTACCAATGTTTGTTCTTATGTTAGAATTAGAAATTCTTATTGAAATATTTTGATATAATTAATAAGTTTATGTGTAATTAATATATATATATATATATATATATATAGGTGGTTACATTAATTGTTTAAACTAGGTTCATGTATATCAATATTTGGATATATTTTAATTAATAAAATTCGATTTTATTTTATTAGTTGTAATTGTTTTTTTAATTTAATTATATAAGAAATCAATTATTTTAATAACAGAATTAAAATATTATTTTTTAATAGAAATTATTCAAAGATGACGCTTTTATAAGCGTCATTGTTAACATTAAACAAAGAAGACATTTTTAAAAGTGTCATTGATAAAATTAAATCAAAGATGGCGTTCCCATAAGTGTCAAGAATGGTAATTATATACAAATTATTTCAATAAAAAATGTTCAAAGATGACACTTCCACAAGTGTCATTGTTGACATTATTCAAGGATAACACTTCTTAAAGCGGCATTGAAAGCATTAATAAAAGACGACGCTTCCTAGAAGTGTCGTTGTTAATTGTAACATTTAATGACAGGGGCGGATAGGACGCTTAAGGGAAGCGTCATCTTTTACCTTTCTTGACGCTTAAAAAGCGTCATTATTTCACTTTTTTCTTGTAGTGAAACTAATAGAATCTTATTTCTCACAATTAAGAGAACTTTAATACTCCCCCTTAAGATGGAGAATGAATATTATGAGTTCCCATCTTGCCAAGTAGAAGTGTGAATTGTGTTGGATGGAGGGCCTTTGTTAATAGGTCTGCTACTTGATGTTGAGAAGAAACATGAAGTGTTTTCAATCTGCCATCCTGGACCTTCTCCCTTACTAAGTGACAATCAATTTCAATATGTTTTGTTCTTTCATGGAAAATAGGATTTGCTGCTATGTGCAAGGCAACTTGATTATCACAAAACAATAATGCTAGTTGTGGCTGATTTATGTGCAAATCTTTGAATAAGGAAAACATCCACATTAATTCACATGTAGCATTTGCCATGGAACGGTATTCGGCTTCAGCAGATGATCTAGACATAGTGTGTTGTTTCTTTGACTTCCAAGAGACTAAGGAATCACCAATGAAAACACAAAATCCACTAATTGATCTCCTGGTATCTGGACAAGCAGCCCAATCAGAATCTGCAAAAGCTTTCAATTCTATGGCAGATGAAGAGGAATAAAAGAGACCTTGACCAACTGTAGCTTTAACATACTGTAAAACATGATATGCTGCTTGTAGATGAGGAATCCGAGGCTTGGCAAGAAACTGACTCAACCAATTAACAGAAAATGATAAATCTAGTCTTGTTATTGTAAGGTAAAGTAATTTACCGATCATTCTTCTATACATAGAAGGATCATCAAGTAAATCTCCTTCATCTTGTGAGAGTTTAACATTTGGATCCATAGGAGTTTTTCTAGTTTTGCAGCCAAGATATCCCGTGTTAGACAAGAGTTGCAAAGCATAGTGTCTTTGACTAACAGAAATTCCTTTAGAGGATCTACCAACTTCAAGACCAAGGAAATATTTCAGATTTCCTAGATCTTTAAGTTTAAAACAGCCATTAAGAAACTTCTTCAACTCATCCACATTTTCTTGATCATTACTTGCTATGACGATGCCATCAACATAAACTAGTAATGCAATGAAAGAATTACCATTAATCTTAACAAATAGGGAATTGTCAGAAGCTGATTGTTTAAAACCTGTGTTGACAAGAACACTAGAGAACTTAGAGAACCATTGGCGAGATGCTTGTTTTAGCCCATAAAGGGACTTGTGAAGTTTGCAAACAGTGTTGATAGGTAAGGACTCCCCCTCATGGTAAAGACCAGGTGGTAAAGACATGTAGACTTCCTCATGAAGATCACCATGCAAGAGTGCATTATTGACGTCGAGCTGAGTGAGACTCTAGCCATGAATAGCAGCTAGAGCAAGAAGAACCTTAACAGTTACCAATTTTGCAATGGGAGAAAAAGTGTCAAGGTAATCAACACCTTCTTGTTGAGTGTAGCCTTTGGCTACCAAACGGGCTTTATATCGTTTAATGGTTCCATCAGCTTAATACTTGATTCAGTAGACCCACTAGCATCCAACAGTGTGTTTACCAGGAGGTAGTGTGGTCAATGACCAAGTGCTATTTTCCTTAAGAGCTCTCAATTCCTCAGACATTGCTGCTTGCCACTCTGGAATAACTGCAGCCTCAGCATAAGTAGTAGGCTCAAAATTTGAAGAAATGGCATTAACAAGAGATGTGTGAGGGGTGGATAATTTATGGTAATCAAGTACTTGATATAAAGGGTGGCAAGTGGATTGCGAAGCAAAAGAAGTTGAGGAACAATGATAATCTTGAAGGTAAGAAGGTGCTCTCCTAGATTGGGTGGGATGATCAAGAGAGAATGAAATTGGACTAAAAGAAGGATTTGTTGAATCATTAGAAGAAATGGAAATAGGAAGTGGAAGAACAAGATCAGAGAAAAAATCAGAATGACAGGGTTGTGAGTCATTATTTTGGAAAGGAAATATCGACTCATGAAAAATGACATCACGGGAGATGAAAATGGTATTGGTGGACAAGTTAAGTAGTTTATAGGCCTTATAACTAGGGGGATAACCAAGGAATACAGCTTTAATAGCACGAGGTGAAAATTTTGTACGAGAATGGTTCAAAGTGGAAGCATAGCACAAACAACCAAAGGCCTTAAGATGAGAATATGAAGGTTTCTTTTTAAACAGCAACTCAAATGGGGTTTTGTTGATCAATAATGGTGAAGGAGTGCGATTAATAAGATAGACAGCTGTGAGAATGCAATTACTCCAATAAGGCAAAGGTAAGTTTGATTGGAAGTGTAAAGCTCGAGCAACATTCAAAATGTGTTGATGTTTCCGTTCCACAACAGAGTTTTGTTGTGGAGTTTCAATACAATAATGAAAGGACAAAATTCCTTGGGCACGAAAGAAATAAAAAAAGGCCAATTCAGGTGCATTATCTGAGCGGACAGACTTTATTTTCATATTAAATTGAGTCTGAATAAGAGTAAAAAAATTTGGAAAAACAGCAGAAACTTCAGATTTTGCACGTAGAAAATATACCCAAGTAAATCGTGTACAATCATCAACAATGGTAAAAAAATAATGATATCCCTCAATGGTGATTGTATGAAAAGGACCCCAAATATCAATGTGAATCAATTGAAAAGGAGAATTTGATAAATTGTTTGAAGACATAAATGGCAAACGACGTTGCTTTGCCAAATGACATATTGAACAATGAGATGGAGTCTCAGAAATATGAGAAATATTCAATTCATCCTTTAGAGGATGAATTTTTGCATATGATGGGTGTCCCAAACGATAATGCCAAAGTTCAGTTGGGGAAGAAGAAAAATTGTTACAAGTTGTTGAAATGTCAAATGATTGAGACACTAAACTGGAAAAATCCAAGACATAGAGGTTCCTGTGTCGTTTACCCATCCCAATCATTTTGGTCTGTGAATGGTCCTGAATAAGACAAGAATGAGAGAGAAAATTAACAGAATATTTATGGCTTTGTGTAAGAGCACTGACGGACAAAAGATTAAATTGAAATTGAGGCACAAAAAGAACATCAGTCAAGGTGATATGAGGTGACAATTGCACAGATCCTATTCTACTAATTGACACCAAGTGACCATTAGGAAGAGTAACAGAGGAATTTGATGCTGGGACTGATGAAACAAAGGAAGGTAAAGAGCAACAGACATGATTATAAGTAGCACCTGTGTCCAACACCCAAGCCGAGGAATCAAGGGAATTAGGAAAAGAAACTGAAGAAAGGGAGAATATACCGCTGAAACTGGAGACTGATGGTCCAGGCTACTGCAATTCAGGAGTAGCAGGAGTATTGTCATGGAGCTGAGAGCTCAAAAGAGCAATGAGCTGTTGACATTGAGCTGGAGATAGTGAAGCAAGTGGTGAATCAGCTGTAGCAGAGGCTTCAGTGGTTCTAGAACTAGTTTGATTTGCTTGAGCTTTAGCATGAGGATTCTTGGATTTGAATTTATATCCAGGTGGATATCCATAAAGTTTATAACACTTATCAACTGTGTGACCTAAAATTCCACAATGAGAGCAAGTGGGCCGATCCTTCTTAGGCTTGGAATTCAATCTGGCGGCTGAAGTTGCAACGGTGGAATTGGAATCATTTGCAGCTACTGAATCAGGCGGAGTATAGGGCCCATAATTAATGGAGCGTTGTTGTTCATCTTGTGCAACTAGTGAGAAAACTGTAGCAATTGGAGGAAGAGGTTCCATCATTAAGATCTGAGAACGTGTTTGAACAAAAGATTCATTGAGGCCCATAAGAAATTGCATCACATATTCCTGTTGCTGAAATTCCATCCAAGTCTTCATAGTACCACAAGCACATTCTGGAAGGGGCTGGAAACCCTTAAGCTCATCCCAAAGAATTTTCAGTCGGGTATAGTAAGTACTTACATCCAAGGATCCTTGACTTAAAGCTATAAGATGTTTTTTGATTGAAAATTCTTGGACCATTACTTTGATGAAATCTATCCCGAAGATCATTCCAAATTCCCACAGCGGTATCAAAATACAAAAGGCTATCGGCTATGTCCTTATGAACAAAATTGAGAATCCAAGAAATTACCATGCTGTTGCAGCGAATCCACGTACCAAAAAGAATATCATCAGATTCAGGGCAAGGAATACTCCCATCAATAAAACTGATTTTATTCTTGGCAATGAGTGCCATAACCATGGCTCTACTCCAAGTATTATAGTTAACACCAGTGAGATGATGGGAAACGAGAACAATACCAGGATGATCTGAATTGTGGAGGAAATAAAGACTGGTTGAATCTTCCATAGATGACAATGAGTTAGGGACACTGGTGGTAGCTCGAGTGATTATGCTTCCTCGAGTCATCAGAGATGAAAGAAGACAAAACAGAGTATGGCGAGCAAGAGCAAATGCTTTGATACCATATTATGAAAAAGAAACAGAGTATAAGAAAAAGAGAAACAGAGTAGAGAAGGGAAGAGAAGAAGCAACAGAATGCTCTGTATCGTTCTCATTCATCATCTGAAATATGTGTAGAAAAGCTCTAGATATAGGAGGCTGGAAACAAAGAATGCTATAACTAATCTGAAACTAATCTGTAGCTAACCTGTAACTAATTCCAGCTCATCCTCTTACAATTGTTTAACAAACTAACAGAATCTTATTTCTCACAGTTAAGAGAACTTTAATAAATAATATTGAAAACTGACCATTTGTAGAAATCGTTTGTCCTTTTGCAACAACTGTAGTCATGATTTAGAGAATATTTCTAAGTGTTCCCTTACCCAACAACTTGAAATTTTGGGTTGATGATATCAGAGCTTAAGGTTCAATTTGGAATTAATATTTGTATATGGGACCCCTCTTCGTACCCTTATCATTTTTACGACTTTTATGTTCTCAAGATTGCAATTAACTAGATATAATTTTGTTATGAGATATTTTTGGATGGTTTTAACGTTAAGAGAGATTTTGTCACTTGACATTTGGCACATTATAAATAGGATTAGTTGCTACTTAATTATTAGGGACTTTTTTTTTTTATCATTTTTCATTTTTGAAGATCAATCTGATTTTGAATTTTCTCCTAACTCTCTTTCTTCATTCTTTTTATTTTTATTTTTATTTTTTTTATCACTTTTTTTGCTTCCAAACACAATCAAGAAGTCATCAATAGCCATGTTTAATAGCTAAACTTTTATTGATATGGAAGAAGATTGTCTTAGATGAAGATCAACATAAGAATACATTAATTCTTAGTTATAATTCAATTCTATGGCAAGATTCCTGATTCTCTCACCTATATTTAAAGATATCTTGAAATCTCTTTTCTTTTTGATATATTTTGTTTTTGTTTGTTTGTTTGTTTTTTGTTTTTTGTTTTTTGTTTTTTTGTTTAAATCCTTGGATTTCAGTGAGTTGTGATATTTTTGAAATTTGTTGATTTTCAATGGGTTCTTTAACAAAAACCTTGAACCATATTTAAGTCCAAAGAACGACTTTATTCTAATTAAGTTTTTTTTTTAATGAAACTTAACTGCAACATAATCTAGAAGAAGATTTGACTATTATGATTCAAAACTTGACTGTAGTTGAGTTTTTTTATAAATAAAACTTAGTCACAATATATTATGATGCAATATAAAATGAAGATGGTACTTCAATTTGTTTGATTGTGTAATATGCTAAAATGAAGATGAAATTGTCATGAAGAGAATTATGAAGTTGTGGTGATGAGAGAGATGGATCAAGGAAGTTGTAGTAGTGAGAAAGAGATTGATAAAGTCATAATGTTGAGAGGAAAACTTAGTTGAGAATAAGTGGGGGCTTCCACTAGAGAGACTTCCTATTAAGAGAGAGAGAGAGAGAGAGAGAGAGAGAGATGTTATCAATGAGGTAAGCTGGGCTTTCATATAAAAAATTTTATCGGCATTTCGAGGGGTGTCATTAGCAAAAAAACATGATTAAACATTGGTCCAAATATCCCAAAAAAGAACATAAGAGGGAAATTAATATATGACCAAATGTAAAATTGAAATCTAGATACTAAAACATGAGTTTCTAGGTTCAATATGAGTTCATTGCTAGGCTTTTTGACATGGTTCTAGTCTAGCCTAGTGAATAAAAGAGCTAGAAATTAGTTTCACATTTGGAAAAGAATGTTTCTTGATGGCTAGGTTGAAATTTCTACTTCGATGAAAAATTGAGCTAGAATCGACTCCACTAGAAATATGGGTGTATTCTCATCTTGTTATTATTATTTGTATTTCCATTCAATGGGGATTTGTTCTATTTTATTTTGATTTATTTGAGAATAACTATTAATTTATTTAATTTTAAAAATAAGATTTATCTTATTATTAAAAAATAAAATCCTTAAGTGTATGAATCCAACAAAGTCATGTAGTGACTCAAAAAGTTCCAACAGGTGCATTAGAAATGGTTTTATATAAGGATGATAAAATTTAATATAATTCGTTAACACAATTTGAACTCAACATTTTTTTCACGGGTTTGAATAGAGTATAATCACGTTGAATCAAATTTGTGTCATCTTGTAAAATATATTTAATCAATAGGTAGTTTTTAGATCAACTTACATAACTCGATGTTTATCTTAATTGATTCATTTAATAATCATGTTGATTAACATAATTATAACTCTAAACTAATTATCTTTGACTCATTTAAACTTTTTTGAATAAATAGATTAATTAAGTTATAAACATATTTGATCACAAAACTATTTGATGATTCCACCGCTAAGCCTTGAAAACCCAGCGTGCAAAACTCAATTATGAAGAGAGAATCCATGTCTTTTTGTCCAAAACATGGACTCAGGGGAAACACAAAACACCACTATTTAGGAGGGCTCAGTAGTTTGAATAATATTGAAAACTGACCATTTGTAGAAATCGTTTGTCCTTTTGCAACAACACAATCATGCGACAAAAAATTCAACCTAGAGTAGATGTGCTTTGATAGGCTTGTGATTGCCCAAGTCTCCAAAACAACCTGAAATGTCCAAGCTCAAGTAAACACCAGCTTTGATTAGAGCTGATTGTGGAACAAACAAGCCAAGCTCAATCTATGATTTGGAGCTCATGCATTAATTTTTTGGTGTGGGCCTGAGGAGCCTGCTAGTCAACGCAACCCAGATATGCCATAGCCTAACTCTCTATGGCTAAATTTGATGCAAAAGATTAGAATGCTCCTATAGTTCACCAGCAGAGACAAAATGCATAGAAAAATTGATCTCAGGTTAAGGCAAATTTGTTGGATTCAGGTGAGTGCCCCAACTGTAGTCATGATTTAGAGAATATTTAGTGTTCCCTTACCCAACAACTTAAAATTTTGGGTTGATGATATCAGAGCTTAAGGTTCAATCCTCTAGTCTCTTTATTTCCTGTTTTCCTCTTAATACTATCTCAAATTTTAAACTAGAGAGGAAGTATAGTTTCTAGTAATGGAATGTCTACAACCATAGAAATGGTTAGCCTTAGGCCAAACCCACAAAGAATCATTGAGAAATCTACCAAGGTAAACTGTACCTCCTTGGTAGATTGAAAAATCCAATAACAAACTGAGGATATTGGATTTTTATTATTTCATGCTCCAAGAATTTATGATCTAATAAAATAAATTATTTGAGATCAATTTGGAAAAGTCATTTCATTACATCAAGACAAAAGTATAAAAATAATTTTATTCACAAAAAAACCAAAGACAGCTCACAAATGACAGTTTAGAAAAGGAGTCCATGATCTAGATTCTTAATCCCAGATCCAAGCTTAATACCCATGCACCATTTGAATTATTATTATTATTATTTAATAATAAAAGAAAAAACCCTCTCTTTTTTTCTAAAAAAAAATCCAAAATCATAGAGTTTTTTTAGAGGAAGACTCCTCCTTTTCTGACCTTTGTAGGCCCCAAGCATAGCCTCTTATGCAACTCTTTTCCTTCCCCCCACTTCATTTTTTTCTCTTTTCTCTCAGTCCCTTCTAAAGCCCCACATTAGAAAGCTTTCTCTCCCCATAGAGCTGCCTTTTTCCTTTCATTCACAGCCATCATTTTCACTCTCACTAATTAGCTGCCAAAAAGGCCCAGAAAAAACCCCACATAACTGCACCTTTTCACCTCTAAAATTACCCAAATACCCCCAACAAAGAACACCCTGCAACAGCTTGATCCCCGCGCCAATGTGCCAAACCAAATGTTACCACATTCTAAAATCATATTTAGAGACAAAGGTGTTACTGTCTCTTTCTCTAAAATCATTGACCAAATGCCACCAAGTAGTGCAACCCAAAATCATATTTAAATCTCTCTCTAAAATCATTGCAACCGTCATCCAATCCATCAAATGCTAAAATAATTGGTTTACGTGCACTGAAAAAAAACAATATCATTAAGGCCTACGCCCATCTGTAGAAACCCTTCCAATAAAACACGACATAAAAATTAGAATCACAATAGCTACTACTCAAAACATTACTGTAGGGACCCCCCATGACACGTGGCGCACACCGCTATCCAGATCAACTCTATCCGTACCCCCCAAGAGGACACGTGGCGCGTACCTCTATCCGGGTCCCCCAGGGGGGGCACACGGCACTCTCAAATATCATACCCGGGCGATGCTCTATCCTATCCGGATCCATTGTCCGGATCATTGACTGTAAGGAGCAAGCCTTGCTGAGTCATCCCAGACAGCCTGTCACAGTCCACGTTCCGCCGCCTGTAAAGCGAAAGGACAAGAGCGATGACAAGTCACCTCTCATGATCTCTGACAACCGTCTGCAAGGTGATGATGACTCTGCCACCACATTGAGAACATCATGACAAGCAAAAAGTCTTCCCACCATTAAAGAGGGGAGCAGAGCTTCTGACACTATATAAAAGGGCCTTCACACAAAGAAGAAGGTAAGTTGGCTATCCTAGGAAAAAGGCCAACAACCTGTTCTCTTAAGCCATGACTAACAAAACCATCGGAGAGTGTGTCCGGACATCCTGTCCGGACATCTTTTGCAGGATCGACTGAGCCAGAACTCATTCTTGGTTGAAAGCGCGCTTCCACTTGGCAGCGACGTGGATCCCTGGGATGCGAGGCATCAACAATTACCTTTATTATAAAACCACTTATGAAATGCAATCTTAAGTGGCTTACCAGTAACCAAACAAACAAGCTGTGTGCTTGTTTTACACTCTTTATCTCTATAGACTTGAGGGAAACTGGGCTTGGGTTTTAAATAACATCTGGAAACATGGAAAGTGGAGGGCTTTCCATTTACTTATTTAATTATATACCCAACCATATGACAACTAAAAGGGTAAAAGCGGAGAGCTTCTTCTCACGTACCATTGTTGTATGCCTGTGCATACGGTCTGCAATTTTTCCATGATCCCCTAGTGAACCCACTGACACCACTCTCGAACTAGCCCATGCAAGTTGGCAAGTGAAAGCAAGACGTAGATGAGATATATGAGAGGTCGCCATGCGTCTGGGAACAACAACGATGCCAAGGAAGCCACTGAGAGGAAACCACAAAACAGTATGGTAGTGCGGAGGAGAGCAGCGCAAGTAGTAGAGAGATAACAAGGATGGAAGGTGAACTCGATCCCAAAGGCCAATGCAAATGCGAGTAAGTTAGCAACAATGACCTTGATAGTTATGGGGTGGGCTTGAAATACAGAGGTGGGCTCATTCTTAAATTTGAAGTCTATGAGGACAAGAAGCACCAGAAGAATGAAGGTAAGAAGGGCGAGAATGGGGTTACTTGCAGTAGAATTGTGATGGTGTTGGTGTTGAAAGTTGATTCCCTGACCGTTAGCATTGGAAGTAGACATGGTTGTGAAACCAATAGATAGTAACAGTGAGGCCACTGAGCTAAGGAGCTCAAGCAACACAAATAAACGGAAGAAATAACAAGAGTTTCCGACGGACAAATGTTGCAGCCTTACCCCTTTCTCTTCCCCTTAAGTAGACCTCCGGAGAGCTTTAGAGATCTCCTTTTTAGAGGAATGTTTCGAGGAAGTAGAGGAGGTCTCCTTTTAGGATAGGTGATTCAGATAGTCCATCCAAACAAAAAAAGACAAAGGGAAATTGAGGCATGTGGAATGGGAGTCTAAGTCAATTTCAGAATTTTAAATTGATTCCTCCAATGCTTAATAGAGACGGCTTTGTGGGTCTTGGATTGTTCAAGTTGAATGCCCATACCAAACTCATCTACGCGGAATCAGTTGCACAAAAATCTGCATTCAACTTGGATAGCCCATAGCCTTTCGATGGCCGTGATTTTTTTTTTTTTTTTTTATGATCAGGTTGGGATCAAGATTAAACATTTCAACAAATTTCAAATAAAATTTTATTGATCTGTTCAAACCTCTGCGCCGTCAAGCAAATGGGGCTCACCTTAGGTGACGAAACTGAATGATCATTTTTTGTTTTCAAAAAACTACTTGCAATAAAAGAGGATAAATGGTTTTGAGATTTTAAGATTTTTAAATTTCTTTTTTACCTCTAATTTATTTATTCATTTTCTTTCTAAATAGCTTTTATTTATTTATTCAAGTGTTTTTTATTACTACTCAAAAAGTGCTATTTCATAGCTTGTAATTAACTCCTTTAAACACTTTTGAGTAGTAGTTATCATCTTTTAACCCAATTAACATATTAAGGACCCTTACAATAAATTCTAATCAAATTGCATTAAGTTTTGGTGTTTTGATAGCTTTTTGATCACCAAAGCAATCCGATATTGAGGAGAGTTCTTTGGAATCCATGGCAGAGCAATGGAAAGCTCAGAAACATGAAGAACCGAAGCTTTGAAGTCCTTTGCCATAAGCAAATCCGGAATGCAAGGAGTATGGGATCCTTCAGTCTTCCTTGCAAAAGATGTTCAAACAGGGCGTCCGGACACACCATCGGAGGACGGCGGAACGTGGGCTGTAACAAGGCTTGCTCACGTTAGTCAATGATCCGGACAACATATCCGGATAGGATATGCTATCGTCCGGGGTGTGATGATCGCGTGTGCCGTGTGCTTCTTCCTGAGGGAGTCCGGATAGCATTGCGGCGCGTGTCCTCTTGGGGAATCCGGATGGAGTTGCGCCGGATAGCATTGCGACGCTTGTCCTCTTGGGGAATCTGGATGGAGTTGCGCCGGATAGCAATGCGCGCTCCGTGTCATCGGGGGGGGGGGGGGGGGGGGGTCCCTACACCTTGTACACGCCGACATTCCACCTTCTTCGGATATCTCACTCCCGGAATTCTGTCCGGTCAGACATGTCCGGATCCTCTGATCGGATATTTCACATTCGGCGCCTAACGCCGGATGGGAGAGGAGGGTGTTTCAACTTCCCCGGTCGGACATGTCCGGATCCTCTGATAGCGCTCACCCGGAGAGTTTCGTAGCCATTTTACACAGTGTCGCGGTGTTCTCCTGAAGCTTCCCGATATGTGCGACTGACATTTTGAGATATTTTGCTTTAGATATTTGATGTCTAAATCCCCAAACTCTCCTTGTAATCCACCTATCATAGGATTCCTTAGTCTTTAAGTAAGAACAAAGGGTGAATAACCTCATATATATAGTTTGTAATTTCCTTTACACGATATAGAATGTAAAAGGAGTCGGGAGCTTGTTCTCAGACGTATCATTTGTACAATTTTGCAAGAAATATATTTTACAAAGCACTTGCTCTGTTTTTCCTATATATTTTTGTTTTCTCATTCTTTTTTCTTACTAGCCAAACAAGCTCTGAGGAAGTTTCCTCAGAGAATGAGTGGCTAGACTTTTAGTTCCTTGGAGCTAAGGTTGCCGGGAAAGGTTCCAAGTGCAAGAATTTATAGCTTTGTGGTTTCAGCCATTAATGAAGAGAAAGTGTGATCCTTTAATGATTTCTATGTTTTTAGTTAACTTAAAACACCTTCAATTCACTTGAGTGAACACTTGGTAAGGCAAGTGATCTCCGTCCATGGAGATTCACTAGTTTACCTCTTGCGAGCTTTTGGGAAGTGACTTGAAGGTAGGATTTTCTAGAATTGCCAATACTTGGTAAGCTTTTGGACTCCATGGAGACATCCATTAGTTATCTCTTGCGAGCTTGAGAAGGGAAATCCAAGGTTAAAGATCACCTTGAATGGCAAATGCTAGGTGAGAGGCACGAGTCATTGCAAGTTGCATCAGTGAGAGGGATTTAGTGTTTGAACCCATTAAAGGGAAGCATCTGTACCACGCTGGTTAGAGAATTAACTATATGTTAATTCTCTAATGCGAGGAAAAGAAACAAGTGACCGGAACTCCCTTTTTGTACAAGGAATCTGAGCCCAGTGATCTAAACTCCAAGAAACACTTTTCTTTGTAAGTAAAATCAGTTACTATTTTTGGTTAGTTTAAAACCAAACCTTTTTTCATTCAAACATCTTTATGTTTTCTTTTAAAGCTAACCTTGAAATGAAAAAGCACCAATTTAACTTTGAATTGGTATCAGTTATGAGTTGAAAACCCTTCCCAAAGAACGATCCTAGAGCCACTATGCTATATTAGCTAAAGCTATCCTAATGCATGGTGATATAGGTTATAAATTTTGTTGATTACTCTCTCAATCAAAGAGCACCAGCTGGACATGAATCAGCTGAGACACCAATTGGGAACGAATCAGTTTTATAAAAAAAATTAAAATGTCACCTATAAATACAAATCACAAGCATTTTATTAAAATTAGAACACAACTTTTTATTAATCCTAATTTTTTTCTCAAAAATAAAAAATAAAAAAATGTTGATAGCCAAGTTAAATGAGGTTTGTGCTAATCACGCATTGGTGTGTCAACTTGCATAATATTGAAATGGGGATTAATGGTAATCATGTATCTGTGCCAATAATTAAATACATCAATATAAACATGATAATTAAACAAGTGACAATAGATTAAACCAGTAGCTAGAAACCTTTCACTTAAACACATCTTTAATATTAATCTCATTTTCATGTCATTTTATAGGTCTATTAATATTCTTTAAGCCTAAATTTGTGAAGAAAATTATTTTAGATTTTGAGGTTTTTTTTTTTATAATAAGAGTTACATTAAAGATGTGTTTAGTTGCATTTTTATTTTTAAATTTATGATTTTAATTAAAATTGAGAAATGTTGTAAAATATTTCCCAATTTTTATATTACAGGGTAGGTGATAGCATTATCTTGTTAGATTATAGACTCTAGTTCATAGGGAGTCTACATTAGGGATGACAATGGGGTGAGTTTTTTCGGGTACCCACCCCGCCCCTAATGGGACGGGGTTCAATTTTAATAAATGAGTTTGAGAATTTTTTTAAAACCCGAGGCAGGTTCAAGTATTGCCCTGTCCTGTCCCACCTTGTCCCGATTATATATAAAATTAATTTAATTTAAATTTTAAAATTAATTTAATTTAATTTTTATTTTACTATTTTTAATATATAGATAATAATAAAATATTTTTAATAAAATAAGTTATAAAAAAATATAATAATTTAATTATTTATAAAATATATTTATTTTAATGTAATTTAAAATTTTAAAAGTAATTTTTTTTAAAAAAATTAAATTAAAAAAAAAAAAGTTAAACAGGGTATAGTGGAGTGGGACGGGTATGAGAATTTATCTTACCCGTCTCACCCAGTTTAATTTTTTAAATGGGACGAGAATGAGAATTATTTTGAATAAACGAGGCGGGGTTGGGATGGGGGCGACTCGTCCCGAACCCGCCCCGTTGCCATCCCTGGTCTACATGGAGTGGATGGTTGGTTACAGATTTGAACTTCATCTCATTGTTATTTACATGAGGTACTAGAGTGTAATTGATTCCCTTTAGTGGAATGTTGAATAACTTCAAAATTGAATTCTAAGGGAGCCAGTACTCCTATGAGGTTCTGATGGTCCCTACTTTGAGCTCATATACCATGATGTCACGATTTATGAAGGTTGGATTGACTTTTGGTTCAATCTTGTGCATAAAGGCGTCTTGGTAATTACGAAAGATTGCAAAAGAGATAATGAATATGTTCTTTAAATTGAGCTAATTGATTAATTAAATGACCTTGTGTATTAACTAATCAATTAGGACTCACTTCTGGCTAGATTAAGTGAATCAAGCATTAGTAGGCTCAAGTCACTTAAAGTTGAGTAGGGGAATCCTATAAGTACCCTTGTAGGAGTTAGGGTTTCCATCACTTTTTGAGAAACAACCATTTTCCACCTCCAGAGAAAGAAAGCATAGGATTTCTCCCTTTCAAAGCCCACAACTTGGAGTGTTAAGATCATGATTTGAGTCATCATGCGGAAAATATTAGGTGTATGAGACCTCTAGATTCTTTAGGCTTTATCTTCACCAAGCGGAATTAATTTGAGAATATCCAAATCAAAGGTAAAGTTTTCTAATGTCTTATCTCTAGATCCTAGAATGTTAAAAATTTATTTTTTGCTTTTGTTGCATAGGATCTAGAGGCCTATGATAGTTTTACATGCACCTATATGATCTAGGGTATAGGGACAAAGAGATCTAAGGTTCTAATAGGGAGTCATTCTTCTCTTCTACAGAAAAATTCCTCACCAAGAGACTCATCTTTCTCTATCTTAGTTTCCGTTATTTCATCCTTTACTGTTATGGAAATCTTTGAAGAAAATGAGTATTACGTTTTTCATTTCTCAATTTTGTGCTTTGTTCTTGGTTAAGATTTTTTGTGGTTTCATCTTAACCCTGCAAATTTGAAAATGAGATTAGATTAAAAGCCTGGCTAAATCTTTGATCTAACTTAATTTTTTTCAAGTAGTATGATTCGATAAAACCGTCATCTAAACTCCACTAGATGGGATCTAAACATTTTTTTTTTATCCAAATCCCTGGGTTTCAATTGTTGTTTTTGGTCCAAATCCCTAGATTTCAATGAGTAGTGTTGGGATATTTTTTAAATTTGTCGATTTTCAATAGGTTCTTTAACAAAAACCATGAACCATATTTAATGCCAAAGAACTTAATCCCAATTAAGTTCTTTTTAAATGAAACTTAATTGCAACATAGTTTAGAAGAATATTTGATTATAATGATTGAAAACTTAATTTAAATTGAGTTTTTTTATAAATAAAACTTAACCACATTACATTATGATACAACATGAAATGAAGATGTCACTTAAATTTGTTTGATCTTGTAATATACTAAAATGAACATGAAGTTTTCATAAAAAGAATGATGAAGTCGTGGTGATGAGAGAGATGAATGAGGTTGTGATGTGAGAAAGATCAAGGAAGTTAAAATAGTGAGAAACAAATTAATAAAGTCATAATGTTGAGAGGAAAACTAAGTTGGAGAATAAGTGGGGACTTTGATCGGAGAGACTTCCTAGTGTGTGTGTGTGTGTGTGTGTGTGTGTGAGAGAGAGAGAGAGAGAGAGAGAGAGAGAGAGAGAGATAGAAAGAGAGGTGTTACCAACAAGGTGGGTTAGGCTTTAGTATAAAAAATTTTATGAACATTTCGAGGGGTGTTATCAGCGAAAAAAATGTGATTAAACCTTAAAAAATCTATTAAGGATTGGAAATGTAAAGCCCTAACAATATTAAGGATGTGTTGATGCTTTCTTTCAACCACTGAATTTTGTTGTAGTCTATCAATACAAGGATGCAAGGGAATGACTCTTTTTTTTTATTAAAGAAATTAGAAACAGAAAGTTTAGGTACATTGTCTCCAAACTGAGTTCGAATTAAAGAAAATAAGGTAGGAAAGACTTTTATCATTTCAGATTTTGTATGCAAAAGTAGACCAATGTAAAATGATTGGAGTCATCGACAATTTTTAAAAAATAACGATATCCTTCAATAGTGGGGGGTGGAAAGGACCTCAAAATGTCATAGTGAATCAATTGAAATGGTGATTTAGACAAATTATTTGAAGAGATAAATGGAAAACGTTGTTGTTTTGCTAAATAACATATCAAACACTGATATATTCAATTCATTTTTCAAGGTATGAAGTCTAGCATGTGAGGGATGACCTAAACGAAAGTGCCAAAGATCATTTTGTGACAAAGAGACCTTATTACAATCTGCCAAAATATCTCAAGACTTAGAAGAACTTGAGAAATAAAAAACATAGAGATTGCCTTGTCTTCTATCCATCCCAATCACTTCACCCTAAGTATAATCCTAGATAATATAAAAGTCAGTGAGGGAATTGACTAAGAATTGATGAGTTTTAATAAGAGCACTAATGAAAATAAGATTGAAATGGAAATCAAGAACAAACAAAACTTCTAATAGAAGCCAATTATCAAACAATTGAACTGAACCTATGCATTGAATGGGAATTGAGTGACCATTTGGTAGTGCAACAAACAAATTAGTTGCTAAAATTGAGAAGGTAAAAGAACTCAAGGAGCAACAAACATGATGAGTAGCTCTTGTGTCCAAGACCCATAATTTTGAGGAAATGGAAGAATTGGAAAAAGACCAAGAAGAAGAAATTATACCACTGAAGCTACAAGTTGAGGATTTGGGTTGTTGCAATTCTAGAGAAGCACGAGGATTGCCCTATAGCTGTGAGCTCAAAAGTGCAATGAGTTGTTGACATTGTGAGGGAGTTAATAGACCCAAAGAATTTTCAATCTAGTGAAACATTTATTGACATCAAGAGATCCTTGGTTGAGGGAAATAAGTTGCTTCTTGATTTGGAAATTTTGAAGACCATTGCTTTGATGAAAATGATCACGAAGATTGATCTAGATTTTAGGAGCATTGTCTATGTATAATAGACTATCTGCTATTTCTCTAAAAATGACATTAAGAATCCAGGAAATTGCCATGCTATTGCAACAAGTCCAAACGTCGAAGAGAAGATGATCAAAGGCTGGTTGAGTGATACTTCCATTAATGAAACCAGTTTTGTTCTTTGTAGTAAGAGCCATGAGCATCAAACGATTCCAAGTGTTGTAATTAGATCCAATCAAATGGTGTGAAACCAAAACCAAACCTAGATGATCACCGTTATGCAGATAAAAAGGACTTCCAAAATCTTTCATTGATGACATATTTGATTAACCCACAACCTAACAATTTCCATTGTTGACATTTTGGTTGCCTCCTCGAGCCATTGTCTAGACAAGAGAAAAGAAAAGAAAGGGAAGAAAAATATATGATAGAGCAAAGAATAGCTCTAATACCATATAAAAAAAAAATTTAAAAAAAAACTACAAGAAGAACTTTCTCAAATTTTTATCTTAAGTGGGGAAAATATAAGAATGTTATATATTAAGAGCATGGTGATGGTTTGTAACCTATAACTAACTTGTAACAAATTTCCAGCTCAAATATTAGCTTATTATAATAAGAAAAATGTAATTAATAGGTCCAAATATCCCAAAAAAAAATATAAGAGGGATATTAATATATGACCAAAAGTAAAATTGAAATCTAGATACTAAAACATGAGTTTCTAAGTTCAAAATGAGTTCATTGCTAGGCCTTTTGACATGGTTCTGGTCTAGCTTAGTGAATAAAAGATCTAGAAATTAGTTTCACATGTGGAAAAGAATGTTTCTTGATAGTTGGGTTCTTAGTTTTGTTTTTTATGGAATTTCTACTTGGATGAAAAATTGAGCTAGAATCAACTCCATAAGAAATATGGGTGTGTACTCACCTTTCTTTGTTTTTTGTTTTGTATTTCCACTCCTTGGGGATTTGTTTTATTTTATTTTGATTTATTTGAGAATGACTATTAATTTATTTTATTTCAAAAAATAGTATCTATTTATTTATTCTAGATTCATCATTTATTTATAAAAAATAAAACTCTAAATGTATGAATCCGACAAAGTCAATTATTGACTCATAAAGTTTCAACAGGTGCATTGGGAATGGTTTTGCATGGGGATGATAAGGTTTAATACGATTTATAATATCGACACGATATTTCATGGAGAAATATACAGTGAAGTCAAATGTGCTACAGTGCACCTCCCCTTTTGCTTGAAATTGCTTCCGAGGGAATTTGAACCCCAAACCGAAAGGTTTGGGATTCACTCCACTTGCCATCTGGGCTAACTTGCTCTTGTAATATAAAGTGCACCAAACATATATATACTTAAAATCATTATATAAAGAAAATATTAAAAGAATATTTTAAAGAGCAAATTAATTATAATTATTTTATAATTAAATGCAAAATTTTCTTTTAATTAATTACCAAAAATATAAAAATTATATAATTTTCTTCATAATGTTTTTAATATCATTAATAATTAATTAAATATTAAAAAATTATATATATATCATAATTTATTTTATATTGTTTAGTACTATTGAATTAAATGGATCATATTTTAATATTAATATATATTTTAAAATTAGACATATTATAATCAAATATCATAATATTATATGTAATTTAATAATAAATGTACACTTATAAAATTCATAATTTTATCGATGCATACGATATTATTATCAAATATGATAAATCATGTTATACATATATCAAAATTTTCAATAAAATAACTTTAAAATGTCTATTATACTTCTAATTATATTATTACGAGGTTTTCCTTACATTTTCATGAGTTTTTAACAATTTTAAGCTTACCGATATTTGTTTTCTAAAATATCCGCCGATATATCTCCGATATATCTGATACATCCGTAAAATCGAAGTACCGATATATCCGTGATTACCGATATTTTCATCCTTGGTTTGAATTGGATATAATTATGTTTGCATCAAATTTGTGTCATCCTGCAAAATCCATTTAATCAATAGGTAATTTGGATCGATTTGCATAACACAAATTTGATCTAAATTGATCCATTTAATAATCACATTGATTAACATAACTCTAAACTAATTAACCCATATTTGCTTCATTTAAAACTTTGTTTTGAATAAATAGGTTAATTAAGTTATAAAGATATCATTTAAAACTATATGATAGTTTCCAGCACTAAGCTTCGAAAACCCAGCCTGCAAAACTCAATAATGAAGAGAGAATCTGTATCTTTTTGTCCAAAAAAATGTACTAGGGAAACATAAAACACCATTATTTAGGAGGGCTCATTAGTTTGAATGATACAGAAAAAGGACCATTTGCAAAAATCGCTTGTCCTTTTGCAGCAACACAACCATGCGACAAAAATTCAACCCAAAGTATATGTGCCTTGACAGGCTTGTGAATTGCCGAAGTCTCTAAAACAATCTGAAATGTCCAAGCCCATGTAAACAGCAGCTTTGATTAGAGAGCATTGTGAAACAAACAAGCCAAGCTCAATCCTAATTTGGAGCTCATTAATTTTCTGATGTGAGCCTGAGGAGCCTGCTAGCTAGTCAATGCAACCCAGATATGCCATAGCCTTAACTCTCTCCGGCTGAATTTTGATGCAAAAGATTAGAATGCTCCTATAGCTCACCAGAAGAGACAGGATGCAGAGAAAATAGATCTCATGTAAAAGCAAACTTGTTGGATTCAGGTGAGTGCCCCAACTGTAGTCATGATTTAGAGAATATTTCTAAGTGTTCCCTTACCCAACAGCTTAAAATTTTGGGTTGATGATATCAGGGCTTAAGGTTCAAACCTCTAGTCTCTTTATTTCCTGTTTTTCTCTTAATACTATCTCAAATTTTAAACTAGAGGGGAAGTACAGTTTCTAGTAATGGAATGTCTACAAATGGTTAGTCTTAGGCCAAACCCACAAAGAATCATTGAAAAACCTACCAAGCAAAACTGATCAGTAAATGATCAGGAAATGAGAAATTGCAAGGTTGAAATGATTAAATGAGAATCAAACTGAGGATTAAAATAATTTTTTTTATTTTTGTTTTGTAAAAATATTGCAAATTCAATTTGCATAATATAAATTAAATTCAATTCAGGTCTTAATAAAAATGAAAATAATTGTATAATTACAAACAAATTTAAAATTTTTTTTTAGTAAAACATAAATAATAATATTATAATAAAATCATAAATTATATATTTTTTTTTATTAAAAATACATTATTTTAGTATATGTTAGAAACATAAAGATATTAACATCTTTTTTATTAAAAATGAATAATAATAATAATTTTTAATAATATTTTATTTAAAATAAATAATAAATAAAATTTAACTTTTTTTAACATGTAAATGAGTATAGTTTTTCATTACTTGTACATAATATTCTAGAATTTTTTTTTAACCTACAATTAATTAGATCAATTTTTTGTATTCAAAATTATTCCTAAAAATTAATAAATTAATTCAAATTTTAAATTATTAATTATGTCTTATTTAATTTATAATTTATTACCTAAATTCAATGCAAAGTATTACTTGATTTGAAGTTCATTTTTATAGTGAGAAAATTCATAAAAATATAATTATGTGCAAAAGTAATAACAATAGAGGCATTATTATGAACCCATTTTCATTCATAAAATTATGGTATTAATTAATTTATTTTTTGAGTTTCAAATTATTTTTAAAAATTATTAAACTTATTAATGAATCCAATACATTAAATTTTGTTTAATTTTGAGCTTATTTGCTTAGTTAAAAAAATTAAAAATAATAATAATTCTATGTAGAAAAAAAAAATAAGAGTCATTTTAAACCAATTTTTATCCATAAATTTTTTGTATTGATTAGATTAGTGTTTGAGTATTAAAGTATTTTTAAAAATTATTAGACTCGTTAATGAATTTAATGCATTTACTCTTTCTTTTATTTGGATTTCAATTGGCTAGTGAAAAAAAAAATCAGAAAATAATGATTCTATATTAAAAAATAATAATAAAATCGTTTTAGACCAATTTTTGCTCATCAATGAATCCAACGTATTACTTAATTTAGAGTTTATGTGTCTAAGAAGCAACTAGCCCATATATTTAGAATAAATTTTGGTCTATAACTTATTAATATTATTGAGTTTCATGATTTTTTAATATTAATTAAATCGGTTTTTGAGTTTCAAACTATTTTAAAAAATTAATAAATTTTATTTATGAAGTACAATTTGATTTGAAATTTATTTGATTAATGAAAAATTTAGAAAAATTAAAAGAATTTCATAAAAGTACATGTAATTAAAGGAAAATCACTGAGAGAAAAAGGAAATGATATTATGCTTAATTTTATTTTTTTTATGATTTTTTAAAAAATTATATTTTTACCTTTTATATTTTAAAATTAGTGAAAACAACTTTTACTTATTTTTAAAAAAATTATTATTTATTTCACCCTTTTTTTAAAAACTTTTTTAAAAAAACAAAGACCAAACTATATTAGAAATTTTTAAAATTAATTTTTTGTTTTTAAAAAATAAAATACTATTTTCAAATCACACCGACAAGGGGCTCTTAGCTGCGAGAAACCCCTCTCCCTTTTACATTTTTTTTTTAAATTTTTTTGCGGGTTCTTTTCCTCTTTTCTCTCAATCCCTTCTAAAGCCCCCCATTAGCCCCATTTTTTATATTATCCAATTTTGAAGAATAATAAAGTTATACAATGAAAATGGGGTCCAATGAAAGAGTAGTGGAAAGAAACCTTGTTACTATATTTTTCCGTTCCTTTTGACTGAGTGCATGTCGAGTACTGGAAGAAGATGATAGTGGTTGAAATTTGAAGCCAGGGAACAACGCATGGAAGACAAAATAATAATAATAATAATAAATAAATAAAGACATGCCAAATCTGAGTGAGAAGAGGTCCAAGGACCATTAGGGCTTACATATGCACAGAAACCCTTCCATTACCACAACATAAATCACACTACTCAAAACCTTACCCAAATTTTAAGACCACTTATGGAAATACAATCTCAAGTGGGCTGCCAGTGGTACATGAGCAGCCAGACAGAGAAGTTTTAGACTGTCACTCTAGACTTAGTGGGCTGGGGTTTGGAACAACTATAATTACAAGACCAAATTAGCTTTGGAGTACCTGTAGCTGTGGATTTGTACCTAGATGGGTTTTGTGAAGTATATCCCTCATGGTTAAGGGTAAGAGTGGAGCATTTCTTCTCACGCACCATTGTTGTATGCCTGTGAATACCGTCTGAAGTTTGACTATGATCCCCTGGTGGACCCACCTGCACCACTTTCGTATAAGCCCATGCAAGTTGCCAAGCGAAAGCAAGAGGTGGATGAGATATGAGAGGTCGACATGTATCTGGGAACAAGAGTGACGCCAATGAAGCCACTGAGAGGGAACCGCACAACATTATGGTAGTGCTGAGGAGATGAGAACAAGTAGGAGAGAGATGGATAGAATGGAAGGTAAAGTCAATTCCAACTGCCAAGGCAAATACCTGTAAGTTAGCAACAGCGGCCTTGATAGTTTTGGGGTGGGCTTGAAATACAGAGTTGGGCTCATTCTGAAACTTCAAATCTAGGAGGGCGAGAAGCACCGGAAGTAGACATGGTTGTGAAACTAATAGATTGGAAAGAAGAAGAAAGTTAAGAAACTCAAGCAACTCGTGAAACAAATAGACAGTGAGGCCACTGAGATTAAATAACAAAGAAGGGTGTTTGTCAGAAAAAGGGCAATTTTCTCCTTTCTCACTTTGCATAAGGAGAGTTGGATGTGCCGATCTCTCCTTTTGGCAGAAAAGGGCGAAGAAGGATGTTAATAATGTTCCTTTTGGCATGGAAGGATGTGGTGCCATTAGACTTTTTGGCCATGAAGGAAGGGAGGTGGTGGTGCCATTAGACTTTTGGCGAGGAAGGATGTGATGCATTAGACTAATGTTAATGTTTCTTTTGGCAAGGAACCAAGGATGTGATGTAGGAAGGATATGGGGCATTAGACTGATGTTAATGTTCCTTTTGGGAAGGAAGGAAGTGGGGCACTAGACTTTTAGCGAGAAAGGAAGACTGGTGTTAATGTTCCTTTTGGCAAAGGAAGGAAGGATGTAGGGCATTAGACTTTTGGCGAACTTTTGGCGAGGAAGGAAGACTGGTGTTGATGTTCCTTTTGGCAAAGGAAGGATGTGGCGCATTAAACTTTAGGCGAGGAATGAAGACTGATGTTAATGTTTCTTTTGGCTAGCTAGGAAGGAAGGATGTGGAGCATTAGGGGCATTAGCTGGAAATCAGTTTCACATTTGGTAAAGAATGTTTGTTGACGGCTGGGTTCTAGCTTTGTTGTATTTCCACTCAATTATACAGCTGCCTTTTTCCTTTCATTTTCACACTCACTACTTAGTTGCCAAAAAGGCTAGAACAGTACCAACCCCCACCTCTGCAACAGCGTGATCCTCGCGCCAAAATGTCGTTGCACCAGGTGTCCCATCAGATGCTACCACATTCTAAAATCATATTTAAATCTCTCTAAAATTATTGATTACACACCCTCTAAAATCATTGGTTGGATCATCCAATCCATCGAATGCTAAAATCATTGGTTTACGCGCATGGAAATTAAGGCTTACGCGCATATGCAGAAACCATTCCAATACAACAGTATGAAAATTAGAATCACACTACTACTCAAAAACTCACCTTTATTATCAAACCACTTATGAAATACAATCTTAAGTGGCTTGCCAGCAACCAAACAGACAAGCTGTGTGCTTGTTTTACGCTCTTTATCTCTATAGACTTAAAGGGAAGCTGGACTTTGGCCTGGGCTTTAAATAACATCTGGAAACATGGAAAGCGGAGGCCAACCATATTACAACTATAAGGGTAAAAGCGGAGCGCTTCTTCTCACGTACCATTGTTGTATGCCTGTGCATACTGTCTGCAATTTTTCCATGATCCCATGGTGAACCCGCCCACACCACTCTCGGACTAGCCCATGCAAGTTGATAAGTGAAAGCAAGGCGTAGATGAGATATATGAGAGGTCGCCATGCATCTGAGAACAATAGCGATGACAAGGAAGCCACTGAGAGGGAACCGCAAAACAGTATGGTAGTGCGGAGGAGAGTAGCGCAAGTAGTAGAGAGATAAGAAGGATGGAAGGTGAACTCGACTCCAAATGCCAATGCAAATACGAGTAAGTTAGCAACAGCGACCTTGATAGTTATGGGGTGGGCTTGAAATACAGAGGTGGGCTCATTCTTAAATTTGAAGTCTATGAAGTCAAGAAGCACGGGAAGAATAAAGGCGAGAAGGGCGAGAATGGGGTTACTTGTGGTAGAATTGTGATGGTGTTGGTGTTGAAGGTTGATTCCCAGACCGTTAACGTTGGAAGTAGGCATGGTTGTGAAACCAATAGATAGTAACAGTGAGGCCATTGAGCAAAGGAGCTCAAGCAACCCAAATAAATAGAAGAAATAGCCAGAGTTTCCGAGGGGACCAACGTTGTAGCCCTACTCTTTTTCTTCCCCTTAAGTAGAGAAATACCCTTTTTCTCCTTTTTGGAGGAATGTTTCTAGGAGGCATAGGAGGTCTCATTTGGCAAAAGAGAGGAATCTTTAACTAAGACAAAACCTGCTTCTTTTTGGATTTTGTTGGAAAAAGGGTTTGCTATGGGCCTCATACCCACTATTTTTAACCAATCAGCGGTAAGATGTGAGACCCTATCGGCGGGAAAACCTGTACACCCCTTTCTTTTCTTTTTTTGCTTTAATTCATTAACCATTTGGAGGTAGGTCCCGAAGGAAGAATTTTCGTTCGGAAAAAGATGCGTTTTTGATGAAATCTGACACTGGGAGATATGTGCATGGCCATTTGCTTTTCTGGGATTAAGGTAGGGTATGTACATTTTTTATTTTTTGCTTTTGTGGGGTGGGGGGGCGGAATCATATTGTAGACTTGGAGCTAATAAAGGGGTCAAGATCCATTGTGCACGCATGGGCCCGGACATGACAAAGCGATAAAAACTGATTGAAAAGATATTATCATTGTACATTTCGTCTTTGCTTCACATTACCCATCAGTGAAAGGTCCACCTCTACTGATAGGGTTGATACGTGGCTGAAGTAATTATTACCCCTACAATCCCTTATTTTAATTCGTAGAAAGCGGAAATCTGGTGGAAAAATTTGTCACTGCATCAATATTTCTAAGCTTTCGGTTTGTTGACGAGGCTTCACAAAAAGCAAGACCCAAATCGTGATTTTATCTTCTATTTCTCCTATTTTCTCAGTGACCAAACAGGTTTTATTTAGGTTTTTTTTTTTTTTTTCCCAAAAAGAAGAGAAGGGACTCACCAGGGTAGGGATTTGGAGCAACAAAATATTCAATGTCTATCATGATTGATGTCACTAGTATTTTGAATGGTTGCTGAGAAATTTCATAAAATTTTAGGAGAATTTTCGTAAATTTTTTAGCCTCAATGATTGAATGTTGGGTGTGGGGACAAATTCGAGGTCTGGGGATTAAGATAATTGTTGGATAAGATTGACCAGACGGTGTAAGCCCTATTTTTAAATTTTTTTTTCACTTTTCTTTTAAATCTAATAGAAATGAGGAATTTTAATAGATTAATTCAAAATATTTGTCTAAAATTTAAAATTAATAATTGTAAATAAAGTGACAAATGGAGATATTAAATTGATTCCATTTGCTTATACCTTGTTCCATAGATTTATACTATTATTTAACAACCTATATATTATTATATATTTTCATCAATTTGAATCACGTTTAGTAAATAGCAAAAAAATAGCGTAATATTATAATTTATCTTCATTTTCAAACATAATTTTCGTATATGATAATACAATACAAATACCATTTGGATGATATCATTGAACAAATCAATTTATAATAAACATTAATTCTAGTTATTTTTAAGAATACAAACAAAGACAATATTTTAATATAACTTTATTATTTTAAGAATATGAATTTATTGACAAATAAAATAGTAATTTATTATTAATATTTTAAAAAATAAATTTATTGAAGTAATACTATACTCTTAATTTTAAATATATAATTTTTATTATTATTATTATTAGAACATCTCATGTAAATAAGAGTATCAATTAATGAAAATAATAATCTTTAATATATAACTTTTATATATTTATTTGTATGTTTATTTCCTGTATGACTCAACAATCCTAAAGTTTCTTTTCCATCTAATCAAATAAAATAAGAAACAAATAAGATTATTTTTTTATTTTTGTATCTTTTCATTTCTTAAAGATTGTTAAGAGCCTTGGGGAATGAAAACAAAAAGTTTGTGACTCTGAGATGAACTTGGTCATCCATTGAGCCAAGCATCACAACTCCTAACCCATCCTATATATTGTCATTTTCTTTCCGTGTTGGAATAAAAACTTGATTAGTAGATGATATTTTATGAAAAAATTGTTCAAGATCCATTAGTTCCTTTTTCTCTTATAGATGGTCAAAACTTTATCTAGGTTCAAATCCTATTAAGAGGTCTACTAAAGATTAGAAATTGTTGAAGAAACAATAAAATATTTCTTTGTTCCCCTACCTTTCGTCTCTTAATGTCAATGTCAGCCCAACAGAGTGTTTTCACCATTGGTATTCTTTCCAATTAATCTCTACGCATTTTACTACTTCATTGGAAATTCCATCTACCCCTACTATATTCCAACTTGGTAGTTTTCATTGCCTGTCAAGCCTTGGGATTTGACGATGGACTTAAAAGGTCATTTATAGATGCTTTCCGCCCAATCATTTTAAATTACGCTTGCATCCTATATATTACCATGATTGTTGTAGTATTATACAACATAACATTTTCTTGGAATTTTTCCCTCTATTTGCTTTTTGTGATTTGCTATAAGGTATCAGATAAATCATGATTTCAATTATCATCTTTTCATTTCTTTAACTCTTACTCTTTCTTTATTCAGGAAATGGTCTCAAATAAGCAAAAACAAGTATTGAAGTTATAAGCTCCCAAGTAGTAGGAAGAGACGAGTGCTCTAACCACATGCCTATTGAAAAATGAGCCAACAACTCATAAATAGTGGCTTGCTTAAGGGTACTCATTGAAATCGTAGTGAAAGCGAGTCTTCATAGGACAATTGTCCTTTATGGACACGAACCTAGGTAATCTATCCATGACTAGAATGAAGCTTGGGTGAAACTTCAAAAAACTCAAGAACAACTATGCATGGAATAGAGAGATCCCAACCTCCCAAGTAGAGAACTGCTACAAATAATGAAGAAACTATTTTATGTTGTGTGTACAAAGAATATCATTAAGTACATAAAAGTTATATATTAAAGATTATTATTTTCCAATTAATACTCTCATTTACATGAAGTTAAAAATATATGCTTTTATAATAGACAAAATATGTATATTTAAACTCAAGAGTCTAAGGGTTTGTTTGGGAATTGTTTTTTAAAACAATTTTTTATTCTCCGGAACAAAAATACAAAAAATATGTTTGGCAACCAAAAACTGTTTTTTGTTTTCTTTTCTTAAAATTAGAAAATAGTAACATGTTTTAGTTGTTTTGACTTGTTTTCTAAGAGTCATTTTAAGAAATAATTATACAAACATGTAGAATGATTAAAAATAAAATAATAGATATAAAAATTATTTTTAAAACATATTTAAAAATATTAAACACATGTTAAAAACATCTTGAATTTACAAACAGACTTTTTGTTCTATAAAAATTAAAGAACAATTTTCAAAAACTATTTTTAAAAATTATTTTCAAAAATAGTTACCAAACAACGCTAATTTACTTCAATAAAGATAATTTTAAAAAATAATAATAGAATACTATTTTATTTATCAATAAATTAATAATCTCAAAATAATAAAGTCATATGAATAAATAAAACAAAATAAAAAAATCATAAGAAAAACATATAAAATGTGAAGTAAAAAGCCCAAAAAAGTTAAAAAAAAATGAAACCACATTTGACAAATTTGGTTTCAACTTTTTTGGAAAAAAAATAAATAAATAAAATGAGGTGGCTTCTCTATGGTAACAAAATGTCTGCTTTAAACATTAGTTTGGCAAAGCACCTATACATTTATTAATTTTGGCCCAAAACTACACTCATTATCTTTTTTACTTATACATTTATATTCTCAATATTATAGTTAACTACTTATTTTTTGTTATGAGATATTTTTACTTATTGTCATTTATTCATTATATTAGAATTATTAACTTTTTCTTCTTCTTTTTTTGAGTAAGGATAAATTAGTTTTTTAACTTTTATTAAAAAAAAAAGGCTAAAATTTGGAAGGTATGAA
Organism: Vitis cinerea var. helleri x Vitis riparia; assembly: GCA_946000715.1. Taxonomy (NCBI): domain Eukaryota; kingdom Viridiplantae; phylum Streptophyta; class Magnoliopsida; order Vitales; family Vitaceae; genus Vitis; species Vitis cinerea var. helleri x Vitis riparia. The sequence continues at coordinate 3,334,008 of OX254006.1, read as the reverse complement.
GAATGTGAAGAGGGTAGGATAAATGTGAGGATTCCTCACATTTTTCATCCTGACATTATTTGCGCTCTCCCCATTTTTTCAATCTTTTTATTTGAATTTTTTTCTCATAATTTCTAGCAATTGTAAGTTAAAAATAGTAGTAATAAATTATTTTAGTGCTATTTGAAGTAAAAAAAAAATGTAAAATTTTGAGGGCATAAAGAATGTGACAAATTTTTTTCATTTGAATTTTTTTCTCATAATTTCTAGTAATTATAAAGTCAAAATAGTAGTAATAAACTATTTTGGTGATAACTGAAGTAGTAAAAATAAAAAATGTAAAATTTGGAGGATATGAAAAATGTATGAAGAGTACGAAGAATATGAAGATTCCTCACATTCGTTGTACCCTCTTCAAATTTTTTTTAAATTTTTTTCATTTAAATCTTTTTTTTTCATAATTTCTAGCAATTGTAAGTGAAAATAGTAGTGAAAAACTATTATAGTGGCATTTTAAGTAATAAATAAATAAAAACATCTTAAAATTAAATTAAATAAATATAAAATTTGGAGGGTATTGAGAATGTGATGAGGGAATGAAGAATCTAAGAATTCCTCATATTATTCATACCCGCATCATATTCTATATACCTTCCCCAAATTTTCAAATTTTGTTCATTTGAAATTTTTTCTCATAATTTCTAACAATTGTAAATCAAAATAATAGTAATAAACTATTTTAGTAGTATTTGAAGTAAAAAAAAAAACTTAGAATTAAAAAAGAAATTGTAAAATTTGAAGGGTAAGAAAAATGTAAGGAGGGTATGAAGAATATAAATTCTCACATTCTTTGTACCCTCATAAATTTTTTAAAGTTTTTTCAATTTAATATTTTCTCATAATTTTTAGCAATTGTAAGTAAAAATAGCTGTAATAAGAGTTATTTTAGTTGTATTTGAAATTAAAAAAAAAATTCTTGAAATTAAAAAAAAAAATTTTAATTTGGAGGTTACGAGGAATGCATGTGAAAATATAACAAAATGTAAGTGAAAATATGTTGTTGAACATTTTAAATACGAGTGAAAATAGCAATGTTTTAAAAACCGGACCGGACCGGCCGGTCCAACCGGTTCAACCATCGACCGGTCACATTTCCGGTCCGGTCCACTCTATTAAACCGTTTAGCTATTGGACCGGTTACGAACCGCCTGAACCAGCGGTCGAACCGGTGAACCGGTAGAACCGGACGGTTCCAAACGAACCGAACAGTCCATATTGGCCCATTATTTAGCAAGCCCACTGTATAAAATATTAAAAGCTGTAGGCCATAAGCCATACTGGGCCATGTCTTTGCATGACAAAGCCCACACCCAAACCATTTAATGAGCCCACAAGGTGGGCGTGCTGTAGCTTTCAACAAGGATACCTTTTATAGGCATCCTTTATGCAACAAGGATACCTTTTATAGGCATCCTTTACATCCTTATTTCTCACACAAACCGATGTGATCCTTATTTCTCTCAAAAACCGATGTGGGATTGCAAAGATAACATCAATGAAAAAAATTTTACAAATGCAACAAGGGGATTTGAAGCTGGGACCTCAAGTTTTGTAAGTGAACTAGGACACCACTCGGCTACACGTGATTTGTTATTTGATATGCCAAACAAAACCATATATATTGGATTTTAATTTTTTTATAATATTAAATAAAAATAATATAATATTTTTAAAAATTATAAATTAGTTAAATTTTTCATTTTTAATATATTCACATTTAAATATTGTATACATTTCATTTAATATGATTTAATTTGATAATATCAAATATATAAAATAATATTATTGATGTTTAATTTATTCATATATATTTTAAAATTTTTATAATTATTTTTAATTTTAATAATATATAAATTATATATTTATGACGTCACCGGTTCGATAGCGGTTCGACCGCCGGTCCGACCAGTGAACCGTGAACCGGTAACTTTTCCGGTTCGATCACCGGTCCGGTTCTGAAAACATTGGAAAATAGTACTACAGATGCAATCATATGTTTCACTTTATTTTAGTCATTACTAATGAATTTTCATTTATTAAGCTTTCTAAATTTAATGTGACCAACCAAACTATTCTAAAAATTGTATTTACTACAATCAACTGTACTTGTAATGAAATTTTTTCGCTAAATGTGGTAAAAAATTTAAAATACCATTTAATTCACAGGTAATTAAAAATTATAAATAGTTTGGAAAATAAAAAACATATCAAAGTTGAATGTAGAATGCAAAAGAAGTTTGACAATGGAGTAGTGAATGGAGAAATTCGAAGAATTTTGTGATGATGACAACATACCAAAGTTGAAAATTTCATTATTAAGGTAAGAAAATTTATTTATTAAATCATGTTATCTTTTCAATACTAGTGGAAATCTGGTATATTTTGTTAAAGAATAAATTTTTTATCAACATATTTGACAAAGAACTTATCTTCTTTTCTTTTTTATTTTATTTATAGAAAAAAACATAATTTTAAAACAAAAAACATTTCTAAAGTGATTATCCAATAATAAAAATTTCTTAAAAGAGTAATTGTTATTGGGAGAATTACCCAAAAAGGTGGGCTGAAAAAAATAATGACTACGAAGGTTCACTCTTTTATAGGACAATTTTACCCTTAAATATGTTTTCTATATTATTTATAAATAAATTGAGATTGTCAATAATGTGGAGCCCATACATGATGATAAGTACAGGTTGATAAATGATGTGGGGCCCATACATGATGATAAGTACAGGTTGATAGGCAATCAATGGTATATTTCTCAGCTTGAAAAAATTGTTGTCACTTTTGAACAATTGACTGTTTAAATATTTGCTATTTTTTTTTTCAAAAAAAATTGAGATTTTTTAAAGAACCTTGTAAAAAAAATAATTTTTAATATCTCATAAATAAAAATCATATCCTAAAGTTATTATATCGTTTTATATATAAAACATACAATTAAAAACTTTGTTATCATAATATAATGAATAATTATTTTTTACGAACACTCATCAATTGAATAATATATAAATATTCAATTGACTAACACACACCTATTAAATGGAATAACTCACAATTATTCATTGGGTAATATGGCATGTGAAAAAATTAAATAAAAATAAATTAAATTATGTTGTAATATACTGTAATGATAGTGTATTTATATTATAAGTATAATGCATATATGTCGTACCTATATTTCATTACAAAAGTAATAATTCTAAAAATGTTTATTCATACCCTATTGATATTAATACATCGTATTAATATATTAACAACATTTATTTACTGTTTTGAAATTATTTAATAATTTTTGTATATATATATATATATATATATATATATATATATATATATATATATATATATATATATATATATATATATATATATAAACTACGTGAATTCAAATTAATATTTCATTTGATTTCAAAAATTATTTATGATATTGGTATGTTGTGAAATATGGTATGATCATACAAAATTACCATTTTTATAAAAAATTTCATAAATTTCTTAATCAGGTTTTATTGTAATGTATTGTAATGTAAGTGTATTTATATTGTAATTATAACATATTTTTGTTGTGCTTGTATTTTATAATAAAAATAATAATCTTGAAGATCACCTTTTATGTCTTATTAATATTCAACATATCAAATATATTAACATCATCCACTCGATGCATTGAGAAAAAAAATTTATATGAAAAAAAAAAAAAACACTATGCAAAGGAAAAAAAATCATATAAATTTTTTAAAATTATTTTATTATAAAAATAAAAATTGATTAAACATTCTCTATCATTTTCTTATTCTTTTTAGAGAATCTGAATGAAAAATTAAACATTTTATCTTCCTTAAATTTAATACAAAAACATAATTTATTAATTTAAAATTATAATATATATATATATATATATATATATATATATATATATGAAAAAATCATCATTTTTATTATATAATTATAAAACTTATTTTTTTTCTTCATAAAATTAAAAATTAGAATAAAAATAAAAAGGTAAAAAGACAATAAATGATATTTTGAAAATATTTTTTAAAAGTATTTTCGTTTTAAATAGTAAATTTAAATAACAAATTATATATAATTGTAAGGGTTAAACTCAAAATTTTGATTTACAATTTAAATATCAATAATTGCAATAAATATGGGACCCATGTACCATAAATGTATTGACAAATCAAGTGAAGTGCTTTAAATACTTTGAATTTTAAAAGTTTTAGTTAAAGGGCAGTTTTGGTATATTAAGTCTATTAAAATCCTCCCCAAAAATTATTAAAAGATACCACCATTTCTAGTAATTGTTCTGCCTAGCCCACCTTTATGGATAATTCTCCCATTGTTATTTATTTAATGATATAAACTTATAACCCTAAAACCATGTCAAAATAATTATTTATATTACAATTTATATCAATAATTTGATGTGAACAATATTTCTTAAAGTTAAAACAATCCCTATATTATGGGGACATGGAGAATTAATATTGGTATTTATTTTTAACAATTTAAAATTGTTAAAAATTAGAAATTAATACTGGTATTTTATTTATAATGTAGTTTTGGTAGTGAAGGACACGAAGAAAGTTATAACCTAATGACCATGTCAAAAAAATCATTTTTATTTTCAAAATTTATTATCAAAATGCATCTCAATAGTAATCGAAATGACCATTATAAAATTATTATATTGTCATTTCAAGTCAAGATTGGGGTGTTTAAATTTAAAGTATTTAAAATCTAACTAATTGCTAGGGTACCAACAAGTTAATGTTTATTTTAAGTTAAAATTTTTTTTTTCAAAACTTCTATTAATAGTAACTCAAATGATTATTTTATTATGATTTGAAGTTAAAAAAAAATAATTCTTAAAATTAAATAAATCATTAACTTATTATCATCGATTTGTATTGTATGCCTTCAAATTGAAAATTAGAATATTTTCATGTCTTCAAATTATGCCATACAAATACAAATTAATATTGTTTTTATATCATTTTATGTAATTTTGGTAGTGGACGACGTGGAGAAAGGGAAGATCAAAGAATTTATGATTAACCTTGGAGATGAATTGAAATTCATGAAGATGCTAATATTGATGGTAGTTCTAACCCCGATTGGTAAATTAATTATGACAAGTTGTTGCATGGTATTTCAATCACAAAAGTTTGAAAATTGAAATTTAATTGTATAGATGAAGCAAAAGCATTTTACGATATATATGCTAGAGTGACTGTATTTAGTATTCAAAAAGATGATTTGAAACGTAACAAGAATGAAGAAATTATATCTCGAAACTGGGTTTGTTATAAGGAAAGACATTGATTGCCAAAGTGTTTTAAAAATGAAAATCTACAAGGAAGCCAAGACCATTTACTAGATTGGGTTATGAAGCTGCATTTTGTATTGGATTTAGTAGAAAATTGGAAAAGTGGATTGTTAAAGAGTTTGAGGGGACCATAATCATCTTTTGGTCAAAGTAATTGATACACAATTTCTTTTATCTTATCAAGCAATAAACATTTTGGATAAGACTTAGCTTCATGCAATGTATAAAGTTGGTGTCAAACTAGTCAAATTATGGATTATATGGTACAATAATTGGGAGGACATGAAAATATTGATTTCACATCAAAAGATCCATACAAGTATGTTGATGCAATGTGTAGATTCAAAATCAAGGATAGGGATGTGGAAGGGGTTTTGGCTTATTTGTGCAAAAAGGCATAAAATACCTTTCTTTTTATTATAAATTCAATGTTGATGAAAAAGGTCGACTATCAAACTTGTTTTGGGAAAATTCCACCTCTTAGTTGGATTATGCATGTTTTGGTGATGTCTTGGCATTTGATACAACATAATGAACCAATGCTTATAAGAAACCACTTGTTTTGGTTGGTTTTAACCATCATCACCAAGCAGTACTAGTATTTGGTTGTGTGTTATTCAATGATGAAACCATTGCTAGTATTGGAGACATTGCTTCATGCAATGATAAACAAGAAGTCTCTCTTAGTTGTAACAAATGGGATAAAGCAATAAAAAAAGTTTTCCCCAATGTGCATCATCGTTTATGTGAATAGCATCTTTTGCGAGGCACATATTTCTTTGCAAAAATGAGGACCCATGACTATCAAGGTTGGATCCAACTCCACAAAGCCTCAAAATCTCATTGGTTCTTGGAACTTGCATTGCCATCGGTGGAATGGGAATGCCGACAACAAGCCGACATCAATTTGAAGAAAAGTGTTAGTGGAGAATGAGAAAAAAAGATAAAAATAAAATGACCTTTTGGTTGAGATTTGCAAGTGATGTCTGAATCACAAATCTTCCATTTTATGGAGTGTGGGGGCTACGGGGTTGTTTTTGTGGAAAAAGGAGAAGACCATAGTTGATGTTGTGGTGCAGACTAATGATCGAAGACAAGTACTCATGAGTTGAGCCTCAAAGTCCTGCTTTTATTTTAATAATATTAATAAAAAAAATGGTTTGTAGACTTGTTTTGCATTACATAATGAGGGAAGCTGACAACATGATATGGGTGTAGTGGAGAAAACCAAACTGAGTTACTTGGTTGTTCAAATTTTCAAATCGAACCAAACATTTTGCAAATGAAAACCCAACCAAATAAGTCGGTTTGGTTTGATGTGATCGATTTTTATGGTTCCACTTATACCCTTATATATAATTCTAATGGAATTGAAATTAAAAATATTTACATTTTATTAATTAAAAATAATTATTAAGCACATATTTTTAAGCTCTTTTACTACAATTCATGAATAATTATTAACATTTACAAAAAATAATATTCATTAATTTACCCATTAATATGTTGGAGACTCATTAATTTAATATTACACTATTTAATTTACAATATCCTAAATTAATTTGAACCAAATAAATTAAAGATTTTTATTAAGTGCATTAAATAATATATAAAATTTCTTTATTTAAATATATTTTAATCATTATATCATATATATATATATATATATATATATATATATATATATATATACATATGTATATTTGAGGGTATTTCTGGCAACTCACTTTTCAACTCATTCATATAGAAATAGAATATCGATGAGAATAATGAGTCGAATATCTTGAGAGGGGAGAAGTGGAGAGAAAGATGTGGTGAGAGACTGTGAGAGAGCGGCAAAAGGTGAGATCGGGTAAGTCTATCTGAAATTATTGGTTGAATGAATTTCTGTATGCTGAATTATATCTCCATCTTACTCTTTACCATTCCTTGATTCTTTGAGGAGATCGGCTTGTTTCTAATTTAGGGTTTCCTCTTTTGGGTTTTTGTGGAACAGATCCGAGATGAGTATTCATAACCCAACTGTGTCGATCTGTGGGAATGAATCTCTAACAAGATCGGGATCTCATGCCTATTCACGCTGCCGCTTTCATCAACATTGTGGGAAGGAAGACAGCAACATAATCTAGTGCCCACTTACCTTATACCCAATCTCGCCCTTCTCTTGCTTTCATTGTAGCAGTGCTCCTCGACCTCTTTGATAGGCCCACTCTGTATTTCAAGGCCACCCCATAGCTACCGAGGTGGCTGTTGCTAGCTTTAGCATTTGTCTTGGCATTCGGAATTGAGTTAATCTTCCATACTTATCATCTCTCCTATTTGTGCTGCCCTCGTCCCTGCTACCATGGTGTTTTATGCCTCCGTCTCACGGGGCTTCTATTCTAACAGGTAGGCGACAATGGCACATGAGAAGGCCCCTCTATTTTTATCCCCTAACCATCATGGCTACATTTCACGGGTTCCTCCAGTATATTTCTCCGGAAGTTACCCTGATCTCCAAAATGTTTGCATATCTATTTTCCTTATTGGTTTCCATGATTGGCTCAGTTAGATTAATAAGTAGATATGGAATTCTAACACAGTCTCCTCGGCTTCAATGTTGCCATTGTGAGCTAGAGGGAAAGAGTGTGCAACCTATTGTATGCATACAGTCGAAGAAAAGACAGAAAGTAAGACAAAAATACAACAAAAAGATTGGGACCAAGATCTTAACTACAAGGCTGTCTTTCTCTAGCCGAATGTGAGGAGTTCCCTTTCATGCAAGGCTTTGGATTTTTACCTAACAAAAACTTCATAGAGAAATAGAAAAATTAGTTTAATTTAAATATGAAAACTGTAAGTGCTTCAAGTGGATTAGCAATTCAGGATTCTAGTTTGGTTCTTTGAAAATCTCCCTTGGATTAATTACTTATTCAAAGGTTGTAGATGGACAAAATTTAAACAATTGAGTTTTCTTTTTCTTTTTAATTATGGGTATCTTGGTTTTTTTTTTTTTTTTGTAATAAAAGATGAAGGGTGTTAGAAAGTGTCATTTTTAGCCTTGTCTTTTTTGCTCTATTTGTAATTTATCTAACAACCGGTTCAATTTCCATGTTAAGAACTGAGGATTGGCAGTTTGGTATATATCCATCTGTTCAAATCAAAGTTCAATCAATCATCATAAAAAATTCTTTGAAAATATTTTAGTTGAATCACAACTGTCGGATTGATTTATAGTTCTACTATTTAAACCTAAATTTCGAAATTAAGGTTTGAGGAAATAAAGTAGTTGTTAAGACACTCTCTTCGCTCTCCTCCTCCTTGGCAAATTGGCAATGTTTGTTTCTCAAGAAAATCTACTCATTTTGAGTTGAAAAACATGTTTTAATTTAGTTTTCTTTCAAAAATAGGGTTGATTATTCTTGTCATACCATTCCTTCCTTATTGTTGTCTTGTGATTGGGGATAAAACCCTTTTCTTCTTGATTGGGCATCAAGAAGCCGCTAAGGTCAAGTTTGGTGATAACTCAAAGTCTATTCTTGATGAAGAGAGTGTATAGTTGAAGTTTGAAGGTACTATTTAAGTTCCTAGAAGAGGATTGGTAGATTTGAATTTGGTAAAACCTTGTATTAAATTATTTTGCTTCATAATGGAATTTTTTTATCACTTATGTACCCGCGGTATTTTATTAATTCAAAGATCTTCCACATGAAATTTGTGTCGTTCCCCCAGGTCCCCCCTCTTCTATATCTTCCTTTGGTTATCTTTATTATCTATGATTGTGAATTTTAAACTGTCATAATGGTTTGGATTATTGATGACATTGGTGGAATTTTTATCAATTGCGCTTAAAAAAATGTTGAAATTTCTTCTCATGTTCCATTGTTGCATTTTTGTGAATACAGTCTGTTTGGACTATCATATGCAAACTGCCGAGTGAAAGCAGAGGTGTAGGTGACATGTATAGAACGTGCTGTGGTCATGTATCCAGGAACAATAGTGATGCCAAGAAAGCCAGTAAGAGGGAGCAGTCCGGAGGAGAGCAGCAGAATAAGAATGGAAGGTGAACTCAAGTCCGAATGTCAAGACAAATACTAGTAGGGTAGCAGCAGCCACCTTGGTGGTTATGGGGTGGGCTTGAAATGTAGAGCTTGGCTTATTCTGAAATTTTAACTCGATGAGGTCGAGAAGCATGGGAAGAATAAGGGTAAAGAAGGTCGAGAATGGCACGTAATCCAGTAGAAGAATGATTATGTTGTTGTAATGTTGGTGGGGGAATTATGTCGCTGTAATGTTGTTGAAGGTTAACTCCCAGAGTATTCAGAGTAGCAGAGTGATTAGGCGGTTGTGTTCTGGATACTAATTTTATTGAGTTTAACACCAAAATAGTGTTTTTGAAGATAAAAATAATGAAAATAGATCTTCTTCCAAAATATTTATCAATTTAGTCTTCTTATCATGTGCTCATTCATATGATTTTTTTTTTTCTTTTTTTTTCGGAGTAAAAAACCGTCATTGATGATTATGGTTTTAGCTTTAAATTTAAAACCATAGTTACTAATGGTGGTTTTAAAAACCACTATTAGTAACTGTGGTTTTAGATTTTGCTAATCATAACTTTAAAACAAAAAAATAAAAAAGAATAATAAAGTTGAGCCTAAGATTGTACAGATATACCGGATCTAGTATGACAAATATTTTTAAAACAAGTTTAGATTGAGATTTTTTTTTTTTTAAAAAAAAATTTACTTTGACTAGAAACTCAATTTATCTCTAAAATGATTATTTCTCAAATCTCTTTGGAAAAGCAACTGAAAGAATATTTGTAGTGTGGGGTATTTAAGATGTTAAAACTGTCTAAATCCTTGCTCATATGCTCATCCTAAATGAGGATCAATTACTTTATACAAAATATAAACATTTGTCAGACAACAGCAAACTAAGCGAGATGTGATATATATGGTAAAATACTGTGTATAACAGAAGAAGGGACCTCAGCAGCTGTTTCATTTGCACGTACTAGAACATAATAGAAGAAGTGAAGCTTTTTGGAACATGCAACAAAACAATAGAGTAAAACCTTAAAAGATATAACATATATCTTAGGCTACGTTTGATATAACATGGGATAACATATAAGTATATCCTATCCTATATTTTGTTAATAATAGAATATAATAAGTTATCCAATCACTTATCTTATTTTATATTTAATTAAACATAAATAGGATAAGTGGTGGGATATATTATTTAGTATCTATTTTTCATCATTTTTATATGGGATATATTAATTACATGGTAAAATATGAGTTATCCATACCTCATGCATCAAAAATTTATTTATTTTTATTTTTGACATATTCATTTTATAAAATAAATTTATTTATTATAAATTAAATTTATGATTAAAAAGGAAAAACAAAATATATATATATATAAAATAATATTAATATGTGATATATAAAATATTTTTATATATTAAATAGCATAAAATAAAACAAATTTATTTGTAAAATTTAAATATTTTAATCATAAATATTGTTAAACATAAATGAAATTTCATTTTTTTAAATAGAAAATATTTGAATATGATATAATTTTTATTTTAAATATGAAAAAATAAAATATATTTCATATTATTTTTTATTCATTTCCTAAACTAATTAAATATAATATAATATAATATAACATATCTCATTGAATATATTATTTAAAAATATTATATTTATAGAATATGTATATCTAACGATATCATATCCTATTGGAAATCATATCCTAATATACACATATTTTATCCAATGGATATGCATATCTTATCTAATGAGATATAATATCTTAGGATATACAAATCCTATCTTATCTTATCCCGCTAGCCAAACAAGCCTTAAGATTATATGTGATCGATGACTCCCTTATTGCCTTCTCATAATCAATCCTTCAAAAGGTGTCTATAAAAATAGATCGTAATTTAAGTGTAAGGTACATTTTACTTCGTTTCATAACTAACTTAAGTGTCAAAGATGATCCACCTAATCAACTCATCCTCTTTTCATCTTTTTGTCACTTTGATCAATATGAGAAGAGTGTTGTCTGGTTCAAGGATGCACTATTTCTACCTTTTTCTTTTGAGTTTTGACCCAAAATAGTACATTTAAAAAAAAAAATCCAAAAACTAAACTTGTTTCCAAAATAATGTCCAATCTAATATATCTGTACCACATAAGCTGCTATATTATAAAACCGTAATTGATAACTATGGTCTTATTTTTCTAAAATAATTAGAAACCGTAGTTACCAACCACGGTTTTAACTTTAAGTTTAAAGTTGTAGTTAGTGACTATGATTTTGACTTTTTTAAAAAATGGTCAAAGCCGTAGTCACCAACTGCGGCTTTAACTTTATATATATTTATATATAACTTTAATTTTTTAAATAAAAATATTATATTATTTTGATTTTAAATATACTTATTTCATTATTTTAAAAATAATAATATATGAAATTAAATAATTTATATTTTTAATTTGATATAAAAATATATATTTTTTAATTTTATTAAAACTGTGAAACCAAAGTTTGGTTAATCTTGATTTTGATGATAACAAAACAAGGTTTAGAACTAATGATTATATTTTAAGTGTGATTAGGCAAGACGATTTCCAAAGTGGCAATCACAAAGACAAATCAAGTCAAGGAGAAATCATGAAGAAGAAGACCACCTCAAAGAAGTGTTTTTCAAGACCCAAGCTTCATAAGATCTCTTTGTAAGGTTGTTGGTGCACTAGGATTTTCATGCATTACATTCTTCACTTATGCACCAAAATCATTCAAGAGTTATTTTGTTTTAAATATCTTAAAAATTAGATGATTTCATGTTTTCAATTAAAACCTTGTGTTAAATGTTTTTCAAACTTGTTTTAAAAGGTTTTAAGTTGAAAAAGTTGGGTGTTGAGCCAAAAAATGGCTCAACTGGTTCAACTAGTTGAGGAACCGGTTGACCGGTTGTGCTCGTCTGGTCGAGTACCGGTCGAGGGAGGCCAAAAAGTTTCTCTCTCTCCCAGTGGCCCGGTCGAGGTGATTCTCTTCCTGGTCGAGGATCGGTTGAGGTCCTGTTGAGGCCCAACGGTCACCTGCCAAGCATTTAATGTTAACGGCTAGTCAACCATTCGACCCCTAACTCGACCGGTCGAACCCCCAAACGGCTAGTTTGGTTTTTCTCTTCTATAAAAAGGCTCTAATCTTCATTGTTTAAAAAGTTTAACCTTCTCAAACATTTCTTGAATATATTCGAGCCTTGAAAGAGTGTTTTTGAGTGCACCATAGTTCAAAAACTTGCATATCCTTAGTGCACCTTTCAATCCTAGTTTTCTTGTATCAATTGAGCTTAAAGTTTTTGTGCTAGGATTTTTGTGAGATCATTCATTTGTAAATCTTTGAGAGGAAGTTGTTCAAGAGTGGGATATCTCTTGAGAAGTGTAAAGGGTGCTTGGAGCCAAAAGTCTAAGAGGGTGAATTGAAACCATAATCCAATTGTATTGCTTGAAGGCTTGGTTTGGAAGCCTTGAATTAGTGGAACCTCAAGCTTGGGATTGAAGCTAGAGGAGAGTGGATGTAGGCTAGGTTGCGCCGAACCACTATAAACTCTTGTGTTTGCATTCTCTTTTCCCTACTCTTTAATTTATATGTAATTGTCTTTATATTACTTATTATATAACTTGTATATAATTGTCTCTTACATTCACATAGTTTAAATTTGCAAAAAGAGACCATCATCCTATTCACCCCCCTCTAGGGTGATTACCATAGGTTGAATTAGCCTCATATTTCTAACAAAAACAATAGGCACTATATTTAATATAAATATAATTAGTTAATTAAAATTAAATATAAATAAAATATAATAAATTATATTTATTTAAAATAAATAAATTATAAATTCCTATTTAGAAAAAATAAATAATACAAATTATTATATTAATTAATTTTTTTTATATATATTATATGTAAGTGGTATATAATATCACATATATATATAAAATTTTAATTTAAGTTTAAAATTTATCACATTTTTATTTAAATATATAAATAAATTTTATTAAAACAATTGACACTATATTTAATATAAATATAATTAGTTAATTAAAATTAAATATAAATAAAATATAATAAATTATATTTATTTAAAATAAATAAATTATAAATGCCTATTTAGAAAAAAAAATATAAATTATTATATTAATTAATAATTTTTTTATATATTATTTGTAAGTGGTATATAATATCACACACACACACACACACACACACATATATATATATATATATATATATATATATATATATATATATATATATATATATATATATATATTATCATATCGATATGATATTATGAACTTAAATTAAAATATGATAAATTTTAAACTTAATTAAACTTATATACATGTGATATTATATACCATTTACATATAGTATATAAAAAATTATTAATTAATATAATAATTTATATTATTTGTTTTTTAATAGGCTTTTATAATTTATTATATTTTATTTATATTTAAATATAATTAACTAAATATATTTATATTAAATATAGTGCCTATTATTTTAATAAAATTAAAAAAATATATTTTTATATCAAATTAAAAATATCAATTATTTAATTTCATATATTATTATTTTTTAAATAATGAAATAAGTATATTTAAAATCAAAATAATATAATATTTTTATTTAAAAAATTAAAGTTATATATAAATATATATAAAGTTAAAACCGTAGTTGGTGACTACGACTTAAACCATTTTAAAAAAAAAGTCAAAACCGTAGTTACTAATCACGGCTTTAAACTTAAAGTTAAAACCGTGGTTGGTGACTACGGTTTCTAACCATTTAAAAAAAATAAAACTGTTATCATCAACTGTGGTTTTATGACATGACAACTTATGTGACACAGATGCACTAGATTGAACATTATTTTGAAAATAAGTTTAATTTTTGAATTTTTTTTTTAAATATATTATTTTGGGTCAAAGCTCTATTCTTTTTCTATTTAAAAATCCATTAAAAACTAAAAAAAAAAAAATGAAGGTATATGCGTCCCCATGGAACCCGTTAGTCTAAGCCCAACTTAAGCCTATTAAGGAACAAGTTGGGCCTCAGGCCTCATTTGTGGCCCATCCCACAACTCATTGGTCATCCTACCCATAAAATTGTCCAATTTGAACCATGAGCTCTTTCGCAATTAGGCAAGCCAACTTGCCATTATGCCAAACTTATTTTTGCTAGAGCTTTCAATACTAAACTATTTTTTTTTATAATTATTTTATTTATTAAATAATTATTAGGGTAAGAAAAGTTGCATCACTAGGAAACGAGCACATCTAACTAGATTGGCACCTCCTCACTTTTCAATTATTTACACTTTCCAACTATAAAAATTTAAAGATAATATATCGGAAATTAAAAAAAAAAGATTTAATAATTTTATTCCTTGTAAAACTTTTTAATTTTCATTTTACTATTTAAAATTAATAATAGCTAACTATTTATTTACAGCTTTTAGTTTAAATCTGGAGTAAAAAAAAGTAAAGGTATTCTATTCCAATATTTTGTAAATTTTCACATATATTATTTCATTAAATATATTTAATTTTAAATTATTCATAATGCACGAGATGAATATTATTTATTGGCATATCAAACAGATGAAATGTTGAATAATATATATAATAGAATACATTTGTTGAAAAAGAAAGAATTTCAAAAGATCTCTTAAAAGGTGCACAATATGCCAATCTAAGTCAAATGGTACATCAGTATCATCTTCACAATCTTTACTAGTTAATTCAAGTTCACAAAGTTATACCACATTTCTACATTTTGTGGTTATTTTTTAAAGTATAGAGGTGGAATCAAGGACGAGAATATCGGTATATATCGACGATATATCACTTGATACATTGTGTATCGATAGGTAATATATATTAACTATCGATTGAAATATCATATTTTATTGATAAATATCGTTGCTATGTCAGTGATTTTCGATAAATCGGCGACATAACAAAAAATGCGGCCCTAGATGAAAAAAAGAAGTCCAAAATTTAAATGATATATCAACAAAAAATTAGTGATGTCTAATGCCCAAAATTTTAATTTTTGCCCAATGGGTCAATGTTGGATCAACCTACCCAACCTATACATGATGGCATATTGTATAAGGCAGCACCTTAAATAAAGGATATAAAGTTTTGTTTCAATATAAGATTGTGCTCTTATTTAGAGATAAGGACTCAAACTAAGATGCTTAGGTTTAAAACACATGAGATTTGCCATTGAGTCAAATTTATTTTATGGTATATATGTGCTTAAAATTGTTTATATATATATATATAATTATTATAAGTATATTTTTATATATTTTAATATATTTTATAAATTAGTTGAAATAAAATTATTATAAATAAGTTAATTTTAATTATCTTATAATCTATTTCTTATACTAATTAAATATAAGACAAATATAAAATCATAAATAAAATTATCAATATTTTTAAATAAAAATATTTTGTGTCAAAATATTCATCAATATTTTTTCAATATATCCGATATATTTATAAAATTCAAGTACCAATATATTGATAATTATCGATATTTTCCTCATTGATTGGAATTTCACCTCATAGGCATATCTATGTTTATATTTTTTTCTTCATATTTAATATTTTGGAATATTTATAAAATTGAGAATTATTAATACTTGTTGCAATGTCTCTATTTTTTTATTTTTTGGTGAAGAATCATCTACAACTCTTGCCTCATCTTTCATAATTAAATTTAGATATGAGCACAACAGCACATATGAAATAATTTTACCATTATCTGACTGAATCTTTATCACTAATATTTAACTCTCTAATTTCATTATTGTATTAAATTTAATATATTTTTATTGCCATGTCATGTGGGGTTCTTATTAATTTAAATTAATTTTTTATTTAAATTCCTTGCATCATCAATATAATGAACTATATTATACATGCATAAAAAACCTAGAATAAGTCAACGAAGCATCAATCTGAAAGTAAAACAAATAGCAAATGATTTTGATCCCCATGAACAGGTCCTAAATCATCGATGACAATATTTAATGGTGGATTCTTAGACAACTTAAGAGTTCAAATTATACACTGAATGAATACACTTGATTCCCGAAAATTTTGAGGGAAAATTAGAAGGAAGAAAAAGAGAAAAAATAGAAGAAGAAGAAGAAAAAAAAAAACATTAAAAATAGATTTAGAGTTAATAACTATTTTTATATCTTACTTCAAACTCATATAAATTATTTTAATTTTTTATATAATGATTAAATAATTAAAAATTTATAAGTTTTTAATTAATTTTTATATTTTACCTAAAAACTTTGAGGGAAAATTAGAAGGAAGATAAAGAGAAAAAAAAGAAGGAAAAAAAAAAGAAACATTAAAATAGATTTAGAGTTAATAACTATTTTTATATGTTACTTCAAACTCATATAACTTATTTTAATTTTTTATATAATAATTAAATAATTAAAAATTTATAAGTTTTTAATTAATTTTTATATTTTTTTTATATCATAGTTTATTAATTTTTTTTTCTTGTTATTGAGAACCAAACTTAACCAATAAGTTTTGCTTTTTGATAAATAGAGAGGGAGAGGGAGAGAGTGAGAGTTTTTTTTTTTTTTTTTTTTCATATAATGATTAAATAATTAAAATTTTATAAGTTTTTAATTAATATTTATATATTTTTTTATATCATAGTTTATGAGAAAATTATTTAATTTTTTTTTCTTGTTACTTCTTGAGAACCAAACTTGAGAGAGAGAGAGAGAGTTTTTTTTTTTTTTTTAATATAATGATTAAATAATTAAAATTTTATAAGTTTTTAATTAATTTTTATATTTTTTTTCATATCATAGTTTATGAGAAAATTATTATTATTATTTTTTTCTTGTTAGTTCTTGAGAACCAAACTTAACTAATAAGTTTTGCTTTTTGATAAATAACCAGAGAGAGAAGGGGTGGCGGGGAACAAGTTCATCACATAATCCGAAGATTTTACTAAGGGAGAGAGAGGTTTTTTTTTTTTCTTGTTACTTCTTGAGAACCAAACTTAACCAATAAGTTTTGCTTTTTGATAAATAACGAGAGAGAGAGAGAGAGAGAGAGAGAGAGAGAGAGAGAGAGAGAAGGGGGTGGTGGGGAATAAGTTCTTCACATAATCTGAAGAGGTTACTAAGTAATGGCTAAGGAAACTCATGTTGCCAATTTGGAATTTGTTCTCCACAACATGGAATTTGTTCTCCACAACATTGAGGATGAGAAGCCACAAATGCTATGTTCTAGTAAATACAAAAATAAAAAGTAGTTAAATCCGAGTTTATTTTAACTCTTCTATAAAATTACATAAATTTATTATAAATTTTAATTGTATTTAATTTTTTGATATTTTTAAAAATTTAAAAATAAAATAAAATACGAGAAGATCATTTTTTTTTTAAATTTTTTTTCCTTTTTTTATTAAGTTGATGAAACCAATCACAATATAAAACTCTTTGGCTTTTATGTGGTTGGATGCTAATGGGTACTATTAACACCCTTCTCAATTTTAAAGGTTCATATTGGGTTAAAATAATAGAAGTAGTTTTAAACCGTCAACCTTTTTTCAACGTGGGATCAAAAAAATTAGTGCTGAAAATTTATAAAGCGTGCTGCTCAGTTAAGATTGAATTTTCTTTTTAAAACCCTTATTTCATTAGTAGTTTAAATCTGTTGGCGTATATAAAGAGCATGGGAGGTCAGGTGACCAGCGACAATTTCACGGGCTTTCGAGGATGTAAGCACTCCTTAGTCGCTGCCAAGGGGCCATCAGCCATGAGATTTTGCTGAGAGACTTTCAGGCATTCTACTAGGAAGTGTCTTTTCTGTTTCCTGGGATATGGTTGCATTTGCATATATACCAGAATACTTGGAAGAAGAAAATGGGAGCTGACATTGAAGCCAAGGTGCTGATCTTAGAATTACACTTCTACTTACAAATCTAAGCGAGCCAACCGTGGAGTGAGAAATTAAGGTCCTAGGGACCATTAATAAGCCCCAGATGCAAATGCAAGAACTCTTCATTACAACAACATAAAATCACATTATTACATCCGTTTCTCTAAAACCAACCAAACCTGGGTTTGGAGCTAGCCCAGCTATTATTCTGTTACTACGCAGCAACTCCATTTGCTTATTTCATCACTTGCCTAAGCCAACATAGAACAAAAGCACTCACTGTTTCTAAGAAATCAGACTCATTATGGAACCTGTGGATCCACTCGTCCCTCTGCATGGACTCTGTAACGTGGATCCATGTTGGTTTGGGGTAAAGTTGCAGGGCTTCTTCTCATGTGCCATTGTTGCATCCTTGTGAATATAGTCTGCAGTTTGTCCATGATCTCCCGGTGAATCCACTCACACCACTTTCGAACTAGCCAATGCAAGCTGCCAAGTGAAAGCAAGGCGTAGATGAGATATATGAGAGGTCGCCATGAATCTGGGAACAATAGTGATGCCAATGAAGCCAGTGAGAGGGAACCAGAATACACGATTGAAGTGCGGAGGACAGCAGCACAAGTACGAGACAGATGAGAAGAATGGAAGGTGAAGTCAATTACAACTGCCAAGTGCCAAGACAAATACCAGTAAACTAGCAACAGCGGCCTTGATAGTTTTGGGGTGGGCTTGAAATACAGAGTTGGGCTCATTCTGAAACTTCAAATCTAGGAGGGTGAGAAGCACCGGAAGAATAAAGGTAAGAAAGGCGAGAATGGAGTTAGTTGCAGTAGAAATTGAAGAGAATTTAAATTGCATAGGATCACATGTTAACATTTAAGCATGCATTTAATAGCAAAAATTCAATTCGTTACCTTGGTTCATGCTTTGGGAAGCCATTTCTTCTCCCTAGCTTTGATATCCAATAATCTGCTTTCTGGGTGCGTGATGGTCCGAGAATGAGGGATCAATGAGCTCTTCTCTTATCTCCCAAAATTCAGTCCAAAGTGGAGTGTGTGCGTGTGTTGCCGGGAGTGCTCTTCAAAGAGAAGAAAATAAGATAGCTCTCCAAAATGCACACACATCTCTATATATATTGCACATTACACACTTTAGTTGGACGACTTGACTTAATGGGCCAGTCAAGTGAATTAGGGTGAGCCCATAAAAAATCAAGCAACAATATGTGTCTAGTCCCATTATGGACCACAATGCAAAAAATAAATTAACATTGATTTATGATATTATCAAATTAATTATGTAAGTCCACACATAAAAATTCCAACAATTCTCCCACTTGGACTACATAATCAAACATCACAACATATACATAATCATAAATCAATGTCCCATAGAATCTCATCAAAAACAAATAATCAAAAGCAATCATATATGCTTCATTGCTTGATTCATAAGGAAATGTACAATAATAGCAATCCTTTCAACAATAACATAGTATTACAATACCAAAAAATGGCTCCCACTAACTTAATACAACCTAGGCTTCCAACAACCCCATTTGAGATACATGTTCCTGAAACGCAATTATGGGTAAGCCTTTTGTTAATGGATCCGCCAACATACTTTTTGTGGACATGTGTTCAATATCAATAAGAGACTCTGCCACTTTCTCCTTAACAAAATAGAACTTTACATCAATATGTTTGGAGCGAGAAATACTCCTAGTGTTCTTAGAGAAAGCAACAGCTGCGGAATTATCACAAAATAATTTCAGTGGTCTAGAAATGGAGTCAACAACTCCCAAAGCTGAAATAAAATTCTGCATCCACATAGCATGACAACAAGCCTCATAACATGCCACATACTCTGCCTCCATAGTTGAGGATGCTGTAAGTGTCTGCTTGACACTTTTCCAAGATACAGCTCCTCCTGCCATCATAAAAATATAGCCCGTAGTGGATTTCTTATCATCTATGCAGTCAGCAAAATCAGCATCACAAAACCCAACTACATCAAGTAAGTTGGTGCGCTGATATGTCAACATTAAGTCCTTAGTTCCTTGCAAATACCTAAGGACCTTCTTAGCTGCTTTCCAATGTTGACTCCCAGGATTGCTCAAGTACCTTCCCAACATGCCCACAACAAAAGCAATATCAGGGCGTGTACATACTTGAGCATACATAAGGCTGCCCACCACAGATGAATAAGGAATGATCCTCATTTCCTCTCTCTCATAATCATTTTGAGGACACTGAGCCTTTGAAAATTTATCACCCTTCACAATTGGCACTTTAGTAGATTTACAGTTGTGCATATTGAACCTCTTCAATATCTTTTCAATATAGGCTATTTGAGACAATTTAAGCACTCCATTAGCCCTATCACGAAGAAACTTTATGCCCAAAACATAAGAAGCCTCACCAAGATCCTTCATGTCAAAATGGGTTGACAACATGTGCTTTGTCTCAATCAACAAGTCAGGATCATTTGACGCGAGTAGTATATCATCAACATATAAAACAAGAAATATGTAACTACTCTCACTAACCCTCAAATATATGCATCTGTCAACTGTATTCTCTTTAAAGCCATTTTGAGTGATAATCTTATCAAACTTCAAATACCACTGCCTCGAAGCCTGTTTAAGACCATAAATGGACTTATTGAGCTTGCAAACTAAATCTTCCTTTCTAACTTCTGCAAAACCAGTAGGTTGCTCCATATACACCTCCTCATCCAAATCACCATTCAAGAAAGCTGTCTTGACATCCATCTGATGTAGCTCCAAATCAAAATGAGCTACTATGGCCATAATCACTCTAAAAGAGTCTTTGGTCGACACAGGTGAGAAGGTTTGTTTGAAATCAATTCCTCCTCTTTGACTATAACCTTTAACCACAAGTCTAGCTTTATATCTCTCTATTTTCCTGCTAGAATCACGTTTGGTCTTAAAGACCCACTTACACCCAACTGGTTTACAACCATGTGGCAATTCAACCAAGTCCCAAACACCATTCATATACATAGAATTCATTTCATCATCCATGGCTTCTTTCCAAGATATGAATTGAGGACAATGAATTGCTTCTTGGTAAGTGACTGGATCAAAAGCATCATAACCATCATACTCATGCTCCTGCAAATAAACCATATAATCATCTGAAATAGCCGGCCTACGAACCCTCTATGATCTTCTCAAAGGAACCTCATTAACAACAGTATCATCTACAGGCAGGCCAGATTCCACTTGATCACCATGCTCTCCTTGATTAGTGGCTGACTGTTGGACAATAGGAACATCCACATTTGGAACATGAGATGTAGGAAAAAGGAATCACAACATGCTCTTCTCTAAAAGGTATCTCACGAGGCACAAAATTCGGATCAACATTAACTTCATCCTCAAAATATACAGCCCTGCCTGATTCAATGATCCTGGTGGTATGAGATGGACAATAAAATCTAGAACCCCTTGATCCAATGCAATAGCCAACAAAGAAACCACTAATGGTTTTAGGATCAAGTTTCTTTGATTGTGGGTTATAGGGCCTAACCTCAGCCTTACATCCCTAAACATGGAAATGGTGAAGGCTGGGTTTCTTTCCTGACCATAGCTCATAAGGAGTCTTAGGCACAGACTTACTGGGCACTTGATTCAAAATATATGCTACAGTCCTTAAGGCTCCACCCCACAGAAATTCTGGTAAAGAGGAATTGGACAACATGCACCTTACCATATCTAACAATGTGCGATTCCTCATTTCTGCAACCCCATTCTATTGAGGAGTGCTTGGCATTGTATATCTCGCATCAATGCCACATTCCAATAGAAACTTAGCAAATGGTCCAGGATTCCGTCCAGTCTCATCATATCTCCCATAATACTCACCATCTCTATCAAACTTCACAACTTTAATGGGTTTTCCCAACTGCAACTCCACCTTAGCCTTAAAGGCTTTAAACACATTCAGGGAGTCAGTTTCTCATGGATTAGTTCAACATAACCAAATCTAGAGAAATCATCAATAAAAGTGATGAAATATTTATAACCCCCTAAAGCAGTTGGTGTCAAAGGACCACATATATCTGTGTGGATCAAGTCTAAAGAACTTCCACACCTATCAATCTTCTCCTTTCTGGTCTTTGCTGTCATCTTCCCCTTTAAGCAAACAACACAAGTTTCGAAGTCTGAGAAATCAAGATTAGAAAGCACACCATCTTTCACCAATCTCTCTAATCTTTGCCTAGAAATATGACCTAGGCGTTTGTGCCACAACATGGAAGAACTCAAATTCATTCTAACACGCTTGCAACCAACAACAGAATTAACAGAAGATGAATCACATAATAAACCATGATGCAAACTGAGACTATAAAGATTTCCAAACAAAACACCATTGCCAATTAAGACTGAGTTGCAAAAAATATCCACTTTTCCATCTCCAAAGTGAAAAGAATAACCAAGTCTATCCAAAGAAGATACAGAAATCAGATTCCTCCGAAGTGAGGGTATGAAAGCCACATTGTGTAACAACAAAAAACTTTCTGTGATCAACTTCAACTTTATCATGCCAAAAAATTCCACTTTCACTTTGCTTTCGTCACCCATATACACACATTCTTCATGCTTTGATGGCTTCCTTCTGTTTGTCATTTCCTACAAAGAATTAGTGACATGAATAGTGGCACCGGTATCTAACCACCAAGAATTGGCATGAACATCAACAATATTTGTCTCAATCATGTTTGCATTCAAATTAACCACAACCGCAATCAGCTTGCTTGTGGCCAATCTTATGGCAAAAGTTACACTTCCCCTTGAATTTCTCACTCTTTGTAGCATTAGAAGAAGCAGATGCGTTGGAGGTTCCTTGATTTGAATTCCCTTTCCTCTTGAACTGCTTAAAGCCTTCAAAATTCTTGTATGGAGGTTTTTTCTTCATATTACTGACTTGATCAGTTACAAGAGCAAGGGAGTAAGTCTCATTTTTCTTCAGTGAGACTTCATGTTGCACTACAATGGACATCAACTCCTCCAGAGTCCATTCTTCCTTCAAGGCATTGTAAGTCAACTTCACTGCATCAAAGGAAATAGGAAGAGACTCAAGTATCAACCATTTCAGAAAATTTTCACCCAACTCCACTTTCATCTCATTTGCCTTGTTGAAGTAGTGCCTTAGCTTGATGATATGATCTCTAGCCCCACTAACTCCATCATATACAGTAGTTGTGAGAAGCTTCAAATGAGTTGCCATTTCTACCTTATCAACTTTGGTATAATTGGCCTTCACATATTCCAAGAAGTCTTTGGCCCTTTCCGTCTTTGGCCCGCATTCTTTGATAGATTTATCCATAGTGTATTTCATCACCATCAAACAACTCCTGTTGGAGTGCTCCCATCTTTCATAAAATGATCTTTCATCTGCAGAGCTCACATCAGTGGGCTTACTTGGCTCATCAACCCTTAAAGCCAAGTCCATATTTTGTAGAGTCATATGCACGTTAAATGACTCAAACCATTCTTCAAAATTATTTCCAATAAGAGGTTTGATGGCAGACAATTGTAGAGAAATACCAGGATTGCTGGTAGCTGGAAAATAGCAAAATTCAACAATATGCATGTTATTACAATATCATGCATTTGCTAGTTTCCATAATTTCTCAATTTAGCAATAGCTTGGAATTTTGAAAATTCCACGGCGGTAAGGACAACTAATTAAATATTACAACCAAGATGTACTAATTTTATTACCGAAATAGCAAAGAAAATTAGTACGGTTCATAATATACAATTAATTTCCTTCACCAATCTAAGCATCCTACCAAGTATTGTTATCATTGATAGGACAATTACAATACACGTATGGATCTTAGTAATCACAATAATAAAGCAACTAAATGTGGGAGTTAAATTATCTTAGCAAAGACAATTTGACACATATAGGGTCACGATAGGCAACCACATATATGTTCACTATTGTCATGATAAACTGAAATATTTAATTTGCGCAATTTGACACACTTGGAATTGCGATAGGCAATCACACAAGTGTTATAAATTGCCACAATAAATTTAAATAGTTAACAAAATTGACCTTGGACAACATTATTGGTACAAAATAAAAATTATACCATAAAAACAATAATTATAATAATTGTCCCAATAAAGTCAATTTTAACAAATGCATAATAATTCTAACATATGCATAATCAATCCAAGAATACTAAGGCAAACAAAACAAAAAAAAGAATTTGTTTTTTTTTATGACGTCATGATGACGTCAGTGTGGTACTGTTCTTCTCCTCCAGCTGAACAAGGCCTGGTTCTAGAGAAAGAAAAAAAAAAATTTCCGCCCAAAATCTTGCGCATTTTTTGACAAAAACACTTAGATTTCCATCCTCAAACATCAATTCTTCAATCCAAACCCAAAAAATGCACAAAAAAACACATAATAGCAAGAACCAAACAAGCCCTAATTTTCGAAATATCATCAAACGAGCTCCAAAAATCACAAAAATTGATGGGTTTTGTTCCAAACAATATTCTCTACAAGTCTCCAACCTCAATCGGGCTTGAAAACCAAGAATTAACACTAAACGAAAAAAAAAACCCAAAAAATGTCTTCCGTAACCAGAAAACGAGAAATAAAAAAATTAACCCAAAATTGCAGCTCAAATGTCAACCATGCATGCTCTGATACCAATTGAAGAGAATTTAAATTGCATAGGATCACATGTTAACATTTAAGCATGCATTTAATAGCAAAAATTCAATTCGTTACCTTGGTTCATGCTTTGGGAAGCCATTTCTTCTCCCTTTGATATCCAATAATCTACTTTCCAGGTGCGTGATGGTCCAAGAATGAGGGATCAATGAGCTCTTCCCTTATCTCCCAAAATTCAATCCAAAGTGGAGTGTGTGCATGTGTTGCCGGGAGTGCTCTTCAAAGAGAAGAAAATAAGATAGCTCTCCAAAATGCACGCACATCTCTATATATATTGCACATTACACACTTTAGTTGGACGACTTGACTTAATGGGCCAGTCAAGTGAATTAGGGTGAGCTCATAAAAAATCAAGCAACAATATGTGTCCAGTTCCATTATGGACCATAATGCAAAAAATAAATTAACACTGATTTATGATATTATCAAATTAATTATGTAAGTCCACACATAAAAATTCCAACAGAAATGTGATGGGGTTTTAGTTGGAGGTTGGTTCCCACACCGTCGAAAGTAGACATGGTTGTGAAACCAATAGACAGGCTGAGATTTGGGAAAAAGAAAAAAGTTAAGAAACTCAAGCAACTCGTGAAACAAATAGACAGGAGGCCACTGAGATTAAATAACAAAGAAGGGTGTTTGCCAGAAAAAGGACAATTTTCTCCTTTCTCACTTTGCATAAGGACAGTTGGATGTGTCGATCTCTCCTTTTGGTAGAAAAGAGCGAAGAAGGATGTTAATAATTTTCCTTCTGGCATGGAAGGATGCGGTTCCATTAGACTTTTTGGCGAGGAAGGAAGGGAGGTGGTGGTGCCATTAGACTTTATGTGATGCATTAGACTCATGTTAATGTTTCTTTTCGCAAGGAATGAAGGATGTGATGCGGGAAGGATATGGGGCATTAGACTGATGTTAATGTTTCTTTCGAAAAGGAAGGAAGATTGATCAATGTTAATGTTTCTTTTGGTAAGGAACGAAGGATGTGATGCAGGAAGGATATGGAGCATTAGACTGATGTTAATGTTCCTTGTGGCAAGGTAGAAAGGATGTGGGGCATTAGAGGAAGGAAGACTGATGTTAATGTTCCTTTTGGCAAGGAAGGAAGATTGATGTTAATGTTTCTTTTGATAAGGAACGAAGCATGTGATGCAGGAAGGATATGGGGCATTAGACTGATGTTAATGTTCCTTTTGGCAAGGTAGGAAGGATGTGGGGCATTAGACTTTTGGCGAGGAAGGAAGGCTGATGTTAATGTTCCTTTTGAACAAATGGGTTTTAGTATTTGATATATTTTTTATTTTATTTTAGATCACTAAATTAATATTTTTCTTTATACTTAACCTCTTACATTAATAAAAAAAAAAAAAAAATTTCTAAAACAACACATTTTGTAGGAAAAAAAAAACAAAATTAAATAATCACTGCAGTGGGTATGGTTAACTTATTGGGAAAACTTCTTTTTTTTTTTCTCCTCTAATGAAAAATTTTAAATTTTGAAAATACCATATTTTAGAAAACAGTTTTTCACTAAGATTGAAAAAACAAATTGAAAGATTTGTTATTTTATTCTTTAGAAAATGGAAAGAAAAAATGTCCATATATGTTTTAAACTTATTTTCTATTTTTAAAAGAAAATAAAAGACAACTGACAAATTGAATCGATCTTAATTTATGATTCTTAATTCAATTCTTTAAAATAAGACATAAATATCCAAAAATATTCATCATAAAAAAAGTTAAAAGAATAAAAGAGCCATAAATTAGTTTCACATTTGGAAAAGAACATATCTTGATGGTTGGGTTCCAACTTTGTTTCTCATGGAAGTTCTACTTGGATGAAAAATTGAGCAAGAATCAACTCCACGAGAAATATGGATGTGTTCTCACCCTTTTTTTTTTCTTTGTATTTCCACTTAATGGGGATTTGTTTTATTTTATTTTGATTTATTTGAGAATGACTATTAATTTATTTAATTAATTTAAAAAATGATATCTATTTATTTATTCTACATTCGTCATTTATTTTAAAAAATAAAAAATAAAATAAAACCTTAAGTGTATGAATCCAACAAAGTCAAGTACTGACTTATAAAGTTTCAACGGGTGCATTAAGAATGACTTTGCATAAAGATGGTAAAATTTGATACAATTCGTCAACACAATTAGAACCCAATATGTTTTTTGATGATTTGAATTGGGTATAATTAGAAGTTAAATTTATGTCATCCTATAGAACTCATTTAATTTATAAGTAGTTTTTTGATCAATTTGCATAATACCAATTTGATCTAAATCAATCTATTTAATAATCATGTTAATTAACATAATTATAACTTTAAACTAATTAACTCATATTTGACTCATTAATTAATTTATTTTTTTGAATAAAAAGATTAATTAAGTTACAAAGTACAAAACTATCCGATGATTGCAGCACTAAGCTTTGTAAACCCAACCTGCAAAACTCAATTATGAAGGGAGAATCTAAATCTTTTTGTCCAAAACATGGACTCAGGGGAAACACAAAACACCATTGTTTATGAGGGCTCAGTAGTTTGGATAATACTAAAAAAAGACCATTTGTAGAAATCGTTTGTCCATTTGCAGCGACACAATCATGCGACAAAAAATTCAACCTAAAGTATATGTGCTTTGATAGGCTTGTGAATTGCCCAAGTCTCTAAAACAACCTGAAATGTCCAAGCTCAAGCAAACAGCAGCTTTGATTAGAGCTCATTGTGAAACAAACAAGCCAAGCTCAATCCTGATTTGGAGCTCCTTAATTTTTTTGATGTGAGCCTGAGGAGCCTGCTAGTCAACGCAACCCAGATATGCCATACCCTTAACTCACTCTAGCTGAATTTTGATGCAAAAGATTAGAATGCTCCTATAACTCACCAGCAGAGACAAGATGCATAGAAAAATAGATCTCAGGTAAAGGCAACTTTGTTGGATTCAGGTGAGTGCCCCAACTGTAGTCATGATTTAGAGAATATTTCCAAGTGTTCCCTTACCCAGCAACTTAAAATTTTGGGTTGATGATATCAGAGCTTAAGGTTCAAACCTCTAGTCTCTTTATTTCCTGTTTTTCTCTTAATACCATCTCAAATTTTAAACTAGAGAGGAAGTACAGTTTCTAGTAATGGAATGTCTAAAACCATAGAAATGGTTCCTCTTAGGCCAATCCCACAAAGAATCATTGAAAAATCTACCAAGCAAAAGTGATAACTAAGGTAATGAGAAATTGCAAGATTGAAATGATTAAATGGGAATCAAACTGAGGATATTGGATTTTTTTATTTCATGCTCCAAAGAATTTATGATCTAATAAAATAAATTATCTGAGATCAATTTGGAAAAGTCATTTCATCACATCAAGACAAGTATAAAAATAACTTCACTCACAAAAACCAAAGACAACTCACAAATGACAGTTTAGAAAAATAGTCCATGATTAGCTAGGTTCTTAATCCCAGATCCAAGCTGAATACCCATGCAATTCCATCTTCTGACCCCTCTCTTTCTCTCTAAAAAAATCCAAAATCTTAAGAGTTTTTTTGAGAGGAAGCCTCCTCCTTTTCTGACTTTTGTAGGCTCAAGCATAGCCTCTTATGCAACTCTTTTCCTTCCCTCCACTTCTCTCCCAAACACTTTAGCTGCCGGAAAACCTCTCCCCTTTTCTCAGTTTTTTTTTTCTCTTCTCTCAGTCCCTTCTAAAGCCCCACATTAGAAAGCTCTCCCTCCCCATACAGCTGCACTGCACACACAAACACACTCTCTAAAATCATTGATTACACACACTCTCTCTCTAAAATCATTGGTTACACAGACACTCTCTCTAAAATCATTGGTTGCATCATCCAATCCATCAAATGCTAAAATCATTGGTTTACACGCATGGAAACAAACAATACCATTGAGGCTTAGGCGCATGTGCAGAAACCCTTGCAATACAACAATATAAAAATTAGAATCACACTACCCAAAACCTTACCTTTATTATAAAACCACTAATGAAATTCAATCTTAAGTGGCTTACCAGCAACCAAACAGACAAGCTGTGTGCTTATTTTACATTCTTTATCTCTCTAGACTTGAGAGAAACTGGGCTTGGGTTTTAATTAACATCTGAAAGCAAGGAAAGTGGAGGGCTTTCCATTTACTTATTTAATTATATACCCAACCATATGACAACTACAGGGGTAAAAGCGGAGAGCTTCTTCTCACGTACCATTGTTGTATGCCTGTGCATACTGTCTGCAATTTTTCCATGATCCCCTGGTGAATCCACCGACACCACTCTCGAACTAGCCCATGCAAGTTGGCAAGTGAAAGCAAGACGTAGATGAGATATATGAGAGGTCGCCATGAGTCTGGGAACAATAGCGATGCCAAGGAAGCCATTGAGAGGAAACCACAAAACAGTATGGTAGTGCGGAGGAGAGCAGCGCAAGTAGTAGAGAGATAACAAGGATGGAAGGTGAACTCGATCCCAAAGGCCAATGCAAATGCGAGTAAGTTAGTAACAGCGACCTTGATAGTTATGGGGTGGGCTTGAAATACAGAGGTGGGCTCATTCTTAAATTTGAAGTCTATGAGGACAAGAAGCACGGGAAGAATAAAGGTAAGAAGGGCGAGAATGGGGTTACTTGCGGTAGAATTGTGATGGTGTTGGTGTTGAAGGTTGATTCCCAGACCGTTAACGTTGGAAGTAGACATGTTTGTGAAACCAATAGATAGTAACAGTGAGGCCACTGAGCGAAGGAGCTCAAGCAACCCAAATGAATAGAAGAAATAACCAGAGTTTCCGAGGGACCAACGTTGTAGCCCTACCCTTTTTTCTTCCCCTTTAAGTAGACCTCCTCTCCGGGGAAGTAGAGGGGTCTCCTTTTTGAGGAATGTTTCTAGGAGTCATAAGAGATCTCATTTGGCATAAGAGAGGAATCCGCATGGGTTTCTTTTTTGGATCCTTTTGGAAATGGGTTTTGCTATGGGACCCACAATCTTTAACCAAAACAAAACCTCCTTCTTTTTGGATCCTGTTGGAAAAAGGTTTTGCTATGGGTCGCACCCACAACCCACAACTTTTAAACAATAGCAATAGTGAGACGCAAATGGCGGGGAAGATGTGACACCCAACCGGCAGGCCAACCTATACACCCCTTTCTTTTTTCCTTTTTCTTTTTTTTTTTTTTTAATTCATTAACCCTTTGATGGTCAGGATTGAAAATCTTCTGAAACTTTTGGAGGTAGGGTCCGGAAGGAAGAATTTTACTTTGGAAAAAGATGTGTTTTTGATGGATTCTGGCATTGGGCAGATAAGTGCATGGCCTTTGTGTGGTTTTCTGGGATTAAGTTAGGGTATGTGCATTTTTTTTTTTTCTCTCTTTTGGGGGAGGTAGGGTCCGGAAGGAAGAATTTTCCTTTGGAAAAAGATGTGTTTTGGATGGAGTCTGGCACTGGGCAGATATGTGCATGGCCTTTGTGTGGTTTTTTGGGATTAAGGTAGGGTATGTGCATTTTTTTTTTTCCTTTTTCTCTTTTGCCGGAGGTAGGGTCAGGAAAGAAGAATTTTCCTTTGGAAAAAGATGTGTTTTTGATGGAGTCTGGCACTAGGCAGGTATGTGCATGACCTTTTGTGTGGTCTTCTGGGATTAAGGTAGGGTATATGCTTTCTTTTTCTCTTTTTGTCGAGGTAGGGTTCGGAAGGAAGAATTTTCCTTTGGAAAAAGATGTGTTTTGGATGGAGTCTGGCACTGGGCAGATATGTGCATGGCCTTTGTGTGGTTTTTTGGGATTAAGGTAGGGTATGTGCATTTTTTTTTTCCTTTTTCTCTTTTGCCGGAGGTAGGGTCAGGAAAGAAGAATTTTCCTTTGGAAAAAGATGTGTTTTTGATGGAGTCTGGCACTAGGCAGGTATGTGCATGACCTTTTGTGTGGTCTTCTGGGATTAAGGTAGGGTATATGCTTTCTTTTTCTCTTTTTGTCGAGGTAGGGTCCGGAAGGAAGAGTTTTCCTTTGGAAAAAGATGTGTTTTGGATGGAGTCTGACACTGGGCAGATATGTGCATAGCCTTTTGTGTGGTTTTCTGGGATTAAGGTAGGTATGTGCATTTTTTTTTTTTTTTTAAATTTTTGCGGGGTAGGGGTGGCGTCGCGGCGACAAACATATTGTAGGCTTGGAGCTAATAATTGGGTCAAGATCCATTGTGCACCCAAATTTGGGCCCGGACCTGACAAAGCAATAAAATTGATCAGAAAAATATTATCATTGAATGATCACTAAAATATCTTTATTGTTTAAAAAATAAAACAAAAAACTAAATTGGAAATCCAAAACCCCATGCACGTTGAAATAGGTGATATGGATCCCAAAAATATAAGAAAATCCCCATAACAATCCCTAAAAATGTTATCTTTCTTGAAGGCACAAAAGCCGAAATCCTTAAATTTGTTTTCTGAAGCATGAAAAATCTCACATTAAAGCGCTAATTTCAACATTCAGAGATTGTATGCCTCATCTTTGGTCCACCTTACTCACCTTTTCGTGTGCACCCATCAGTGGAAGGCCCACCTCTAACAAAAAGGGTTGATACGTGGTTGAAGCAGTATGGACCTATATTTTGGCTTATGCGCTTCCACTTGATAGCGAGCTCGATTTTTTTTATTGATTTGTTGAAAAATATGATTTATTTTTTAAAAAAAGACTTAGAGTCGCCACTTATTTTTGTTTTATTTTTAAAGGAAAAACAAAATAAAAAAGAAAAACCCTAAGTGTGACTCTTTATTTGGAAAAGTAGGTCTATGAAAAACCAAGTCAGTCCCTAAAAACAGGTCTCTACTAATAAGATGAAGCAAGCATGACAACTAGTAAAGAAATCAATAGATATAAAAGTGATCACAAATCAGAAGCAAGTCATGATAATGAATAAATGAACGAAATGAGAGCAAGAGCGTACCTTGGCAGCAAGTAATAAAGTGTTATCATGAAACAGATTTAGTACGCAATAACAAATACAAAATATATCGCATGCATGTCAAAGATCAGAACAAAAAAAAAAAAAATATCCATTAGGCATAACAATTAACAATTAGAAGAAAAATCTCATATGTAAGGCCTCCCACCAAAGCCCAATTTATCTTGCATGCATTGGTGTCACAAATTATTTCGGAATTATGAAAAATCCATTCTTATTTACGAAAACTCAAAAGAAACAGAAGATTATTTGAAAATCGGAGTGAAATTAAAATTGTACGAGAGAAAACTTGATTTTTTGGAATTTATTTGAAAATTGGAGTCTCGAAAATTATTTGAAAATTGGAGTCTTGGGAACTAAATTTAAGAATTGGAATTTTGGAAATTAAATTTGAAAGAAATTGGAATTTTTAAAATTATTTGAGAATTAGAGTTTTGAAAATTATATTAAGGAATTGGAACTTTAGAAATTAAATTTGAAAGAAATTAGCAAATTATTTGAGAATTGGAGTTATGAAAATTAAATTATGAAAATTGAAATCTTGGAAATTATTTGAAGATGGAAAAATAAACAAAATAATAATAGTAACAATAATAATAGTAGTAATAATAAATAAATAAATAAATAAATGTGACAATTGGAATTTCGGAAATTGGAAATTAAATTCAGAAATTGAAAAATTGGAATTTCAGAAATTGGGAATTAAATTTGGAAATCGGAATTTTGAAGAATTATTTAAAGATAGGATTTTAATAAATAAATAAATAAATGAATAAAATAATAATGATTGAATAAATAAATGTGAAAATTGGAATTTTGGAATGTGGAAATTAAATTCGGAAATTAGAAAATTGGAATTTAGGAAATTGGGAATTTTGGAAATAGGAATTTTGAAGAATTATTTGAAGAAGGAATTAAAAAAAAAGAAATAAATAAATAAATTAAATAATGATAATAACGAAGATAATAATGATTAAATAAATAAATGTGAAAATTAGAATTTTGAAAATTGGAAAATTAAATTCAGAAATTGGAAAATTGCAATTTAGGAAATTAGGAATTGAATTTGGAAATCGGAATTTTGAAGAATTATTTAAAGATGGAATTTTTGAAGACTTGATTTAAAAGGAGATGGAGTCTCGAAAATTTATTTGAAGGTAACATCTTAAAAATTAAATTCGGAATTGTGGAATTTTTGGAATATTAAAATTAAAAATTTGAATTTTGGAAAATTAAATTTAAAGTTAGAGTTTTAGAAAATTATTTCGAGAATTGAATTTTGAAGAATTAAATTTAAAATATTGGAGTTTTGGAAAATTGAATTTAAGATTTGAAGTTTCATAAACTAAATTTAAAAATCGAATTTTACGAGATTATTTTGAAAAAGGTACGTGTGTGTATATATATATATATTCTTAAATAAAATAATAAATAAATAGACAAATAAAAATAAATAGACAAATAAAAATAAATGAATAAAATAAATAAAAAAATGAATGAATTTGAAACGTTGGGATTTTAAAAGAATTATTTGATAACAGAATTTTCAAAAAATGAAAATTTTAACATGAAAAGTGGAATTAAGAAGATGGCACATGAGAGAAAAGAAAAAAACTAATAATAAATCATCTTAAGGCCACTGGACCCATGCCACTAATTAAAAAAAAAACTCATGCCTTTGACTTTTTACTCACCAATTGTTTAAATAGTTTCATGCCTACCATACATAATCCCAGCAATACATTCCTCTCTTTCAGGCCAAGCCATTCCTCGGCAAACATCCCACCATTGAACAGATTCAACTTTGACCCGTAACTCCTCATCTTGTACCTGCACTAAAAAACCTGGCCCAGTTCCTGGAGCAGTCTCACTTGGCTCTCCTCCCCCCATTGATGGCAAAAGTTCATGTTAGATTACATGACCTGAAGGAGTATAAACCAAGAGGTGCTCCAAAGCATTGACTTTTAAATGAGCAAGTAACAGATCATGAGGTACAAAACTGTGAAAAACTGCAGCAACAACTCCAAATGGTACAGAGACCTTAATGAAAAAAATCGAACAGCTGTAGGAGAATTGACAACGTTTCCTGCTTGAGGCTCAATATAGCCATCTCTAATAGGCCCATCTCTAACACTTTGAATCGATCCTAAGCCCTTTGTTTCATCACATGCGACAACCAAAAGTAAAGGATGTGATGCTCTGAATATTTCACGACCCTCAGACTTGGCAGGAATGGGCTGTATCTGTAAGAATGTAACTAGATCATCGCGCCTTGAAACCAGTTCACCGGTCTTTATGCTCGTCGGGATCGTCGGAGACAGAAGCGGCAACGGAAGCGCCAGCGGAGCGAACGCCGGTGGAGGTTGTCTTTATGCAAGAGGAAATGAATCGAAGAGAATTGGGGATGAGGCCATTATTCTTGGGCTTGTGGTCGGTATTCTTCATGACCAACGGGGAGTCACCGGGAAGCAGAGGTCCGACGCCGCCGGTGGCAGAGAAATAACGATCGGAAAAAGCATCCGATAGAGAAAAAGTGAAAGAAAATGGTGATTATTGGTGAGGGTTTGTTGGGTTTGACCTTAACAGCGACAATTTCTCTCTCTCAGTTTCTCTATTTCTTTCTTTCTCTTAGCTCTCCGTAAAATTCAGAACCCACAATCTCATGCTATCCAGGTCGCTTTAATCCTCTAAAAAGAGTGATCGTATTCCATTGCAAGCCGAAAATAGGGGAAATAGCAAGAACAGAGCACCAAAAATAGGAATACTAATTATAATAAAAAACCTATACAAGCCCTGTTTCATGCTTCCATCAATGAGCTTGCAAACTGTTTGAGAGACCATAGGTTCATACAAAAACAAGGATGTGAATCTTGAGATATTTCATAGTGAAGCTAAAAAAAAAAAAGTCAAGTCGCTCTTCAGCAAAAGCCAAGAAGAAGAGAGTGATAAAAACAATGACGACAAATCCACAGTTATTCTAGAGATCAATGAAAGCTAAGCTAAACATATGGCCTGACGTTCATACCCAAAACAAGCAATAATGCCTTGAAATAAAATGGAGAAGGTAATGAATAGAAACAATGGGGAATACAGGGTCCTTACCTGAAAAGCCTCTTCTCGAACGAAAACTCGCCTGACTCTAAGCATCATTTTCTGCTCTCCCCTCGTCGGAACTCAAAATCCCTCCTTTACTTCCTTTATCCTCTCTCTAGATATCCTAAATGGACCACCTGCAGCTGGCTTTCCCCCCTCCATCACCTCAAACTTGCCTCATCTTTTGTTCTTGTTCTCTCCTGTTTCTATCTTCTCCCACAAGCCACTACCCGCTTCACTGCTCCCTGCTTAGGGAAGATGTCATCCTCAACCACCGCCATGGCCATGGTCACATCTTTCACCACATGTCCCATGCTGCTCGTTTATCTCCAAAAAGAGATCCCCCCTCCCACTTCAAAAAAATGAAAAAAAATCCACTCTCCTGGGTGGTCCCAAAACAAAAGAAAAACTATATTTTTGAAGGGGTCTACAAATATGCCCTTCTTCGGTAGAATTCACGAGTGTAAGGAACCTGAACACTAGAGTGAAAAGAAAGTGTGAATAGTGAGTGGAACAAAGTGAACTCTACTGAAGAAAAAGAAAGCCCCCTAAAGGTGTAGAAGCAGAACACAAACTCGCCCAAGCCAACAGAGGAACAAAAAGGGCTCTAAAATCCTAAGAGAAGAGTGGATCTCTCATCTAAAGCCGCGCCAAGGATCTGGACTCCCTCTCATACGTCCAAAAGTGACTCGAAAAACCATATCAAGGACAACATGATCTATGTTGTGGACTCAAAGGACTATGTCATGTGCAGCAGAAGGGGAAGTTTAGAAGAACATGATGAATGAGCAATGAGCACAAGGTAACAAGGTGAGGAAAATGAGGATAAATGCAAATCCATGAAGACAAGATGTGTAATGCGAGTGAATATGAATGTCAGGGACTGTGACTCTAAATGATATAGCTAAGGAGAAACGACTCTGAATGTCAAAACATGGAAAGATGGTGACTCAAGGTGCCTAAATGGGTATGTACGATGGCTCTGAACGCCAAAACTAAAAAAAAAAAATGATGGTGGCACTGAATGCCAAACAGAACAATGGCTTTGAACACCAAAACTAAGAAAAGAAATGACTCAAAAAGGCCCAAAAGAGTGTACCTAAATGGCTTTGAATGCCAGAATGGAGGGAAATGGTGGTGGATCGAATGAAAGATAAACATGAGGACTCTGAGTGTCGAACTGAGAATATGGCTCCAAACACCAAACTAGAAGGCATCGACTCTGTACATCAAACTAAAGATGCAGCTTTGAATGCTGAAACTGAAGATATGGCTCTGAACTCCGAACAGAAAAAATACATGATGGCTCAAAATGCCAAACTAGAAACAAACAACGACTCTGAACGCTAAAATGAAGATGCGACTCTGAACGCCAAACCAAAATGGAACAAAGGCTCTGAATGCCTAAGCTAAAGACAAACGACGACTTTGAATGCCAAGACGATAATACGACTCTGAATGCCAAGATGACGACATGACTCTAAATGTCAAAATGAACACGTGGCTCTGAATGCCAAACAAAAAATGATCAATGGCTCTGAACGCCAAACGGAAAATGGCTTTAGATATCAAACTAAAGACAAACAACGGCTCTGAACGCCAAGATGACAATGTGGCTTTGAACGCCGAACTAAAGGTGTGGCTCTGAATGCCCAACAGAAAATGAACAATGGCTCTGAACGCCAAACGGAAAATGAAAGGTATGATGGCTATAAATGCTAAACTAGAAACAAACAGTGGCTCTGAACGCCAAAATGAAAACATGGCTCTGAACGCCAAACCGAAACAGGACAAAGGCTCTAAACGCCTAAGCTAAAGACAAACGACGACTCTGAATGCCAAGATGAAGATACAACTCTGAACGCTAAGATGACGATACAACTTTGAACACCAAGATGACGACACGACTCTAAATGTCAGAATGAACATGTGGCTTTGAACGCCAAATAAAAAATGATCAACGGCTTTGAACGAAAACCAAAAATACGATGGCTCTGGATGTTGAAATGAAAAAAATGGCTATGAACGCCAAACTGAGGATGAACAATGGCTTTGAACGCCAAAAGGAAAATGGCTCTAGATATCAAACTAAAGACAAACAATGGCTCTGAACGCCAAACTGAAGATACGACTTTGAATGCTAAGATGACAATGCGGCTCTGAACGTCGAACTAAAGGTGTGGTTCTTAACGCCCAACGGAAAATAAACAATGGCTTTGAATGGAAAACGAAAAATGAAAGGTATGATGGCTATGAATGTTGAAGTAGAAACAAACAGTGGCTCTGAACGCCAAAATGAAAATGAGGCTCTGAACTCCAAACCGAAATGGGACAAAGGCTTTAAATGCCTAAGCAAAAGACAAACGACGGCTCTGAATGCTAAGATGACGATACGACTCTAAACGCCAAGATGATGATACGACTCTGAATGCCAAGATGATGACACGACTCTGAACGTCAGAATGAACATGTGGCTCTGAATGCCAAATGAAAAATGATCAACGACTCTGAACGCCAAACCGGAAATATGATGGCTCTAGATGTCAAAATGAAAAAAGTGGCTCTGAACGTCAAACTGAGGATGAACAATGGCTCTGAATGCCAAATGGAAAATGGCTTTAGATATCGAACTAAAGACAAAAAACAGCTTTAAACGCCAAACTGAAGATACAACTTTGAACACTAAGATGACAATGCAGCTTTGAACGCCGAACTAAAAGTGTGGCTCTGAATGCCAAACTGCGAAGAAATAGTGGCTTTGAACACCAAACTGAAAGTAATAGCTATGAATGCTAAGCGGAGAAAACAGCTCTAGACGCTAAACTAAACTGATAATTATGAATGTCTAGTTGAGAAAGACGACTCTAAACGTCGTAATCAAGAAGATATGGTGGCTTTGAACGCCAGGCTGGAAAGAGACGACTTTGAACGTCATAACCGAGAATGTATGGTGGCTCTGAATGCCAAAATTGCAAGGAAATGATGAAGGGGGGATATGCCCCAGTATAGCATGTCGCCACAACTCTCAATCCACTGGAAAGGTCTGAAAGAGACTCTACGAGTCCCGAAAGATGCTCCATTAGCAAGTCAGAATGATCAAATCGACTATGAACATAGTCTCACAACTCTCCCGACTAAATCATGAGGTCTGCCGAAGTGTCACAATAAGTCGAACTCCTCTAACTTGAAATGCTCCGCTGGAGGAATCCATCCTCATCTCAAACAAATGATCTACTAGGGGGTCTAAAAAATTGCTAGGGTAACCACCACGAATCTCAAAACAACAATCTACTGAAGAGTCATGGATAGTGGGGCAGTCAAAGCCCGAACATCTTGCTCCATTGAAAGCTCATCTCCGCGAAAATCACAAGAACGGTGAC
Source organism: Vitis cinerea var. helleri x Vitis riparia (assembly GCA_946000715.1). Taxonomy (NCBI): domain Eukaryota; kingdom Viridiplantae; phylum Streptophyta; class Magnoliopsida; order Vitales; family Vitaceae; genus Vitis; species Vitis cinerea var. helleri x Vitis riparia. Next base: position 3,295,435 of record OX254006.1, on the reverse strand, counting down.
CAGTAAAGAAAATACAATATCTCTTGGTCGAGTAATGAAAACTATAATAGATTCGTGAGAGAATGATCGTGTCCATAGCTAGAGGAGGGAATATGCCCCAGTATGACAACTAGTGCACTCGACCTATTTTGATAACTCGAGAATCACTCCCTGGTGATGTACAAAAGATCTGATACGTACTGCACTGAGGCAGTGATACGGGAACCTATGCGCCTGGAGTAACTCCACCCAAGAATCACAACAATATCGGAAAACATGAGCCTAATTGAAAGACTCAATAAAGGCTCCACTAGGGAATTAGGACAAAATGAAATCAAATCATCAACCTGACGTGTATCTCATAATTGGGGATGATCATGCGAATCAGTAGGGATCTACAAATCCCTATCGAAAGGGGGGGAATATGCCCTAGTGTGGCAGGTCAAAAAAATCAGATGAGCTCAAATCATCCGTCATCGAAAGCGTGATCCAAGTCATTCATGTCTATAACCGAATCAGACCCACAAATCAAAGAGGCGTCTCCCGGGAGGAAGCATGACGACATTTGAGTGTCGAGAAGTACGGGTCTAATTGGATGGGTCCCGAGAGTCTTTACTGAGGAATCATCATAAAAATAGTGAACAGATCATCATCTCGGCGTACATCTCGCAAGTGAGGATAAGCGTGCAACTCCACCACGATCTATAAATCTCATTCAGAACGAAAATATGCCCCAGTATGGCATTGATTGTACTGTAGGTTAGAAATCAAGTGACATGAAATCATCTATCAACGAATATGTGATCTCTGTGATCCAAATCAAATTCAAACATCTAGAGAATGTATCTTGGAATATGAAGCATGACGGCAACCAAATATTGAAAAATGAGGATTTGGCCTAACGGATCCAAAGGGGGTCCACCGAGGTATCATGATAACGTAACGAACATGTTAACGTCTCAATGAGCATCCAGTAAGTGATGATGATTGCACAAGTCCGTGAGGATCCATAAATCTCTAAATGAAACGGAATATGCCCCAGTATGGCATTAGAGGTACGGTAGGTAAAAAATCGGGTGACATCAAATCATCCATCATCAAACGTATGATCCCGATCATCCAAATCCACAACTGAATCGGGTCTGAACGTCAAAGAGGCGTCTCCCGGAAGAAGAAGCATGAGGACATCTAAATATCAAAAGTGTAGGCCTAACTGAATGGCCCAAGAGAGGCTCCATTAGGGGATCATGATAAAATAACAAACAGGTCATCTTCTTGGTGTGTATCTCGTAAGTGGAGATAGGCATGCAACTCCATGAAGATCTGTAAATCTCATCCGAAATGGAATATGCCCCAGTATGGCATCAAATGGGTGGTAGATCAGGAAATCGGGTGGCATCAAATCATCTGTCATCAAATATGTAATCCTAGTCATCCAAGTCCACAACTGGATTGTGTTCGAATGTCAAAGAGGCATCTCCCAAAAGAAGAAGCATGATGATATCCAAATATTGACCAAATATCAAACACCTCTCCAAGTAGGGGCTGTCAAAGACGACATCTGATCCCATGGCCTTAAGGTGGTCTTAAGACACGGGACGTAACGTAGGCTAAGGTAATAGGGTAACAGAAATGAAAGGAAACTAGACTCAAATACCTAATGATCAAAACCCATGCCCTCATGTATGAAATGCAACGTGTACAGAAAGTCTCGTAAGCCATAGACCTGGGAGTACCCGATGTAAATATAATATCAATAATGAGACGATGAAACAAATCAAACTGATAATCAGATACGTGAGAATGATGCAAGAGAAATATCAAACCTGGAATAGGTTAGTGTAAGAAAAGAACAAAGGGGGTGAGGCGAATGGGATGAATCACAAGCAATGACGAAGATGACAGCGAAACAATGAATTTACGAAGAAAAGTGGTGATCAACTCAAATCAAACATGAAGTGAAGCCACAACAATAATGAATGTAATGATGAAAAGGACAATGACCCGGAGTCCCTAGGAGAAGGTCACTCATCTCACTCTCAAAGAGATATGACAAAGCGAATACAAATAACATAGGTTCTCAGAGAGCTCACATACGAACTCTTAAGAACAAACATACTCGATAAAAATGACCCTCAGATATCAATATACATACTCAATGATCGATAATACTATGCACATACACACGTGATTATTTTTCTTTTCTTTTCATTTTCATTTTTATTTTCATCATTTTTATTTTTTTTTTACATATATACAAATGCACATACCTTGAACATGAACAAATGAACCCCAAGGATGATGTCGATAATGGATAGACACCATCTCAAGTACTAAGGTAACAAAAACTCTCTCTGACGAGATGACCTTCTCAAACTAAGGATCTCTAAACCAATATCCGTGAGATAGATAGTGGAGATGATATGACTATCCTCCATGTAATGAACTAAGGAGGATCACCACTCAGGGTGAAGAGAATATGAAACAAAAAAAATAGTAGATAAGATAAGGAAAAAAAGATGAAGAACACGGACAATAAGACGTGACAGAATGTAGTAAAGTGATGGTAGGAAAAATAATGAGAGAAATATGCACCTATAGGTCTACGACCCATGAGATTCCCAAACAATGTATGCATACACTAAAGGGCCCCTATCCCGGTGTGGAAATGTAAGCAAGGTAATAAGAAAGAAATGTTATAATGCACATGTGATGCTCAATGGGCTAGTAACGGTCCGTATGTCAAAAGGGAATAACAAGGTACATGGCTAACCGAAATGATGGCCACCCATCTTGCAACCATGGTCTCAAACATAGTACCTATTTAGTTGATCCACGTTGGTCGGCTCTAAGAATTGGTTTCCATCTAGATCCATCAACTATGCAGCGCCCTCTAGGGTCAGCTCCCTAATGAAGTAAGGTCCGCTCCAATTGGGTCTGAACTTCCCTCTGGGATCTCTGATCAATCCCTTGATGACCTTTAGAATCAAGTCACCTATCTGTAATGGTCTGGGCTTGACCCACTTTTTGAAAGAGCGGGCCATCTTCCTCTGATATGCACAAACATGATCTGCTGCCCTCAATCTTCTCTTATTTAGGAGATTGAGCTGATCTAGTCGGGCCTGAGCCCAATCTGCCTCTGGAATCTACTGCTCCAATGCTACTCTCAACGAACCCATCTCGATCTCAATTGGTAGCACTGCCTCCATGTCGTACACCAAGGAATAGGGTGTGGCTCCTGTAGAGGTGCGAAAAGAAGTCCGATAAGCCCACAATGCAAATGAGAGCTTCTCTGATCAATCCCGAGAAGTCTCAACCATTCTCCGTAAGATCCTCTTAATATTCTTATTCGCGGCCTCTACTGCCCCGTTCGTCTACGGCCTGTACGCAGACGACCTATGATGCCGAATGCCATATCACTGCACTAAGGTGTCAACCTCTACTCTAAAATGTACCCTTCTATCCGAAATCAGTTCGTGAGGGACTCCATAGCGACAGATAATGTGTGATATGATGAAACTAGCAACTCCAGATGATGTCAATCTCACATACGAAGCAGTCTCCACCCACTTGGTGAAGTAATCGATGGCGACTAAGATGAACTCATGACCACTGGAAGATTTCGGCGAAATCTTCCTGGTGATGTCGATACCCCATACTGAAAATGGTCATGGTGAAGTCAACGCATGTAACTCCGAGGACGGCACGTGGATGAGGTCTTCGTGTATTTGACACTTTGGACATTTATGAAAAAACTGGCAACAATCTGTCTCCATGGTCAACCAAAAATAGCCAGTCCTCATGATCTTACGGGCCAACATATGTCCTCCCATATGTGGTCCGTAGACTCCTGCATGAACCTCTCTCATAACTCGATCGGTAGAGGCGCGGTCCAAACACAATAGCAACATCCCATCAGTTGATCGTCTATACAACGTCTCGCCACAAGTCACGAATCGGGAGGCCAACTGTCTCAATGCTCTCTTATCCTTGGTCGTGGCGGCCTCAGAAAGTGATATATGTCGTGATACCATGGAAAACCACCATCTAATTCTATACCGTCGATCAGACAACAGTAGGCAGGAACAGATCTTGACTCGATCAATAAAGAACGAACAGTGGCATCAGTAGGAATATCAATCATGGAAGCTAGAGTAGCTAAGGCATCATCAAACTGGTTCTACGCTCTAGGCAAATGTGTATATCTTAAATCATCAAATCTCCCAACTAATAGCTCCAAATATGCATGGTATGACCTAAGCTTCACATCTCTAGTCTTCCACTCGCCTTGAATCTGTCTCAATACCATATTGGAGTCACCAAACACCTCCATTTGTCTAATCCCAAGCTCAAGGGTTGTCTCTAATCCCAAGATACAAGCCTCATACTCAACAATGTTGTTTGTGGCAGGATGTCGATCCGAGAATGCCAAATGAACAAATCTAGGGATGTGATCACCATAAGGGGATATTAACAAGACGCCTATCCCGTATCTAGAATGGTTGGCTGCACCATCAAAGTACTTGATAGACTAGTCACAGCAGCGACATCCTCGTCTGGGAAGTCATCATTAATGGCTCTATCATCAGAAACAAGTAAAAAAGCTAAGTGATTTTCAATAATGCTCCATCTGATGGACTTCTAAGTGACATAATGGATGTCAAACTCAGTTAGAAGTACCAACCATCTCATGAGGTGACCGACCAGAGCGGGCCTATTAAACAAATATCTCAGACGATCTAGACGGGATATCAAGTGCACTGAATACTCGGTCATGTAATGTCTCAATTGGCGAGTGGCCCAAACCAATGGCAAGCAATAGTGCTCAATCATGACATATCTCGTCTTATAGTCTAGTATCCTCTTACTCGGATTATAAATGGATTGCTCCTTGCACGAATCATCGAGTTGAGCCAACATGCAACCTTAAGCCATGTCTGAGACTGACAAGTATAGGAGTAAAGGACGGCCTGGTGTAGGAGGCGCCAAGACTGGAGGTGACAACAAGTACTCTCTGATCCTCTCAAATGCGCGCTGACACTGATCACTTAAGACTTAGAAGAACTTGAGAAATAAAAAACATAGAGATTGCCTTATCTTCTACCCATCCCAATCACTTCGCCCTAAGTATGATCCTAGACAATGTAAGAGTCAATGAGGAATTTGACTAAGAATTGATGAGTTTTAATAAGAGCACTAATGGAAATAAGATTGAAATGGAAATGGGAAACAAACAAAACTTCTAATATAAGCTAATTATCAAACAATTGAATTGAAGCTATGCATTGAATGGGAATTAAGCTACCATTTGGCAGTGCAACAAACAAATTAGTTGCTAGAATTGAGAAGGTAAAAGAACTCAAGGAGCAACAAACATGATGAGTAGCTCTTGTGTCCAAGACCCATAATTTTGAGGAAATGGAAGAATTGGAAAAAGACCAAGAAGAAGAAATTATACCACTGAAGCTACAAATTGAGGATTTGGGTTGTTGCAATTTTAGAGAAGCACACAGATTGTCCTATAGCTGTGAGCTCAAAAGTGCAATGAGTTATTGACATTGTGAGGGAGTTAATGGACCTAAAGAATTTTCAATCTAGTGAAATATCCATTGACATCAAGAAATCTGTGGTTAAGGGAAATAAGTTGCTTCTTGATTTGGAAAATTCGAGGACCATTGCTTTGATGAAAATGATCATGAAGCACTACAAGAAAAAAAGTCTTCATTGACAGCTTTTCATTATCAAGATAAGGTATATTTGTTAAGGTAGATTGGTATTCACATATGTCATCTATGCTAGTGTCAAGAAATGATAAAAGCTAGCTTGACATATGCATATGTTAAGGTAGACCTTATTTCTATCAATGTAGGAATCTTATTAATATGACATATGTTAATGTTTATTCCACTTCAGTCAAGGCTAGATTAAACATATGTGAAGGTTGACTCACTGTTTTGTCAAGATTATATTCAATATATGTTAAGCTTAAGTATAATATATGTCAATGTTTTTTTATATTCTTTTAAATTTAATTTACACATATGTCAAGGATGTTTTTTTTTTTTTTTTTCAAAGTTGAAATTTTAATATGTTAAGGTTCCTTTATTCTTATGTCAAGGAATACATTTTCTTTTATGTCAAGATTTCTTTATTCATATATCAAGGAAATTGTTTTATTTCATATCAAGGTTGCATATGGAACATGTCAATAACTTAACCTGTTGCCCACATGATCTACATCAAAATTGAACCTGTTGTTTATATATATATATATAGATAGATAGATAGATAGATAAAGTACATGAATGTATAAAATATATTAAAAAAATATGAACATGTAGGAAAATTTATTGACAAAAAAAAACACCTTAATATTCGTGCATAATCTTGTATTATCATCACATACATCCAAAAAAAGGCAAATATGTACCCAAAAATCCAATAATTATACATGATAAATAGAATGTATGCATGATCTTGTGCCTTCAAAAGTATTATAACTGCTGCAACTGCCACCTAACCTTCGGCAAGTAGGAAAAAAACATCAGTATATGTTTATATTTGAAAGATTACTAAAAGGATATAAACATGTTTCCAAATGTATTCCCAAACAACCTAGTAACTATATATAATCTTGTTATCTTGTCAAATATATCTAAAAAAAGGATAGATATTTACCCAAAAATAACCAAATATCAAGTAGTTGTACATGATAACAAAAACTTATGCGTGATCTTCTTCTCTAGAAACTGCAGCTACTACAAATGTCACCTAACCTCTGGCAAGAAAGAAAAAAGTAACATTATTTTATGTTTATTTTTTGAAGGTTTATTAAAAATTCAATGGAAAAGAATCCATGTCCAATGTATATCAAACATGTCACCCAATCTCTTGCAAGTATGAAAAAAAACAACATTATTTTATGTTTGTGTTTGAAAGTTCATTAAAAAGATATATATATATATATATATATATATATATATATATATATATATATATATATATATATATATATATGTATCCTAAATATATCAAAATGTATCCACAAACAACCTAGCAAGTATACATGATCTTGTACTATTATCAAATATATATATAATGACATAGATATTTACCAAAAAAATTCAATAGTTGTACATGATGACAAGAACTTATGCATGATCTTATACTCTAAAAATTGTAAATGTTGCAAATATCACCCAACCTCTTGCAAATAAGAAAAAAACAACATTAGTTTATGTTTATATTTAAAAGTAATAATTAAAAAAGATATAAACATGTACCTAAATACATAAAAATTACAAATTACAAATTATAGCAATGAACTTTTAGGGAAAAAATATAGATAAGATATGTACCTAAAAATAATCCAAAAAAGAAAAAACTAATTGCAACTTTACCTACATAATAGCAAGAACCTATGTTGATGTTGTATTCTCAAAATTGCAATTACTCCAAATGTTATTCAACCTCTTGCAAGTAGATAAAAAACTACATTACTTTAAGTCTATATTTGAAATTTTACTAAAATGATATTAACATGTACCATAGTTTATGCTAAAAGAATCCAACATACATAATAATAATAATAATAAAAAACATGAATTTGTACTTTCATCAAATGTATCTTTTAAAAGATATAGGTATGTACCCAAAAGTATCCAAAACTTCAGCATCTATGCATGACAATAAGATCTTACGTATGATCTTGTAATCTCAAAATTGCAACAACTGCAAATGTCACCTTATACCTTGCAAAGAGGAAAAATGCAACATTAATTGAAATTTATGTTTAAAATTTTATTAAAAAATTATAAAATTCACATACCCACTATACTTGGTCTAGGATCTCACTTCATCTAACTCAGCTCGTGATTAGGTTTTTTTTCCTTTCAAACTAAAATATATGACAAAAGAAAATATATTAATGTGAAACATTAACTATATGTATAATTTTTCATGTATTTATGAAAATACATAGGTAAATAAACCTGAGATGTTAGGAGACTTCTATCTACAATTATGTCTCGCATGTATCACATGACAAAATATCCACACATGACACCATCCAACTGTTTGGGCCCCTATGAGCAAAATTATATCAAAAAAATTTCACGATCGGATATGACATCATATAAATTTGGTCAATTTTTTCATTCTTCACATTCTAAATTTATAAAAACAATGAATGACATAATGTTACTTTCAAGTAAAATTTGCACCTAAATTAAGTCAACGCATGTCTAGCATAATACCCTAAGCTCCCATGTTTAAAACCTGGAGGGTTAAATTGGGTAAAATATAAGAATGTCAAATAACATGTATATGTGAAATATGGACAAAAAATGAATAGATAAAGGTAATGATTAATTGTATTTATTAAGAATAGTGATTAACTTTAGAAAAAGGGAATAGTTAATTTTTGTTTGTGTGAGAATATCCCTTAGAAAAGATCATGACTTTTAAGACTTCAATAAGGTAAATCAATCAAGCTTCAAGAGCAATTATCGATAATATATTTGGAAATATGTAGTATTAGCCTCCTTTTACATCTCATAGATTGACATTATAGAAGAGAAATGCAATTAGTAATTACAAGGAATAAATGTTTTACATATGAACAATTTGATTGAAGATGGATAAAAGAGTAAAGAGTTTAGATTAAAGAGAGAGAAAGAGAGAGGTTGTGCCTTACAAGAAACGTCTAAACCAAATATAAGATGTATATAAGACATACTAAGGCCAAAAGAAAGATATAAAGAACAACTTAGACCTAAGTAACATGATCAAAGCTATTTAAAGGATCCCCATTGCTTCCTTACCCACACACACATCTAAATGGTTCTAAAGGATTGTAAATGCTATGGATATAGTGATCAAAATTTAATAATTGTTCTTCTTATGACCAACATTTCAAATTGACTAATTATGTATATATTAATTTTTTTATGCTTGAATTTTCTAAGGTTTGATCTTCCACATCAGAATACAAGTGAAATATTAATTGTAGAATGTGAAAATTGATCATAAATCTTTCAATCACATGACAAAATGGGTTTGTTCCTTTTTAGTACTACTGCATTACTAGTGGAATAATGGACATATGAGTACATTGTATTCATAGCAATTTAGATTATATTTTCATAAGGTAGTGAAACAAACATATATAGTATCCTTCTCAACTCAACCTAGGAATAGGAAAATAATAACAAAAACAATTATAAGTTAAGAAAATTCACACACATATATATATATATATATATATATATATATATATATATATATATATATATATATATATATATTCATGTGAGAGAAAGCCATATAGAATCTTTACATATCAAAAATCAAGTAAATTTTAATTCAAGAAAGCAACTTAAAAGTAGGTAAGTCTTCAAAAAGTTAGAAAATGAACAAAAAGTTTAGGAGAAGAAAAAAAGGTAACCTCAATAAGTATCCACTTTAGCTCTTTTTTTAGATAATTTCTTCTTTTGAGATACAAAAATTCAAAACCCCCTACAAAAAATAAGATTACATTAGTGTTCATTTTGAGACATGAAAACTAAAATCATGGTCGACTTACATGTTCACAATATCTTTTATATCTTGGTATGGTTGTTGTAACAACAAGTCTAAATAGTAGACTGTTTATGATTTGAGGTCAATTACAACCAAAACCCAATGAAACTTACAATATATCAATATATAAGTTCGATAAATAGCATTTATAAGGCTAAGAATTTGAAAACAATTATGATTAACAACTTACTTTGGGTTATATGGAAGAAAAATCAGGTCTGCCAATTTGGAGTCAATTAGGCGATTAACAATGAACCTTGCTCTTTTTTCAATTTTTTGGGCTATTAATCCAGCCTTGGACACCATTCCTAGATGAAAAAAATATAAATTTCTCATGTAGTGTATCATCCAAATGTTCATGCAACCACCTAATGAAATGTCACCCAATTTAGAATTACTTAAAAAGAAAAAAATAGTTTCTACTTATTTATATCATGAATGTAACATAAAGATTTACAACAAGATCTCACCAAATATAGAAACATATACAATTCATAGTCAACTCTTTTGCATAAATTACATCCTTCATTTCAATTGTCAAGAGGAACGTTTGAAATTCCATCCCAAAAACATTGATTGGAAAGTCAACTTTGGGTGCCAGTTTACCCTCCAACATTGCTGAAACTGTTTTATAAAATAGTTGTGTATCTCTAGGATTTTCATATTCGATTTTCTTTGGGGATGCTTGTATCTTCTTCATTTTATTCTTCATTTTTCCAACATCCTAAACACATATAAATAGATGTATGACATTAAAATAAATAAATAAATAAGCCAAGAGTGTAGGAAAATATAACTCAACTTCGAAAGTTTGGGTATAACGTTATTCACCTCATCATTTTCATCATCTATCACAAATGTAACAGGCCACAAAACCTCATATCTAACACCCTCCCTTATTGTACTAATGTTTTCAAAAAGTGGGAATGGAATAAGTGCATTAGGTTGAAGAAGGTAAAAGAAGACCACTAATATATTAGTACCATCAAAGGAAATCTTTGAATCTCATAAATAAGTTCCATATGCAACAATGTTCTCTTCAGTTTCAAGAGCTAATTTGCATTTATAAACCTATAAAAACATATTTTGTAATCCTTAGTCTTTCATTTTAGTTATTTTATATATTGCTTTTATAAATTTAACTTAGGAAAAACCATATATACTTGAGTTAGTGGAGAAGCTTTTCGAGTCCCTTGTGCTGATAGTTTCTCCACATGAGCACTATAATGAGTCTTTTCTAGTATTTCTTCATGTTGCAACAATTGTTTCCTTATGTTTGTGTTGCTCACTTCAGAGTGGGGTATGAGGGTTTTTTTTTTTTTTTTTTCAACTTACAAAGCAATAATCTCCTTTTACAAGCTCTTTACTTTCTCCCTTAACATCTTTTGACATTCCTCTTTTTCAAGAGTTTTTGTGGGTTTTGGTGTGTTAAAGAATTGTTTGGGCTTTTTTTCCCCATATTTTCCTCTAACCCGTCCAAGATGCTTCGATGTACCCAATGCTAAAGTGAGGATATCCTTTTGGCCAACACATGTAATCTTCTCTTCCTCAACAACTTTCGCCAACTCATCCTCCAAAAAATATAAGATGCTTCAAGAGTCAAATTAAATAATAAAAAAAAAAACAAATGAAATTGACTAAAATTGAGTATAGGTTTGACAACTTACAATCTTTTCCACTACAAGCCTCGTAACATCATCATATTCACCTTTTTTTCAATATTGCTAGCTTCCACAAGACCCATCTATCAATAGGTTTCCTCAAACTTGTCTTTTGCATCTATCGAAAAAAAATAAAAAAGTGAAGTAATTAAACTTTACAAAAGTAAATGTCCAACAAAATAAAATACACTAATCCAACTTACCAATTCTTCTTGAAGGCTTGCATATTCTTTCTTATTCACTCGATATAGACGTATTTTTCCCTCATTTCTTTTCCTTTTTTTGATTTAATTTGAAACTCTGTTGACTTCCTATTAGCCACTAATTTTCTCCAATCTTCAATTGGAATGTAATTATATTCAATTGGTGGTTGCAAAAGGTACTTGGGCTTATCCTTATAAGGCAGGATATACTATTTTGTCAATGTGTGCCTAAATGATCTAAAGCTAGTCCCAATGGATGATATGATGTTGTATTTTCTATTCTCATCAACCAAGAATGCACCCTAAAGTATAAGATCTTGATTATTTAATAAGCATGTAAGGTCTACACAAAATATAGGAAAATAATTTCAATATATTATTATATACCTTATAAGAAGATCTTGATTATTTAATAATCATGTAAGGTCTACACAAAATATAGGAAAATAATTTCAATAGATTACTATATATCTTAACGCAATCCTATAATTTCTCTTTCAATTCCACAAGCATTACTCTCCAATCAATATGATACACTAGCACCATGGTTCGTGCTAGCACGCACAAGTATGATACAAGTTGTACATATCCCTCACCCACTCCCTCACCATCATCATTATATTGAATATCAATTTTCACTCATTCATTTTTTTTTTGTTTAGCAATTTTAGGTTTTAAAGTTGGGCCTCTTAACCTTTTTGGTGAAGTAATCTTATGTTTTCCTTCCCTTTCATCCATCTACATGACAATCAAAAGAATATGATCAATCTCATAATATATATATATATATATATATATATATATCTTACTATTCAAAAGTAAATCATGATATTTTAATAGTTACCTGCATTTTATCTCTTCTTGGTGGAGACATCCGTAAAGATGTATCACTTTTCTCACAAGTTCCCAAAAAATTTAGAATTATGCAATAATAAACAACACTTGAAAATGTATCTCAATTAAATATAAATAAATTAGTTATAAAATGATTTCATAAGTAGGAATAAATCATTGTTGTACAAACTTTGTAATACATGAAAATTAATCTTAAATCTCGATTATGAAATATGCATAAAATTAATAGGATAATCTATTGCTAAACCTTAACAACAACATATCATCGAGTTTAAAGAAAATTACCATGACTTATCTTATAAAAACACACACATACATTCTACCATTATAGCTTAGTTAAATTACATCTATTTTAGTAACTACTATTATAAGGTCCTAGTTAAAATGTACGCTTCTAGTTAGGATGCAATACTCATAAAATGAAGTTTAAGAATGTGGGTTAAGGATGCATTGCAAGGTGTTTGATTTTCCTACTATTAAGCATATAAGCATTGATCATATGTAATGAGATGTGGTTGCCTTAACTTTAATGATTCTAGGATACATGGCTTCACTTACGCAATATTGAGGGTGGAGTGATGTCACTAATAGTTAACAATAACAAACCAAAGACTACGTTCATTGAAGCTAAATAAATTGAAGAAGATGTTCTCTAATTTGACATAAAGTAAAAAATCTACCAGATTCACATTAATGAAACTTTATTCGAATTTTTTAAAACTAATGTTATTCAATTACATAGAATTTGCAACTTGATCAATTATCTCTCAAAAGCTTTGTTATCTATCATAAACAAGTGACCTAAAACAAAAGAAGGACCAAGAAAATAAAAATTATGGTATTCATAGACCGTTTCAGTTGTAAATAAGAATATTCAACTATCAATTAAAACGTATTTTTCCATCATTAGATGATTCCTTATAAGGATCGACTTCATATAGGGTAGGTTGTTATTATGTTTACAGTTAATTCATATATGTTATTTATTAATGTTTCAAACCAGTTCATTATGGGTTGGTAGATTCAATCCATCTTCCCATAAAACCTTTTGCGTTGTTTTGCATAGTACATAGTTTAACACTTTGATTTAAAGTTTTTAATTCAAATCCATGGAAACCTTCAATGGGATCACCCCTTAAATTATTTAAAATTTGAATCAATATGAAATAGGTGAGTAATGGGTTTATCTTGTCTAATCTGAAATTAAACCTACAATATCAACATATAAGCAACATTTATTTAACTACATATCAATTAAGCTCAAATGAAAGTTCAAACTATTCAATATATATAAATATGATACTAACTACATTTATTTAAAATAAATTAGCAAGTATATAATAGTAAAAATATATTTAACAAGAATAAAATATAAACATAACATTGTTGAGCATCACATTGTATATTAACAATAACTCAAAAATCACATAACACACTTAGTAGTCACAAAGCACAAAAAAAAAAAAAAAAAAAAAAATCTTAATGTTCAATCCAAATCCCCTCACAATGAGTATGCATACAAATTTCATCATAATCTTCAACTTCATCAACAAACTTAATATTAGGCATCCCATTCGCAAATGGGTGATGCTCCATAAAATTGTTGGCTATGTTGTCATCACTTTCTATGTCAAACAGCTCCATTTTTTGCCTTGATAATACAATAGACCATCTTGGATCAACTTGATCTTCTACATAAAATACTTGTCGGGCTTGCGTTGCCAAAATGAAAGGATTCGATTTATGTCCTGTCTTGCTCAAATCAACTAATGTAAGCCCAAGCTCATCAACTTTGACACCATTCTTGCTATCAACCCAATCACACTTAAAAACACAAATATTAAACATGTTATAATCAAGGTCCCATATCTCTATGACAATCCCATAAAAACACATGTCACCAAGAATAGGATTCTTATCTTTGGCACTTGAATTTTTGCATAGTCAATGCCACAATACTGACGCCACTATTTTGGTTGACTCGTGCCTCATCACGGTCCTTGATATGCTAATGATAACCATTAATGATATATCCAGGGTAAGTAAGAACTTGTTGTCTTGTTCCTAGCCCAAACCACTTAAGTTCCTTTATAATAGGTTCTTCTTACTTATGTCATCTGAAACCTATAAGGTTCATTAATGATATGTAAGTCAACGTAATTTAAATTTTGTAAGCATTAAATTTTAAGGGAAGTATGAATTTTGAGTTTCATACTTTTTTTCTAAGTCAATAACTAAATGTGTGCACATGTTCATCCTCTAGCCACTTCACTCTTTGATTGATGATGATATTTTGTCTTCAAATATTTCATATGTTCACTATCAAGTAAAAATAGGCAAGCCATGGTTTGTATAAACATTAGCTAGAGTTTCAAACTCATATATTCACATATATGACACTTAATAAAAGGTTGTACAATGGTTGTATTTTGTAGAACATAATGATGTGCTTGCTCCACCAATTTATAATCATGAATAGTTATTACATGACCACCAAGTAATGGTTTCCCACATTTCCATTCATCTTTCATAGTAAAAGGAATCCCAATTGCATCCATGCCTAATAAATACTCTATACAAAACTCTAAGGCTTCCTCTACAATATAGCACTCAGCAATACACCCTTCTGGGCGATTATGATTTCAAACATAACCCTTTAGGACTTTCATGTACCTTTCAAATGGGTACATCCATCTCAAATACACTAGTCCACATAATCTAACCTCTCTTACCAAATGCACTATTAAATGAGGCATGATGTCAAGGATGGAAGGTGAAAAATACTTCTCTAGCAAGCACAAAGTCACCACTATGTCCTGTTGTAGATCATTCAATCTTGACACATCCACCACCTTTGCACAAAGTGCATTAAAGAAAAAACACAATCGCGTAATGGCATATTTGACATGCTTAGGCAACACGAATCTTATTGCTATTGGTAGTAGTTGTTGCATAAGTGCATGATAATCATGGGACTTAAGACCACTAAGTTTTAGCTCTTCCATGGAACAAGGTTTCTAGAGTTTGAATAGTAACCTTCAGGAACCTTTAAATCAGCTGAAGTTTGCAATGCTGTTTTCTTCTCCTTTCTACTTACACTTATAGTATAACATGCAAGGGAAAAATAAGTTCTCTTCAACCCAAACCTTAGTGTTAAGTCAGGCCTTAAGCCCATTTCGAGAAGATCAAGTCGAGACTTTACTCCATCCTTTGTTTTACCTGGAATGTTAAGCAAAGTTCCAATGATGCTCTCTCAAACATTCTTCTTTATATGCATGACATCCAAGTTGTGTCGGATATAAAAATATCTCCAGTATTCAAGTTAAAAAAAATATAGACTTCTTTTTCCAGCAACTTGTAGGATTAGCAAAGGATTCACATTGTTTAACCTTTTTTTTCTTTTCCCATGAGTTATGAATCATATCAACCTTTCTAAATATTTCATCTCTAGTAAGTTCTTTTGGAGGTAACCTAAACTCTTGTTCAACATTAAATGTCTTCTTTTGCTTTCTAAATTGATGGTTGCATGGAAGAAATCTTCTATGGCCGGTATATGAGTTCTTATTCCCATGTTTTAGCCAATGCGAATTTGTTTATTCACCACATATTCGACAAGCATAATATCCCTTAATGGTGCAACTAGACAAGTTCCCATATGCAGGGAAATCATTAATCGTCCATAACAAAATAGCCTTTAATGTGAAGAACTCTCATTGATGTGCATCATAGGCTTCCACCCCTACTTCCCACAATGTTTTCAAATCATCAACTAATGGTGCCAAGTAGACATTGATATCATTACTAGGTCATCGTGGTCCTGATATTAGCAAAGATAACATCATAAATTTCCTCTTCATGCATAACCAAGGGGGAAGGTTGTAAGTTTTATGAGAACAAGCCAACAACTATGCCTACTAGTCATGGAGCTATGAGGATTGATACCATATGCTAAAATAGAAAGTCTAAGGTTCCTACAATCTGAAGCAAATTCAGGCCACATTTGATTCACTAGTTTCCATGTTGGGGAATCCACTAGGTGTCGAAGTTTACCATTATTTTCTCTTTCTTGTGCATGCCATTTTAGGTCTTTCGCTATTTTAGGAGATTGAAACATCCTCTTAAACCTAGGGATGGGTGGGAAATACCATAACACTTTTGTAGTAATTCTCTTAGTGTTTCTTGCCCCTGCCTTGTTTACCTTCCACCTTGACATTCCACAAGGAGGACATGAAGATGTATCATTTAACTCATTTTTGTATAGTATGCAATCATTTGGGCATGCATGTATCTTTTTGCATTCCATTCCTAATGCATTAAATGTTTCTTAGCCTCATACATGGATAAAGGCATCTCATTGTTCACTGGGAGCATATCCCCTAATATTTGGAGTAAATCTGAAAAGCTTTTATCTGACCACCCATACGGTGCCTTCACATTGTACAATTTAACTAATGCATAAAGCTTTGTGAGCTTTATACAACCAGGATACAAAGGTTTTTCAGCATCTTCAAGCAATTTTTTAAATGACATTGGGTCTGTCATTAACTCATCTTCTATAGCATGAACCATTTATATTGTACTAGCAATGTCACCACAATCCATCGTGTCATAATGTTGTGCCATTTCAATTGGTTGTCTACTAGTAGGACCTGTTTCTCCATGCCAATACCATGTACGATGACTCTGGTTAATACCATTGAAAAACATATGTTCCTGAATCTTGTTAGGTGTATGATGTATTAAGTTTCTACATCGCATACAAGGACAACAAATTCCACTTTGATTCGAACAATGTTCTAATGCAAAATTAATGAAGTATTCAACTCCTTCCTCATACTCTCTTGACAATCTATTTTTAAACATCCAACTTCGATCCATTCTATGATTCAAATACACAATGAATTAATCATGAGGAATTTTAACATTAGAATCGACTTGTTAAGAGTAAGGGCTCTTGCTCCATGCATTAGACTTTTTTTTTTTGTCTACAGAAGCTATTGTTTTAACACTTTTGAAATGTTAATGTTGTATCATAGATCAAAAGGATTCATCATGTAATATACCCATGTTGTCTACAAGTATATCAAAGTGGGATAGTTAATTATAAAAATTGTCTTATTCAATTCATGTCATTGTTGTTAATGCCAAAAATTATTAATTTAAAATTCCTATTAGTTCATGATATTTCATCTTCTTAAATACATTTAATTTCATTAAGTATTGAACCAAAGTAAAAAATGTATTTCTCTTATAGAATTATGATCTTATCTAGTTGATGCGCTACCATAAAAATGAGAAATAAATATATCTTACATTTGTTTAAGTCTTTTTTCACTCTTGAATTTTCAAAGATCACTTATTATGCCTATTTCCGTAAAATTAAAATAAAATTATATATTGAGATATTAAACCAAGAAACATAATTAACTCTCATGATTCTATCTTGTTAAACTAAAATCAACTTATACTACATGTCTTATGCATTCTAACATTTCCAACTTCCTAGTTTAGGTGGTGGTTCCTATCCCATATAGGAATACATAATCCCTACATGTCAACTACTATTATGTTTCGTTTCATTTTAGAAAAATTTTGGTAGCATTTCCTCATAATTTTCCAAGTACACAAAATGGAGAAGGCATATTATTCAGCCTTGTCCAAATATGCACCCAAAGAACAAAAGGATCGACTGTCAAAATTTCTAAAAAATGAGCAAAGCATAAGAGCGTAACTTCAAAGATATTATGTTTTCCTTGTATTGTCCAATTGGAAAATTCAAGCATCATTTGTAGAAAAAAAAAAAGTCTCATTCACATGCTAGACAAATTTAGAAGTTGTCAACTTCAAACTAGGTCATCAATGAACCATTTTCATCTTTGACAATTTAAATGTCCTTAGCATGTAACAAGAGACATTTTTGTCATACAAGGATGCTAGAATGGGAAGTCTAATGTTTCATGCATGAACTTATTTAAATCCTATCTAAGTATCCTAAACACATTAAAATGACATACATTTAAATCCTTTAATATATTTGTTATTTGCCTAATAGAAGAAAAAAGAAATATATTTACTTGAAAACTCATGAGTAAAGATATTTAATTAGACTTGGCAACAAAAAAACAAAAGTTAATACTCAAAATATAATGTCGTCAACTTCACAGGCAAACCCATACATGGATGATAATGCATGCCATTTAAGTTTCTAAAATAAGCAATATTCTTTACAATAATAATAAGCAAATTAAATAATAATAATAATAATAATATGTAATAGCAATAAGCCTTTGTTCCTTAAAAAAAAAAAAATAGAGATAGTAATATTTTAAAAAGAAAATGTCTTTTTATAATGTGGAGATTCATAATGAAAGGAGTTTAGTCTTTTTATAACATATCCCTAATCGTACATCATATATATTTTTTTGGATTTAGTAGACCGCAAGAGTTGTTGATTCTTATGAGATTTAAGGACACAACATATATTAGTGTTATTGACAAGTTGAATTTAGTTATTAGCCACCAATTTGATACAAGTTGTTTTAGTGTTGGAAACAATAGAGATCTCGTTTCTTTGAATGGCCAACTCTACTTTATCTACATTATATAATTGTTGAAAGTTTTGAATACCACAAGTGATTATTTAACAGGAAATAGAGTTTTCTTAGGCAATATCCCAACAATTATGAAGTTCATTGCTTTTTTTATGGCATCCAAACATGGTTTCTAGACTTGAAGACCATATGATTTTGATATATATACCATTAAAAAAAGCATGGTTTCTAGACTTAAAGACCATATGATTCTGATATATACCATTAAAAAAAGTTATAACTCATTAAATAACCTCACATTCAATGGAATCAAATTAAATCCAAAGTAAACTTGCCCACTAAACCAAATCTACTAACCACCAAATAACTCAACTGCAAGTTTGATTATTTATGTTCATTTTCCTTTAAAAAAATGAAGTATTGAGAAGTTAGACTTTCATTGCAAAGTATAGAGACAAATACCAGAGAGAGCAAAGAATTACCTTAACAAGACTTGTCCCTTGAAATTGTCCTCTAGTGATTGAGAAATTAAAGAGCTAACCCATGATTAGGAGGAATTTCTTTTTTGGTACAGTGAGATAAACTTTTAAACAACAAAGGGAAAACAATAGTTGGAATAAGCAAAAGTTTTTCTTAGATGCAAACAAACTTTTTAACTACTTACAAATAGAACATCAAATGGAAAATAGTAGTTGGAATAGGTAAAAGCTTTTCTTAGATCTTTGAATAGAGAATGAAGAGGAAGATGGAAAAAAAATCCTTATGTACCTAGATTGAATATCTTTAAAGCAAACAAATAGTGTGGAAATGAGTCACCAATGGAGGAAAGTGCAATAGATGAAGGAGCTAGAGATATGCATACTTAAATTTTAATACCTTGAAATTGGCACTTGAACTGGTCTTTGATATTTGAGAAGGAACATCACCAATCTCCATTAAAACTCTTAGTTCTTTTTCCCCTTGTTTGCTTGCTTTTTTCTCATCCAAGTTTCATTTTCTTGTTGTATTTTTAGGCTACAAAATAGGATCATCATTACATACCAATGCCGTTTGAGAAAGGTTTGCTTTATTTTTACAATGGGTTGGAAAATTTGGACCATTATTATGTAGTAATAAAATATTTTATAATGAATTTTGTAATAAATAAATTAGAATTATAAAATATCCATTTTAATTTATTTATGATATTCATTTTATAATCTATTTCTTTCAATAATTTTAGAATTTTTGTATTTCATGTTTATCTTTTTTATAGATACAAATTTTTATTAATAAATAATTTTACCATAAAATTTGTCATATTTTTTTAATAAAATTTTTTATCATTGCTTTCATAATAATTCTAAATAAAATACTATTTTTGTTCATTTATAAGAATTATATTGAATCTATTTAAATATTTTATATGGATTTATATTAAAATTAAATCTCTTTTAAATTAAAGTTATTTAGTTTTTTAATTTACTTTCTATCATTATTAGGATGTAGGCTATAGAAATTTACTTTATTTAAGTTTATTCTATCAAATTGAGACTCAAGCTTGCTTAAGTCATATTCATAAAGAGTCAGAGATGGTATGTAAACACTACCTTTGAAATCACATGTTTTTAGTTATTAGACGTTGGTTATTAATTGATGCAAATGTATGTAATAACAATAACATAATTAACTGAATATATAGTTCTAACTATATATATATATATATATATATATATATATATATATATATATATATATATATATATATATATATATATATATATATCAGAAACATTTAAATATATAGCAACAAGTTTTTATGGAGTTTTTTTTTTCTTATTTTCTTATTTTTTTTCTCCACCGATTGGGTGATAATGTTGAATATATTGACTTGCTATAAGTAGCTAACAATTTAGGGATGATGATTAGGGATATGACATTTGGTCCACTTCTCCACTAACCTATAGCCTATAAGCACTTGGTAGTTAGGGATGATGATAACATGGATAATGATGTGACACCACTACCTCTAAGGCTCCTACTCTAACCTTCTCTAACTTTGGCTTTACACTTGCAGGATGCTAGGATAACATGTCCAATTTATTTTTCAATGAACTCTTTGTCATGCTTCTTACAGTTTTGGAATTAAGTAAACGTATACTCATTCAGTATCTCACTACCAAGACCACGAGCTGGAATAATGGGATAGTTAAAAAAAATTAAAAATTTTAATATAATATATATATATATATATATATATATATATATATATATATATATATATATATATATCTAGATTACATAACATAGCAGAAAATGACTTATAAAGTTTTAATATAACTTTTATTTTTTTTAATTTTATATTCTTCCCCTTTCTCTCCCTTAATTTTCTTAACACATTATATATATATACAACTTGACCATTAAACACCCAAAATTAAAATTTAAATAGGGAGGTGCATTCATCCATCTCTTATAATTATTATAATAAATGTAAAGACAAACACATTTTATGCTTAGAGAATCATAAAACAAAAAAAAAAAAAACTTAGAAAGAGAGAAAATAAGAAAAAAAAATAACAATAAAGTAATCTCAAAATCGACATTTTTTACTTGAAGAGAGAACCTTTTGTTTTATGAGGTAAGACAAGTTAGTTAATCATAACAGTATTTTCTAATAGTACTACCATTCAAACTATAGTTTCATTTTTAAAAAATAAAAATTATTTTTAGAAATTAACACCATTATCAGACAATTGTTTTCTCATTAACAATATAGGGAGCTTCTTAAGAGCAAATTTTTCCCCATTTTCTTTTAAAAAAAAACCGAAAATATTAAATAAATTAAAAATCATAAAATACAAATAAAGGAAAATACAATACTTTAAAATTATATTTAGCTCCATCTAGTTTTCCTTTGATGGTAAGTTAAACAAGATTTATATTTGTTTTCCAATGAATTCTTATTTATAATTTAATATGACATCCAAATACAGTAATATATAAGAAACATAATGAATTTATACATCTTATTTAATTTCTATATCAAAATTTCAAGCATAATTCTAATGAAATCATTTTTTACTAAGTAATTATGTATATGGTAATGTGTTTTTTTTTTAGAATATTGTAGACCCTCTATTTTGTTCTCTTGACACATTCCATATAGGATTGTCCTCCTACATCCTTTGATGCTTTAGTGTGCAATTGTGGTCATTTTTTGAGTTGTTTTTAAGCTCTTATTGATGGTCCACTGAGACTATATCGATCACTAGTTTTGGATTTTCAATGAGATATTTTGGAGAGATTAAGTGGATCCCAATTTCGTCTGCAGTGACCCTTAATTCTTAGTTTAGGACTTTGTTTTTTTTTATTTATTGATTTATAGCATATATTTTTAAGTCTTTGTCTAAATTTATTAATATGATTGGATGAACCATGGAGTAATCTTTTTGCCTTATTGGAATGGTTTAGTTTTTAATTATTATTTCTCACTTCCATTCTTTGGTTGTTGTTGTAGCTACTCTTGAGTTCATGAACTATAAATCAAATTGAAGTTATGAAAGTAGTTGAGAGCCAAGTCCAATTAAAAGTGGCAATTGGAGTTAATTGAGACAGATCAACAAGCATTAACTGAACATGTCTTAAGTTTATTTTCTAGTGGTCAAATTATTGTTAAAAAGCAAGTTGATGTTTGATATTAAGTGAATTTTTATTGGCTTTTATTATGTATTTCATAGAGGAATCGTTTGTTGTATGAGAAATAGTATATTTTCAATCATTTCAGACATTGTTTTTCTTGACTATATATGCTTTTTTGGCACATACACCACTCTCTAGGTTTTGACCCAAAATAGTACTTTTGAAAAAAAAAATTCCATATGATAAACTTTCAAAATAATGCCTAAAATAGTGCGTCTATACCACATAAGTTGTCATGTCATAAAACCGTAGTTAGTGATTATCATTTTATTTTTCTAAAACAGTTAAAAACTGTAGTCACCAACCACGTACGACTTTAACTTTAAGTTTAAAGCCGTAGTTGGTGACTATGGTTTTGAATTTTTTTTAAAATGGTCAAAGTCATAGTCACCAATTGCAGCTTTAACTTATATATATATATATATATATATATATATATATATATATATATATATATAAAATTATGTTGTTTCATTTGAAATATTTAACTTTAATTTTTTTAAATGAAAATATTATATTATTTTGATTTTAAATAAACTTATCTTATTATTTAAAAAATAATAATATATGAAATTAAATAATTGATATTTTTAATTTGATATAAAAATATATTTTTTAATTTTATTAAAACAATAGGTACTATATTTAATATAAATATAATTAGTTAATTATATTTAAATAAAAATCAAATATAATAAATTATATTTATTTAAAACAAATAAATTATGAAAGTCTGTTTAAAAAATAATAATATAAATTATTATATTAATTAATATTTTTTTATATACTATATCTAAGTGGCATATAATATCATGTTCAATTTAAATTTAAAATTTATCATATTTTAATTTCAATTCATAATATCACATCGTGTCCATAGGATAATAATTTATGAAAATATTATCATATTTTCATTTAAGTTCATAATATCATATCGTGTCGATATGATAATAATTATTTATATATTTAAATGAAAATATGATAAATTTTAAGCTTAAATTAAACTTTTATATATATATCTGTGTGTGTGTAATATTATATACCACTTACATATAATATATAAAAAAATTATTAATTAATATAATCATTCATATTATTTGTTTTTTTTTTCTAAATAGGCTTTCATAATTAATTTTTTAAAAATAAATATAATTTATTATATTTTATTTATATTTAATTTTAATTAATTAATTATATTTATATTAAATATAGTGTCAATTGTTTTAATAAAATTAAAATATATTTATTTTTATATCAAATTAAAAATATCAATTATTTAATTTCATATATTATTATTTTTTAAATAATGAGATAAGTTTATTTAAAATCAAAATAATATAAAATTTTTATTTCAAAAAATTAAAGTTAAATATTTTAAATGAAACAACATAATTTTATATATATAAAAAAAAATTAAAGTTAAAGCCGCAGTTGGTAATTACGGTTTCTAACCATTTTAGAAAAATAAAACCGTAGTCACCAACTACCGTTTTATGACATGGCAGCTTATGTGACACAGACGTATTAGATTGAGCATTATTTTGGAAATAAGTTTATTTTATGGATTTTTTTTTCAATGTACTATTTTGGGTCAAAACTCCCACTCTGTAAATGTTATCTATAGTAATATTTGTTTCATTTTAAATCTATTCTTGTTTATATTTTACAAATCCATAACAAATGATCATCAACACAATGAAAAATGACAAAAAAGCTTTGTGGTTTGCTAAGCTCTTGCATCTTGTATTCTAACATAATATCTTGGATGCATATTGAGAAACAAAATAGTTAAACAAATTTCCATTTTGGGTTTTTTCTCATTGGTAGACTCCTACATCATATGATATCAAATTTTGGTTAATATACAAGTAAGGAATTAAATAACCTTGGACACTCCACCTCATGAGCCACATTTTTAGTTTTATGAAATCCCATCTCAAATATATATATATATATATATATATATATATATATATATAATCTTGTGTTTTTCTTTAACTGACACAACAATTATCTCAAGCCACTTCTAAACCTAAAGATATGTCACGAATACACTATAGGAGAATAAACACTGATGCATTAATTGCTATTCTTTTTTTTAATTATTTCTTCAAGAAGTTTTCATAGGGCTTTCACTTGGCTGTAATTTCATGTTCCTTTGATTCATGTTCTTGAACCTTGAGTAAGCATTCCTTGCATAACCCAAGCTTAAGATCAAAGAAATTCTCATTCATATTTAAGGTTAGATTATGGACAACCCAATGCCAGTGGTTTCCAACATATTATGAGATCAAAGCATCCTTAGGACTTAGATAAGAGAGGATTAAAATTACATGTTTTATTTCCAACTTTTTATGCATAAATATAAAACAATTTCATTATCTTAAGAATATAATTAATGAAATTTGATATACAATTTTTATGTCTTCACTTGTTATCCAAATGAATTATATAATGGTACTTGTAAACAATACCATAGTTTCTTAAAATAATTAAGGACCACATTTTCTAAGTTCCAATTTTTCCTAAAATAATATAATGAATTTTTTCATAATTATTATGGTTACAACTATGCACAAAATAAAAGGAAGTCATGTTACATCATTTAATAAATGTCATAAAAAAAGCAAAAACAAAAAAACAAAAAACAAAAATTTAAAGCCTATAAGGGATATATATTTGCATGGAGAATAAATATCTAATTCAATAAATTTTCATAAAAAAATATTTCTACTTTTCATGAAATTTTCAATGGTGGCCTATTGTCTTAGGATTTTCTTTCAAGTTGCTTGTAGATGGGAATGGGTTTAGATAGAATTAAAAGAAAAACAAAAGAATTAAGGGGGTGTTTGGTACGTCGGAATAGGGAATGGAAATGAATATTTTGTTTCCATTCCTATTTCTTAGTGGATAGAAATGAATGATTATTTGTTTCCATTCCAATGTTTGATAATAATAGGAATGGAAATGAAAAAGAAATAAATTTACAATAATATCCTTCCATATAATTTAAAATAATTTTTTTTATTTTTAAAAAATAAATTTTGAAAGTTTTTTGTTATTAAATAATAAGACTAAAAAAATATATATACTCAATAAATAAAAAATTAACCATAAAAAATCATGTAACCCTAATGTACAAATATTCAATTATTATTTTTATTAAAAATTTGAATAATTTGTCATGCTTAAGTAGTTATAAAATTATATTTTACCAAAAAAAAAAGAAAAAAAATATATTTATTATAATATTTAAAGTCTCAAAGCTAGCAAATGTCTTTCCTATTTCCAAAAGAGGAAATAAAAGAATTCAAATTGCATTCTAATTTTCAACAAGTATCATATCTGATAAAATCCATAACCTTAAAAAATTTTAAATATTCTTTTTTTTTTTTAATAAAAAAAACCACGGTCTTGAAATTTTTTTTCTAAATGTCGTGGAAGGTTTGATTGATTAAGTTTGGGATAATCACTTGTTGGATAGAAGTGGATGATAAAATGGGTCT
This sequence comes from Vitis cinerea var. helleri x Vitis riparia, assembly GCA_946000715.1. Classification (NCBI taxonomy): domain Eukaryota; kingdom Viridiplantae; phylum Streptophyta; class Magnoliopsida; order Vitales; family Vitaceae; genus Vitis; species Vitis cinerea var. helleri x Vitis riparia. Next base: position 3,269,420 of record OX254006.1, on the reverse strand, counting down.
CTAGCTTTGCAAATAAGATAAACATTGGGCTTGAAGAATGAGATAAGAGGGTAAAATAGTAAATTTAGGTTATGTTATATTATCAAATTGGTTTAATGAATCAGAATATCACCTACTTTTGATTAATTCAAATCCCACTTATAAGTTGGATTTGATTTCTGCCTGAATAATTTTTTATTCCATTTATGCCTTCTTAACATTTATCCAAACATAGGAATAAAGGAAAAAAAGGAATGAGATGTCTATTCCCACTCCCCATTCCCATGTACCAAACACCCCCAAAAAGAAAAAAATGTGAAGTAAGATTTTCAATATTTACTAATATAACCTTGATAGATTTATAAATGAGATTACATTGACTGATAAATTACTTGTCAAGATAGCTATTACCAACCTTGACATAAGAATATTTTAACCATATATATTGACTTATAATTTTTCTATCAATGTTGTATTACTATAAATTAAAGAAAATTTTAGCAAATTCCATATATGTCATTATTGCCTTTATTTAGATACCTTGACAAATGAATATATTAATTTTATATTGACTTATAAATTCTCTGTCAAGGTTGCATCATCGTAAGTCATGGAATAATCACTAGAATTCATATATGTCATTATTTCTTTTAACTAAGTTTTATGTCATAGTTGCCCATTTAAATAAAAAATATTGGCATATACTACTTTAAGTAAAGATAATATATGTCAACAATGACCCTTTTTTTCATAGTGAAGATTGATTTAGATTTTAGAAGCATTGTCTATGTATAATAGACTATATGCTATTTCTCTAGAAATGACATTGAGAATCCAAGAAATTACCATGCTATTGCAACGAGTCCAAACGTCAAAAAGAAGATGATCAAAGGCTGGTTGAGTGATACTTCCATCAATGAAACTGACTTTGTTCTTTGTAGTAAGAGCCATGAGCGTCGAACGACTTTAAGTGCTGTGATTAGATAAAATCAAATGGTGTGAAACCAAAACCAAACCTAGATGATCACCATTATGCAGATAAAAAGGACTTTCAAAATCTTCCATTGATGACATATTTGATTGATCCACAACCCGACGATTGCCATTGTTGACATTTTGGTTGCCTCCTTGAGCCATTAGACAAGAGAAAAGAGAAGAAAGGGAAGAAAAAGAGATGATAGAGCAAAGAATAGCTTTGATACCATATAAAAAAATAATAAAAAAAAAACTGCAAGAAGAACTTTCTCAATTTTTGATCTAAATTGGGGAAAATATAAAAAGGTTATATATCAGGAGCATGGTGATGGTTTGTAACCTATAAGTAACTTGTAACAAATTTCCAACTCAAATATTAGCTTATTATTACAAAAAAAATGTAAACATAAACAATCAATTTAATAGGTCCAAATATCCCAAAAAAGAATATAAGAGGGATATTAATATATGACCAAAAGTAAAATTGAAATCTAGATACTAAAACATGAGTTTCTAAGTTCAAAATGAGTTCATTGCTAGGCCTTTTGACATGGTTCTAGTCTAGCTTAGTGGATAAAAGAGCTAGAAATTAGTTTCACATGTGGAAAAGAATGTTTCTTGATAGTTGGGTTCTAGTTTTGTTTCTCATGGAATTTCTACTTAGATGAAAAATTGAGCTAGAATCAAGGATGAAAATATTGGTAATCACGAATATATCGATAACTTAATTTTACGGATATATCGGAGAAATATTGACGAATATTTTGGAAAAAAATTTCAGTATGCCAAAATTTGATCAAAACTCATGGAAATGTAAGAAAAACCTCATAGCAATGTAATTAGAATTATAATAGACAATTTAAAATTGTTTTGTTGAAGAATTTGATATATGTATGATATAATTTACGATATTAAATGTAATTATATCATGTTGGTCGATAAGAAATGTGAATTTTGTAATTGTACACTCATTATGAAGCTTCATGAAAGACTTGATATAAAAATAGATAACAACTACAATGATATAAGTGAGATTAAAATTGGGAATTCACTCAAGTTGGAGAATTATTTATTCTAATAAAAATACTAAAAAAATACATTAATTATTGTAGCAAATTCTTTTTTTTCTTCCACTCTATTTGGACATCTATTATATTGAAAAAAGAAAGAAAAGAAACCTCATACATATTTAAAATAATTTATTCGAGAATATTCTATCATTAAAAATTCCACAAAAGTTCCAAAAAAAAAAAAAAATGCCAGAAATAGTATGTAAGTGCAAAAGACAAAAATGTATATATTAATTTAAATTTAAAGAGAAAAGGTAGAGTAATAAGTCAGCATTGAAAAAAAGAAAGTTTACTTTAATAAAATTAAAATCTCATAAATTAAAAACTTCAAAAGTATCCAATCAAATCCTTTAAAATTCTTTCCTTCTAAAAATTCCCTCTATTCCAAATCCATTATTTCCTTTTTCATTTAAATCCCTTCATTCTAGATTGTAAAAGAAAATAATAACAATCTTCCTAACAAGTTATTAACATATAAAATAAAAAATAAAAATAAAAAATAACAATCTTTTAATAATTTAGGAATATATTAAAAAAAATTCTTCAAGAAAAATGTAATTTTTTCTTTTATCTAAATATATTACATTTAGAAATAATCGCTCTTCTAATATCGAAAATTAAGAAATATTAGAAGAGTAATTTTTTTAAATAAATTATAAAAAGATCCAATAAAAAAATATTTATTCCTTTATTCAGGCATATTAAAAAAGACAATATTCTAAAAATAGGTAATAGAAAAAAAAAATCATTATGAAAAGGTTTATTTCTTTTAATGGATGCCAGAGACCCAATGGTGAATAAAGTCTCCAACCACTTCCAGCCATGGCACCGCCTAGAAGGCAAGGTGGTCATGGTCACCGGCGCTTCCTCTGCCCTCGGCCGCAACTTCTGTCTCGACCTCGCCAAAGCCGGCTCCAACATCATCGCCGCTGCTCGTCGGACCCATCGCCTCAACTCTCTCTCTGCCACGAAATCAACCACTCTTCACCTGCCCTAACTCTCCTCCTAGCCCTAACACCACCGTCCGAGCCATGGCTGTGTAACTTGACCACACCGCCGATGGTCCCGCCATTAACGCATCCGTTCAGATTCTGGTGTTAGAGGTACAAATCTTTTTTCACAAAATCGTCGAAATAAAACGAAACAAAACGATTTTTCTCCGATTTTTGGCGAAATTTATGGATATTTCTGCCGTCAACATTTCGCCCTCCTATTTCGTTTCACCGCCGCTCAAAACACGAAATTTTACCGAAATTTCACCCAAAAAAACATAAAATTTCATGCTTGGCTAGAATCCACTCCACAAGAAATATGGGTGTGTTCTCACCTTTCTTTGTTTTTTGTTTTGTATTTCCACTCCATGGAGATTTGTTTTATTTTATTTCAATTTATTTGAGAATGACTATTAATTTATTTTATTTCAAAAAATAATATCTATTTATTTATTCTAGATTAGTCATTCATTTTAAAAAACTAAAAAAAAAAAAAAAAAAACTTAAGTGTATAAATTTGACAAAGTCAATTATTAACTCAAAGTTTCAACATGTGCATTGAGAATGGTTTTGCATAAGGACGATAAGGTTTGATATAATTTGTCAACATAACTAAAACCCAACATGTTTTTTATGGGTTTGAATCGGATATAATTGTGTTTAGGTCAAATTTGTGTCATCCTGCAAAATCCATTTAATCAATAGGTAGCTTTTGGATCAATTTGCATCACACAAATTGATCTAAATTGATCCATTTAATAAAAATCATATTGATTAACATAACTCTAAACCAATTAACCCATATTTGCTTCATTTAAAACTTTGTTTTTGAATACATAGGTTAATTAAGTTATAAAGATATCTAATTACAAAACTATATGACAGTTTCTAACACTAAACTTCAAATACCCAGCCTACAAAACTCAATAATGAAGAGAGAATCTGTATCTTTTTGTCCAAAAAATGTACTAGGGAAACATAAAACACCATTATTTAGGAGGGCTCAATAGTTTGAATGATACAAAAAAATGACCATTTGCATAAATCGCTTGTTCTTTTGCAGCAACACAACCATATGACAAAAAATTCAACCCAAAGTATATGTGCCTTGATAGGCTTGTGAATTGCCTAAGTCTCTAAAACAACCTGAAATATCCAAGCCCATGTAAACAACAGCTTTGATTAGAGCTCATTGTGAAACAAACAAGCCAAGCTCAATCCTAATTTGGAGCTCATTAATTTTTTTTATGTGAGCTTGAGAAGCCTGCTAGCTAGTCAATGCAACCCAGATATGCCATAGCCTTAACTCTCTCTAACTGAATTTTGATACAAAAGATTAGAATGCTCCAATAGCTCACCAGAAGAGATAGGATGCAGAGAAAATAGATCTCATGTAAAAGCAAATTTGTTAGATTCAAATGAGTGCCTTGTTGGAGTCGAGCCAACTAAATTCAAGTCTGTCCAACTTCACTGGAGTCAAGCGGACTTCTTCCCTGCATGGAAGGATGTCTAGACAAGTGGTCCGGGCACGCCCCTTCGAAGCTTAAGTTAGAAATCAAAGAGGGTAACTCTAACTATTTTTGTGGAAGAGAATGAGCGTGTGTACCTTGTTTGTGCTTCTTGAGGGGTTTATATAGAGTTGATGGTACTATCATTATAGCGATGATTATGCACTCTAGCCTTTCTTGTAATGATGATTGTCCTTAGGGCGGAAATCGAGCCCTAATAGGACAGTCAACGTTGTCACTACTACGTGGATTGGAAGTAAGGGCTGTTAACTGGTGCCATTAGTTGACTGTCGTGCCAAAATCTCAAACCATGTAGTTGACTATCCATTTAGCTTGCTAATGTCTAGGATTGTGAGTAACAATTAATTGACATTGATTTTTGGGTGTAAATGGCATCTAGTCCGCCTCTCAGATGTCAAGCGTCTAAGCCATTACTCAAACATCAATCGTCTAGGCCAGCCATCAGACATCAGGCGTCTAGTTCGATGCTCAGACATCAGTCTTCTAAGACGACGATCAGACATCAGGCATCTAGGTCGTCGCTCAAACATCAAGCGTGGTTAACCACACATGTCAGAAATCTTAAGGACTTGATTGGATTGATTTGCCCATCTGAAAGGTCCAACCGGCTTGGTCTGTCCATTCCATCTGGCATGGTGAGCCCGTCTGAATGGTCAGCCAGCTTGGCCTGTCCATTCCATTTAACATTGTGGAAGAAGGAAAACTTCTCACTCCTAGTGCCAGACAGAGCTTATCTTGGTCTAGACGGAGTGATTCCAGATGGGTTACATGTTTGCCCTGGTAGGCCAAAGGGTCTTGAGTCTGGGAAGGACACGTGGAGGGAAGCCCCCCACATGCCCTAACTGTAGTCATGATTTAGAGAATATTTCTATGTGTTCCCTTACCCAACAACTTAAAATTTTGGGTTGATGATATCAGAGCTTACGGTTCAATCCTCTAGTCTCTTTATTTCTTGTTTTTCTCTTAATACTATCTCAAATTTTAAAACTGGAGGGGAAGTACAGTTTCTAGTAATGGAATGTCTACAACCATAGAAATGGTTAGTCTTAGGCCAAACCCACAAAGAATCATTGAAAAATCTACCAAGCAAAACTGATCGGTAAATGATCAGGAAATGAGAAATTGCAAGGTTTGAAATGATTAAATGAGAATCAAACTGAGGATATTAGATTTTTGTCATTTCATGCTCCAAAGGATTTGTATAATAAAATAGATTATCTGAGATCAATTTGGAAAAGTCATTTCATCGGATCAAGACAGAAGTATAGAAATAATTTAATTTATTCACAAAAACCATAGACATCTTACAATTGACAGTTTAGAAAAAGAGTCCATGCATGATTTGGTTCTTAGTCCCAGATCCAAGCTTAACACCCATGCAATTCCATCTTCTCTACCATTTGAATTATAAACAGAACCTCTCTCTCTACAAAAATCCAAAATCAAAGAGTTTTTTGAAAGCCTAAAGTGAGAGGAAGCTTTCTCGTTTTCTGACCTTTGTAGCGCCAAGCATAGCCTCACCTGCAACTCTTTTCATTTACTCCCCCACTTCTCTCCCAAACACTCTAGGGTCAGTTTTGTCATGTTCTCTGAACGTTATTTTTCAGTTAAAAAATTTATAAAAAAAAAACAATTTTTTTTAGTACTTTATAAAAATAAGGGTGTTTTTTGACATGTTATTTTTAAAAACAAAAAATTTGTTGGGATAAGTTGTTTTTAAAATTATTTTTTTATTTTGGTTTTGTAAAAATATTGCAAATTCAATTTACATAATATAAATTCAATTCAATTCAGGTCTTATTAAAAATGAAAATAGTTGTATAATTACAAACAACTTTTAAAATTATTTTTAGTAAAACATAAATAATAATATTATAATAAAATCATAAATTATATTTTTTATTAAAAAAGATATTATTTTAGTATATGTTAGAAACATAAAGATATTAACATTTTTTTTTTATTAAAAATGAATAATAATAATATTTTATTTAAAATAAATAATAAATAAAATTTAACTTTTTTAACATGTAAATGTGCATAGTTTTTCATTAGTACACAATATTCTAGAAATTTTTTATTTAACCTACAATTAATTAGATCAATTTTTTGTATTCAAAATTATTCTTTAAAATTAATAAATTAATTTTAAATTTTAAATTATTAATTATGTCTTATTTAATTTATAATTTATTTACCTAAATTCAATACAAAGTGTCACTTTATTTTAAGTTCATTTTTATAGTGAGAAAATTGATAAAAATATAATTATGTGAAAAAATAATAATAATAGAGCCATTAACCCATTTTTATTCATAAAATTATGGTATTAATTAATTTATTATTTGAGTTTCAAATTATTTTTAAAAATTGCTAAACTTGTTAATGAATCCAATACATTAAATTTTGTTTAATTTGGAGCTTATTTGCTTGGTTGAAAAAATTTTAAAAATAATAATAATAATTCTATGTAGAAAAAAACAAGAGTCACTTTAAATCAATTTTTGTCCATAAATTTTTTGTATTGATTGGACTAGTATTTGAGTACTAAGTTATTTTTAAAAATTACTAAACTTATTAATGAATCTAATGCATTTAGTATTTCTTTTATTTGGATTTCATTTGCCTAATGAAAAAAAAAAATCAGAAAATAATGATTTTAAGTAAAAAATAAACAATAAAATTGTTTTAGACCAATTTTTGCTCGTTAATAAAAGTATTGTTTAATTTAGAGTTCATGTGTCTATATAATTAGAAGAAACTAACTCATATATTTACAATAAATTTTGGTCTATAACTTATTAATGTCATTGAGTTTCATGACTTTTTAGTATCAATTAAATCGGGTTTTGAGTTTCAAACTATTTTTGAAAATTAATAAATTTTATTTATGAAGTACAATTTGATTTCAAATTTATTTGATTAATAAAAAAAATTTAGAAAAATTAAAAGAATTTTATAAAAGTACATGTAATTAAAGGAAAATCATATTTTAGGATTTATGATATTGATATTAAATCATAGAGAGAAAAAGAAAATGATATTATGCTCAATTTTATTTTATTTTATATTTTTAGCTTTTATATTTTAAAATTAGTGAAAACAACTTCTACTTATTTTTTAAAAAAATATTCTCTATTTTACCTTATTTTTAAAAACTGTTTCAAAAAAAAAAAAAACAAAAACAAAGGCCAAACGACATTACAAATTTTTAAAATTAATTTTTTGTTTTTAAAAGTGAAATACTATTTTCAAATCACACCGCCAAGGAGCTCTTAGCTGCGAGAAAACCCTCCCCCTTTTCCGTTTTTATTTTTTTTATTTTTTTGTGGGTTCTTTTCCTCTTTTCTCTCAATCCCTTCTAAAGCCCCACATTAGCCCCATTTTTTTATATTATCCAATTTTTAAGGATAATAAAGTTATGCAATATGAAAATGGGGTCCAATGAAAGAGTAGTGGAAAGAAACCTTGTTAGTATATTTTTCCGTTCCTTTTGACTGAGTGCATGTCGAGTACTGGAAGAAGATGATAGTGGTTGAAATTTGAAGCCAGGGAACGATGCATGGAAGACAAAATAATAATAATAATAATAATAATAATAAATAAAGACATGCCAAATCTGAGTGAGAAGAGGTCCAAGGACCATTAGGGCTTACATATGCACAGAAACCCTTCCATTACAACAACATAAATCACACTACTACTCAAAACCTTACCCAAATTTTAAGACCACTGGAAACACAATCTCAAGTGGCCTGCCAGTGGTACATAAGCCAGACAGAGAAGTTTTAGAAATCACTCTAGACTTAGTGGGCTGGGGTTTGGAACAACTATAATTACAAGACCAAATTAGCTTTGGAGTACCTGTAGCTGTGGATTTGTACCTAGATGGGCTTTGTGAAGTATATCCCTCATGGTTAAGGGTAAGAGTGGAGCATTTCTTCTCACGCACCATTGTTGTATGCCTGTGAATACCGTCTGAAGTTTGACCATGATCCCCTGGTGGACCCACCTGCACCACTTTCGTATAAGCCCATGCAAGTTGCCAAGCGAAAGCAAGAGGTGGATGAGATATGAGAGGTCGACATGTATCTGGGAACAAGAGTGACGCCAATGAAGCCACTGAGAGGGAACCGCACAACATTATGGTAGTGCTGAGGAGATGAGAACAAGTAGGAGAGAGATGGGTAGAATTGAAGGCAAAGTCAATTCCAACTGCCAAGGCAAATTCCAGTAAGCCAGCACCAGCGGCCTTGATAGTTTTGGGGTGGGCTTGAAATACAGAGTTGGGCTCATTCTGAAACTTCAAATCTAGGAGGGCAAAAAGCACCGGAAGTAGACATGGTTGTGAAACTAATAGATTTGGAAAGAAGAAGAAAGTTAAGAAACTCAAGCAACTCGTGAAACAAATAGACAGTGAGGCCACTGAGATTAAATAACAAAGAAGGGTGTTTGTCAGAAAAGGGCAATTTTCTCCTTTCTCACTTTGCATAAGGAGAGTTGGATGTGCCGATCTCTCCTTTTGGCAGAAAAGGGTGAAGAATATTAGGAAAAGATAATTTGTATTTAAGTTGTAATTATCTTGTTGTAATTAGAAGATAATATTACTCTAAATAGCTTGTAGATTGGCTTGATTATAGGAAAGGATATGTACTAAACATGTATAAATAGTAGTATCAAATCAATGGAAACACATCTTCCAAAACCATTTTTATTATCTTCTTTAATTAAGTTGGTATCAGAGCAAGGTTTCTGGTGACTCTGCAGACTCTCTTCCGCTCTACTTTTCTAACAAATCGGCCATGTCCCGAGATGGTTCTACATTGTCTAAACCCTTGGATCCCTCACATCCTTTCTATGTCCATCATTCGGATCAGCCCGGATGTACACTTGTTTCAACCAAACTAAATGGTACCAATTACCAGTTGTGGAGTAAGGCAATCATCCATGCCCTTACAGGAAAAAATAAAATCGGGTTTATTGACAGCACCATACAGCCGCCATCGTCCGAGAAAAAGCCAGAAGAATATGCACAATGGAATCAATGCAACAGTATGATTCTGTCGTGGTTGACCAATTCTGTGGAAGCGGACCTTGCAGCCGGCATCATCCATGCCAAGACAGCCCAACAAGTGTGGAGTGATTTGCGAGATCAATTTTCACAAAAGAACGCTCCAGCGGTGTATCAGATTCGCAAGTCAATTGCAACAATTTTCCAAGGTACTATGTCAGTAGCAGCATATTATGTGAAATTGAAATCACTCTGGGATGAACTAGACAGCTACCTTGATCCATACACATGTAATAAGGCGAAGGAACATTTGGAGGAAAAGGAGGAAGAACGGATGATGCAGTTTCTTATGGGCCTCAATGAATCATTCAAAGGGGTTCGTTCTAACATCCTGATGATGACCCCTCTTCCGAATGTCAGGCAGGCATATTCTCTGGTGATACAAGAAGATACCCAATCTCGCATGGCTTCCGAGTCAACCGATAATTTCTCCATTGCAGCGGCGGTAGACAACAAATCATCATCAAAGAATGGTAAAAGCTGTGATCACTGTCACCGATCAGGACATACGATTGATGAATGCCGATCACTCAAATACCATTGCACCTTCTGTGGTAGAGATGGCCACACAGAAGATCGATGCCGTAAGAAGAATGGAACCGGATCGTCAAATTCTCGGCAGAAGGGTTCTAGGAACAATGGTCGAAATAATAAACCTGCAGTGAACATGGCGGAGGGTTCTGGTGATGCAAACTCAGATCCGTCGAACATCTTGCAGAATTTCTCGGCAGAAACTATTCAACAATTTGCCCAAGCTTTGTCTGCGTTTAATCAGAATCGACAAACTGGTAATAATGACGTTTTTGCCAATGCCGCAGGTTCGACCTCTGCATTTGATGTCCATGCTAATTCGATATATCTGAATTCATGGGTCTTGGATAGCGGTGCAACTGATCATATAACTTCGGATCTTTCTATTCTCACACATGTTCATTCACCACATAGTCATACTGTTAATCTGCCTAATGGTACATCCACACCTATCACACACATGGGCACCTTTCAATTCAATTCTAAATTTTCCCTCCATGATGTTTTATACGTACCAACCTTTCACATGAATCTCATGTCTGTCAGCAAATTAACGCGAGATTTAAATTGCTCAGTTATCTTCCTTGTTGATTCGTGTATTTTGCAGGACTTGGATTCGAAGAAGACGATTGGCTTAGGTAGACGTCATGGTGGTTTGTATTATTTACAACCAGAAAATCTCTCCTCAGTTTCGTGTCAAATTTCCTCAACCGAGTTGTGGCACAATTGACTTGGACATCCGTCCTCGTCTCGTTTTAAGCTGTTACAACCTTTGCTTTCCATTAAAAATAATGTAGCTCATTTTGATCATTGTTCAGTCTGCCCTTTAGCAAAGCAGACTCGTCTTTCATTTCCCAATAGCTCAATAAAGTCAAAAACTGCATTTGATTTGATTCATTGTGATGTCTGGGGTCCGCATAGAACTCCTACATATTCTGGTTCTCGTTTTTTTCTTACAGTTGTGGACGATTACACTCGATGTACATGGGTGTTTCTTATGGCTCATAAATCCGAAGCAACTCACATATTAACTAAATTTATTCACTTTGTTTCCAATCAGTTTCAGGCTTCCATCAAAGCTATCCGCATGGATAATGGCACAGAATTTCAGCCATTGTCTCCATTCCTTAGTGCACGAGGCATTGAAATACAAAAATCGTGCGTTTACACTCCACAACAGAACGGTGTGGTCGAGCGTAAGCATCGTCATATTTTAAATGTTGCTCGGTCACTCTTTTTTCAGTCACAAGTTCCTCTTTACTTATGGGGCGAATGTGTGCTTACTACGGTTTATTTAATCAATCGTACACCTTCTCCTCTATTGTCCAATCTTACTCCCTACGAGCGCCTATACAATCGCTCTCCATCCTATGCTCATATACGTGTTTTTGGCTGCAAATGTTTTGCCACTATTAACCAGCCCAAACACAAATTTGAACCTCGAGCAACACCCTGTGTCTTTGTTGGTTACCCTAGTGGTCACAAAGGATATAAATTGTTCAATCCCGTCACTAAACAGATTTTTATAAGTCGTGATGTGCATTTTGTTGAAGACATCTTTCCATTTCAGCAAAATTCATCTCCTTCCCAACCCAGTCCCGTCAGCACTGTTCCTTTACCCATAGAGTTGCCAGCTTTACCGTCACCTATCACTGATCCGACGACAACCCATTCTTCGTTCCCATCTCCATCAACCCCCTTACCTTCTCCAACTGAAAATATCACATCCTCACCTTCACCAATTCCATTTCCCTCTGATATTTCCAGTTCATCCAACTCCCCTTCATCCCCTCCAGAGTCGACACCAGTGGCTCCTTCTCCGGCGGTCCATCGTCGTTCTGAACGAGATCGTCATCCTCCAGTTTGGCACAATTTATACCATATGTCTCCTCAGGCCGGCTCGTCGTCTTCTTCGGCATCCAAAGGTACACGATATCCTCTTTCACTCTACTCATCACTCGCACGTATTAATCACCCTCATCGCATTTTTTTAGCTTCTCTTGATGCACAGGAAGAGCCGAAGACTTATGATCAGGCTGCACTTAATCCGAAATGGCAGCAAGCAATGGCCTCTGAATTGGCTGCGTTAGAACGGAACAATACATGGTCTTTAGTTCCCTTACCCGCCGGTCATCGTCCCATAGGTTGCAGATGGGTTTTTAAAATCAAATACCATTCGGATGGTCGCATAGAGCGCTACAAAGCGCGACTCATAGCCAAGGGCTATACTCAGATCGAAGGGTTGGATTATGGTGAGACTTTTTCCCCTACTGCCAAACTTACCACTCTTCGTTGTTTGTTAACAGTTGCTGCCTCTCGTGGATGGTACGCTCATCAGCTAGATGTACAAAATGCGTTTCTTCACGGTGACCTACATGAAGTGGTTTATATGGTTCCTCCTCCTGGCCTTCGCCGACAGGGGGAGAATCTGGTATGTCGGCTCAATAAGTCTCTTTATGGCTTAAAACAGGCCAGTCGTAATTGGTTTGCTACTTTTGCTGCTGCAATCCGACAGACAGGTTTTGTACAGTCTAAAGCTGATTACTCCTTATTCACTAAAGTTTCGGGTTCATCTATTACTGTTGCATTAATATACGTTGATGATATACTTCTGACTGGAAATGATCTTCATGCCATCACAAGTTTGAAAGAAAGTTTGCTTAAGAAATTTCTCATTAAAGATCTCGGTGACTTGAAATATTTCTTGGGGATTGAATTTGCGCGTTCACAGAAAGGGATTTTTATGTCTCAGCGCAAATATGCACTGGATATTGTACATGATGCAGGGTTAACAGGGTCAAAGCCTGAGCTATTTCCGATGGAGCAAAACCTTCGTCTAACATCCGAAAGTGGTGAGAAATTGCATGATCCGAGCAAGTTTCGGAGATTGGTTGGCAGGTTAATTTATTTGACAGTTACTCGGCCTGATATCGTATATTCTGTGCGTACCTTGAGTCAGTTCATGCAGGTTCCGACTACACATCATTGGAACACTGCCTTGCGATTGCTGCATTACATCAAAGGTACACCGGGACAGGGACTATTACTTCCGGCCGATAATCAGTTAAAGCTCACAGCATTTTGCGACTTCGATTGGGCGGGTTGCCGTGAGACCAGAAGATCGATTTCGGGTTTCTGTGTTTTCTTGGGAACTTCACTTGTGTCATGGAAATCGAAGAAGCAGACCAATGTATCTAGGTCTTCAGCAGAGGCAGAATACCGAGCTATGGCAAACACTTGTTTAGAACTCACTTGGCTCAGATATATAATGAGAGATTTACGTGTTCCATTGTCAAATCCTTCAGTCTTATATTGTGACAATCAAGCAGCTTTACATATAGCTGCTAATCCTGTGTTTCACGAGCGTACAAAGCATATAGAAATTGACTGTCATATAGTTCGTGAAAAGGTGCAAGCTGGACAGGTTAAGCCGAGATATGTTCCTACTCGACTACAGGTGGCGGACGTCTTCACTAAGGCCTTGGGAAAAGATCAGTTCCAGTCCATGCGAAGCAAGTTGGGAGTTTGTGACATACACTCACCAACTTGAGGGGGAGTATTAGGAAAAGATAATTTGTATTTAAGTTGTAATTATCTTGTTGTAATTAGAAGATAATATTACTCTAAATAGCTTGTAGATTGGCTTGATTATAGGAAAGGATATGTACTAAACATGTATAAATAGTAGTATCAAATCAATGGAAACACATCTTCCAAAACCATTTTTATTATCTTCTTTAATTAAGTAAGAAGGATGTTAATAATGTTCCTTTTGGCATGGAAGGATGCGGTGCCATTAGACTTTTTGGCCATGAAGGAAGAAGGGAGGTGGTGGTGCCATTAGACTTTTGGCGAGGAAGGATGTGATGCATTAGACTAGTGTTAATGTTTCTTTTGGCTAGCTAGAAAGGAAGGGTGTGGAGCATTAGGGGCATTAGAATTTTGGCTGATATATTTTTTTATTTTATTTTAGATCACTAAATTAATATTTTTCTTTATACTTAACCTCTTACAATAATAAATAAATTTTCTAGAACAACACATTTTTTAGGAAAAATAAAATAAAATAAAATAATCACTGCAGTGGGTATAGTTAACTTCTTGGGAAAACTTTTTTTTTTTCTCTTCTTATGCAAAATTTTAAATTTTGGAAACACCATCTTTTAGAAAAGACATTTTCACTAAGATTGAAAAATCAAATTGAAAGATTTTTTATTTTTACTTTTTAGAAAATGGAAAAAAATAAATGTTTTAAACCTATTTTCTATTTTTAAATAAAAATAAAAGACAACTAATGTTTTTAGATGATAAATTGAATCAATCTTAATTCAATTCTTTAAAATAAGACATAAATATCCAAAAATATTCATCATAAAAAAATTAAAAGAATAAAAGAGCTGGAAATCAGTTTCACATTTGGTAAAGAATGTTTGTCGACGGCTGGGTTCTAGCTTTGATTCTCTCCACGAGAAATATGGGTGTGTTCTCACCTTTCCTTTTTATTTTTCACTTTGTTGTATTTCCACTCAATTATACAGCTGTCATTTTCACACTCACTCCTTGGTTGCCAAAAAGGCTAGAACAGTAACAACCCCCACCTCTGCAACACCGTATATGTGCTTTGATAGGCTTGTGAATTGCCCAAGTCTCTAAAACAACCTGAAATGTCCAAGCTCAAGCAAACAGCAGCTTTGATTAGAGCTCATTGTGAAACAAACAAGCCAAGCTCAATCCTGATTTGGAGCTCCTTAATTTTTTTGATGTGAGCCTGAGGAGCCTGCTAGTCAACGCAACCCAGATATGCCATACCCTTAACTCACTCTAGCTGAATTTTGATGCAAAAGATTAGAATGCTCCTATAACTCACCAGCAGAGACAAGATGCATAGAAAAATAGATCTCAGGTAAAGGCAACTTTGTTGGATTCAGGTGAGTGCCCCAACTGTAGTCATGATTTAGAGAATATTTCCAAGTGTTCCCTTACCCAGCAACTTAAAATTTTGGGTTGATGATATCAGAGCTTAAGGTTCAAACCTCTAGTCTCTTTATTTCCTGTTTTTCTCTTAATACCATCTCAAATTTTAAACTAGAGAGGAAGTACAGTTTCTAGTAATGGAATGTCTAAAACCATAGAAATGGTTCCTCTTAGGCCAATCCCACAAAGAATCATTGAAAAATCTACCAAGCAAAAGTGATAACTAAGGTAATGAGAAATTGCAAGATTGAAATGATTAAATGGGAATCAAACTGAGGATATTGGATTTTTTTATTTCATGCTCCAAAGAATTTATGATCTAATAAAATAAATTATCTGAGATCAATTTGGAAAAGTCATTTCATCACATCAAGACAAATATAAAAATAACTTCACTCACAAAAACCAAAGACAACTCACAAATGACAGTTTAGAAAAATAGTCCATGATTAGCTAGGTTCTTAATCCCAGATCCAAGCTGAATACCCATGCAATTCCATCTTCGGACCCCTCTCTTTCTCTCTAAAAAAAATCCAAAATCATAAGAGTTTTTTTGAGAGAAAGCCTCCTCCTTTTCTGACTTTTGTAGGCCCAAGCATAGCCTCTTATGCAACTCTTTTCCTTCCCTCCACTTCTCTCCCAAACACTTTAGCTACCGGAAAACCTCTCCCCTTTTCTCAGTTTTTTTTTTTTCTCTTCTCTCAGTCCCTTCTAAAGCCCCACATGAGAAAGCTCTCCCTCCCCATACAGCTGCACTGCACACACAAACACACTCTCTAAAATCATTGATTACACACACTCTCTCTCTAAAATCATTGGTTACACACACACTCTCTCTAAAATCATTGGTTGCATCATCCAATCCATCAAATGCTAAAATCATTGGTTTACACGCATGGAAACAAACGATACCATTGAGGCTTATGCGCATGTGCAGAAACCCTTGCAATACAACAATATAAAAATTAGAATCACACTACCCAAAACCTTACCTTTATTATAAAACCACTTATGAAATTCAATCTTAAGTGGCTTACCAGCAACCAAACAGACAAGCTGTGTGCTTATTTTACATTCTTTATCTCTCTAGACTTGAGAGAAACTGGGCTTGGGTTTTAAATAACATCTGAAAGCAAGGAAAGTGGAGGGCCTTCCATTTACTTATTTAATTATATACCCAACCATATAACAACTATAAGGGTAAAAGCGGAGCGCTTCTTCTCACGTACCATTGTTGTATGCCTGTGCATACTGCCTGCAATTTTTCCATGAGCCCATGGTGAACCCACCCACACCACTCTCGGACTAGGCCATGCAAGTTGGCAAGTGAAAGCAAGGCGTAGATGAGATATATGAGAGGTCGCCATGCATCTGGGAACAATAGCGATGCCACGGAAGCCACTGCGAGGGAACCACAAAACAGTATGGTAGTGCGGAGGAGAGCAGCGCAAGTAGTAGAGAGACAACAAGGGTGGAAGGTGAACTCGATTCCAAAGGCCAATGCAAATGCGAGTAAGTTAGCAACAGCGACCTTGATAGTTATGGGGTGGGCTTGAAATACAGAGGTGGACTCATTCTGAAACTTTAAGTCTATGAGGACAAGAAGCACGGGAAGAATAAAGGTAAGAAGGGAGAGAATGGGGTTACTTGGAGCAGAATCGTGGTGGTGTTGGTGGTGAAGGTTGATTCCCAGGCCGTTAACGTTGGACGTAGACATGGTTGTGAAACTGATAGATAGTAACAGAGAGTCCACTGAGCAAAGGAGCTCAAGCAGCCCAAATAAATAGAGGAAATAACCAGAGTTTCCGGGGGACCAACGTTGTAGCCCTACCCTTTTTTCTTCCCCTTAAGTAGACCTTTCCTCCGGGGAGGTAGAGGGGTCTCCCTTTTGTAGGAATGTTTCTAGGAGGTAGAGGAGGTCTCATTTGGCATAAGAGAGGAGTCCGCAGGGGTTTAACCCACAACTTTTAACCAATAACAGTAGTGAGACACGAATGGTGGGGAAGATGTCACCCAACCGGCGGGCCAACCTATACCCTCTCTTTTTTCTTCTTTTTTTATTGATTCATTAACCCTTTGGATGGTCGGGAATCTGGATTGAAAATCTTGACGTTGGGTCCGGAAGGAAGAATTTTCCTTTGGAAAAAGATTTGCTTTTGATGGAGTCTGGTACTGGGCGTGTCAGACATGTGCATGGCCTTTTGTGTGCTTTTCTCTGGGATTGAAGTAATCTTTTCCTTTTGCGGGAGGTAGGGTCCGGAAGGAAGAGTTCTCCTTTTGTGTGCTTTTCTGGGATTAAGGTAGGGTATGAGCAATTTTTTTTTTCTTTTGCGGGGTGGGGTTGGGGTTGGGGTCGTGGTGACAAACATATTGTTGTGGGCTTGGAGCAATTTGTTTTTTCTGATTGCTTTTCTTTTGCGGGGTGGGGTTGGGGTCGTGGCGACAAACTTATTGTTGTAGGCTTGGAGCAATTTGTTTTTTCTGATTGCTTTTCTTTTGCGGGGTGGGGTTGGGGTCGTCGCGACAAACATATTGTTGTAGGCTTGGAGCAATTTGTTTTTTCTGATTGCTTTTCTTTTGCGGGGTGGGGTTGGGGTCGTCGCGACAAACATATTGTTGTAGGCTTGGAGCAATTTGTTTTTTCTGATTGCTTTTCTTTTGCGGGTTGGGGTTGGGGTCGTCGCGACAAACCTATTGTTGTTGGTTTGCAGCTAATAACTGGGTCAAGATCCATTGTGCACCTAAATTTGGGCCCGGACCTGACGGGCCTTTTTAACTTTTACGGTCATTTTAAAAAATAATTCTTAAAAAATGGTACTTTGCAAAATAATTCTTAAAATATGGTACTTTGAAAAATAATTTTAAATCTACGGCACTTTTTGCTACTTTAAAAGGTGTTTCTTGAAGAGACACCTTCTATATTTTTCATATCAATCATAAATGTTAAAAAAAAAAATTGAATTTACACTAAAGGTATCTCTTGAAGAGACACATTTCATAATTCCATAAAATTGAATTTACATTGAAGGTGTCTTTTCAATAGACACCTTTCACAATTTTTATATCAATAATACACGTTAAAAAAATTTGAATTTACATTAAAAGTCTCTCTTCAAGAGATACCTTTTATAATGCTACAAAATCAAATTTATATTAAAAGTGTCTTTTAAATAGACATTTTTCACAGTTTTCATATCAGTTTCATAATAAAAAAAAATTGAATTTATACTAAAGATGTCTTCTTAAGACACATTTTCTATAATTTCACAAAATTAAATTGTATCAATGATCCATTGAAATAATTGAATTTATATTAAAAGTGTATTTTCAAAAGACATTCCATAATTTCATAAAATTAAATTTATATTGAAATGTTTTCCTTTAAAAGACACTTTTAGTATAAATTTAATTTTTTTGATGGGTGATTAATATAAAAATCGTGGAAAGTGTTTCTTTAAAAGACACATTTACTATAAATTCAATTTTGTGGAATTGTATAAACTCTTTCAATGTAAATTTAATTTTTTTCACTATGTGACTGATATGAAAATTATCAATGATGTTTCTTTTAAAAACACCTTTAATATTAATTTGATTTTATGGTATTATAAAAATGATATTTCTTTAATATAAATTCAATTTTTTTTAACGTGTATGACTAATAAAAAAAATATGAAAAAATGTATTTTGAAGAGACACCTTTAATATAAATTCAATTTCATAGAATTATGGAAGGTGTCTCTTTAAGAGACACATTTAGTGTAAATTCAATTTTTTTTTTAATATCTATAGTTGATATAAAAAATAGAAAAAATGTCTCTTCAAGAAACACTTTTCAAAGTGACAAAAAATGTCGTAGATTTGGAATTATTTTTCAAATTACCATATTTTAAGAATTATTTTGAAAAGTACCATTTTTTAGGAATTATTTTTTAAAATAGCCGTAAAAGTTAAAAAAGTCCCGGACCCGACAAAGCAATAAAAATTGATGAGAAAATATTACCATTGAATGATCACTAAAATACCTTTATTGTTTAAAAAATAAAAAAGAAAACTAAATTGGAAATCCAAAACCCCACATTGGAATAGGTGATATGGATCCCAAAAATATATGAAAATCCCCATAACAATCCTTAAAAATGTTATCTTTCCTGAATACACAAAACCCGAAATCCTTAAATTTGTTTTCCGAAGCATGAAGCCCTAATTTCAACATTCAGAGATTGTATGTCTCATCTTTGCTTCACCTTACTCACCTTTCCGCGTGCACCCATCAGTGGAAGGCCCACCTCTAACGAAAGGGTTGATACGTGAAGCAGTTATTACCTTTAAAATCCCCAAACTTATGTTTTATTATTTTGATTTGTAGAGAGTGAAATCTGGTGGAAAAATTTATCACTGCATCAGTATTTCTAAGCTTTCTATTTGTTGAGGAGGCTTCACAAAAAGCAAGACCCAAATCGTGATTTTATCTTATATTTCTCCTATTTTCTCATTGACCAAACAGGTTTTATTTAGTTATTTTTTATTTCAAAGAGAAGAGAAGGGACTCACCTAGGTAGGGGTTTGGAGCAACAAAATATTCAATGTCTATCATGATGGATGTTACTAATAATATTCAATATTTATCATGATTGATGTCACTAGTATTTTAAATGATTGCTGAGAAATTTCATAAAATTTTAGGAGAATTTTCATAAATTTTCTAGCCTCAATGATTGAATGTTGGGTGTGGGGACTGTTGGTGGCGAAATTTCCCTGCTACAGTGATTGGCAATCAGCAACAAAATCTCGGTCAACGCACAGTATCAGCCCTTCCTTCTTCCTGCAAAAAGGCGTTCGGATGGGATGTCCGGACGCATCCTCCGATGGTCCTGTTAGCCATAACTCAAGAGATCAAGCTCTCAGTTTGGTTTCAGGGGAAGAAAAACCTTACCTGCCTCTTGGTGTGAACATTCTTTTATATAGTGTCAGAAAGCATGGCACCGCTTGGCTAGTGGGTCCCATTGTCATGATTGTGGCATATAGGCAAAGCAATCATGACATTTCTGGTGTCAGAAGGCGGTTGTCAGGGAGGTATTTAGGCGGTGGACGTCGCCGCACTTCATGATTTTTTAAATATCGGGAGTGTGTCAGGAAACCTGAGAAGATTTGGGAATGTCTTGTCGAATGTATCTTGCATTAATGATGAGTGACAGTTCAGTGGACTTGGTCGTCAGTGTTGTCAGCGTTATCTTCTTGATATGCGAGCGAGAGTGGATCCGGCAAATCTATGAATATTCAACGAACTATGTTGTCCGGGTATGCTGTCACTAGAGTATCCGGACATGTCTTATCCGGGGAAGTTGAATCGTCTTCCCTTTCCCATCCGGTGGAAGGTGCCGGATGAGATATATTTGGAGAAGGTGGATCGTCGCCTAGGTCCGGATATGAGATATCCGGATATGGTGGAATGTCATCCGGGTATAATGGCGGCTGTGAGACATCCTTGGTGGAATGAACGATGATTCCCCCGTCCGGGTGGAATCAGCAGTGCTACGTGTCGCAGGGGGATCGTCCTCGTGGCCAAAAGGGAGAGAGACACGTGGCACTTTTAAGTGGGGATCCCACAGGGACTAATTCGAGTTTTGGGGATTGAGATAATTGTTGGATAAGATTGACCGGAAGGTGTCTCTTGTGTGAGTCCCTTTTTTTAAAAAATAAAAAATAAAAAAATAGTAATTTATAATTAACATTAGTTCTAGTTGTTTTTAAGAATACAAAGAAAGATAATATTTTAATATATTTTTATTATTTTAAGATTATCAATTTATTGATAAATAAAATAGTAGTTTATTATTATTATTTTAAAAAATAAATTTATTGAAGTAATATTAGATTTTTAAGTTTAAATTAACAATATTTTTTATTATTATTAAAGCATTTTACGTAAATAAGAGTATCAATTGGAAAATAATAATCTTTAATATATAAATTTTATATATTTATTTCCTCATATTCAATAATCCTAAAGTTTTTTTTTATTTGATAAAATAAAGTAAGAAACAAATAAGATTATTTATATTACAAAAGATTCCAATTTATGATCTGATTATTCACAAAGCTTTTATTTATTCATTAAAAGATTTAATTTATTCACATTTAAATCCATTTTGAAAGACTTTTTCTTGTTTTATTCAAAAAAATTAATACAATTATAGATCCCAAAATTTGTCTTAATTTTATTTTTATATTAATTTTGAACTCAATTTTATCCTTAGATTTTAAATCCCGATTATATGTGTTATTTTTTATTCATTCATCATTTAATTCTTAGTTTTTATCATTTTGTATATTATTTTATTTTATTTTATTATTATTATTATTATTATTATATTATATTTTTTTATTTTCTTTTTTCTTCATTTTCTTCTTCTTCTTTTTTCTTTCTTTTCTCTCCTCTTTCCTCTCTCTTTCTAGCTTCCCTCAACTACCCCACTCACTTGGTTATTATTATTATTATTATATTTATATTATATTTTTTTTATTTTCTTTTTCTTCATTTTCTTCTTCTTCTTTTTTTCTTTCTTTTCTCTCTTCTTTCCTCTCTCTTTCTAGCTTCCCTCAACTACCCCACTCACTCTCTCTCTCTCCTCCCGTGCCCCTCATTCCTACGGCATACCATCTCCTATCCAAGGAAGAAAATGTCGCGATACGCTACAGTACCCGTCAATGCGCTACAGTGTCTCTCCATTTATTATTTTAAGATTATCAATTTATTAATAAATAAAATAGTAGTTTATTATTATTATTTTAAAAATTAAATTTATTGAAGTAATATTAGATTTGTAAGTTTAAATTAACAATATTTTTTATTATTATTAAAGCATTTTACGTAAATAAGAGTATCAATTGGAAAATAATAATCTTTAATATATTTATTTCCTCATATTCAATAATCCTAAAGTTTTTTTTATTTGATAAAATAAAATAAGAAACAAATAAGATTATTTATATTACAAAAGATTCCAATTTATGATCTGATTATTCACAAAGCTTTTATTTTTTCATCAAAAGATTTAATTTTATTCACATTTAAATTCATTTTGAAAGACTTTTTCTTGTTTTATTCAAAAAAATTAATACAATTATAGATCCCAAAATTTGTCTCAATTTTATTTTTATATTAATTTTGAACTCAATTTTATCCTTAGATTTTAAATCCCGATTACTTGTGTTATTTTTATTCATTCATCATTTAATTATTAGTTTTTATCATTTTGTATATTGTTTTATTTTATTATTATTATTATTATTATATTATATTTTTTTATTTTCTTTTTTCTTCATTTTCTTCTTCTTTTTTTTTTTCTTTCTTTTCTCTCCTCTTTCCTCTCTCTTTCTAGCTTCCCTCAACTACCCCACTCACTTGGTTATTATTATTATTATTATATTATATTTTTTTATTTTCTTTTTTCTTCATTTTCTTCTTCTTCTTTTTTTTCTTTCTTTTCTCTCCTCTTTCCTCTCTCTTTCTAGCTTCCCTCAACTACCCCACTCACTCTCTCTCTCCTCCCGTGCCCCTCATTCCTACGGCATACTATCTCCTTTTGGTTTGGGGTTCACCCGCTTACCACCTGGGCTAACTTGCCATTTGATACATAATATACAACAAATATATATATACTTAAACTCATTATATAAAGAAAATATAAGAATATTTTAAAGAGCAAATTAATTATAATTATTTTATAATTAAATGCAAAGTCTTTTAATTAATTACCAAAAATATAAAAATTATATAATTTTCTTCATAATGTTTTTAATATCATTAATAATTAATTAAATATTAAAAAATTATATATATATATATATATCATTATTTATTTTATATTGTTTAATACAATTGAATTAAATGAATCATATTTTAATACTAATATATATTTTAAAATTAGACATATTATAATCAAATATCATAATATTAGGTGTAATTTAATAATAAATGTACACTTATAAAATTCATATTTTTATCGATGCATACGATATTATTATCAAATATGATAAATCATGTTATACATATATCAAAATTTTCAATAAAATAACTTTAAAATGTCTATTATACTTCTAATTATATTATTATGAGGTTTTCCTTACATTTTCATGAGTTTTTAACAATTTTAAGCTTACCGATATTTTTTTCCAAAATATCCGTCGATATATCTCCGATATATCCGATATATCCTTAAAATCGAAATACCGATATATCCGTTATTACCAATATTTTCATCCTTGCTCTTATCTTCTTTTATATTTTTATTTATTTTATTTTATTTTCCCATTTCCCCTTTTACCCTTGATCTTCTTCCCAACACCAAGCCCACTCCACAGCCGACTCCCCCATTTCTTCTTCCCTATTTTTTCTTTTTTCCTCTTCCCTCCAACTCCCACACCAGTCGGCCCCCATTTTTTTTTATCTCCCCATCTCCTCTCTTTCTTTTTCCATTCTTTTCCTCCCCAACACCTTCACTCCACCACACCTCTAACTTCCAGCAGACTCACCATTTCCACCCGAACGACCTCCTTTTTTTTCATTCTCTTCTCTCATCTTCTTCATCTCATTCTCCATTTTTTTCTCTCTTTATTTTCTTTTTTTTATTATTATTATTTTCAAAAACTCAACCCCTCGTCACCGTTTCTCTTTGTTTTCTTTTCTTTATTATTATTAGTTTCAAAAACTCAACCCCTCATCATCGTCGATAGGACCACCGACCAATCGCCGCGGGCAAGCCACTGCCGGCCAATGACTCCCTCCTTCCCCATCTCATTCTTCCATTTCCTAAACTTTTTCTCACTTTCTCATCTTTCCAAAATTTGAAATTGTGTAAGTTTTTTTCCTTTGATTTTAATAGTGATTGTTGAAATTGAACTTGTGTGTTTGTTTGTGGCCTTACATTAGGGCTTTGAGATTTGAGTATGGGCTTATACATTTATGTTTGTTTGTAGACCTTATGTTTGAGCTTTGAGATTTGGGTATGGGCTTATACATTTATATTTGTTTATGGGTCATATGTTTGGACTTTGAGATTTTGGTATGCATATTGGATGTCTAGTTGGGCTTGATTAAATTTATTGTTTTTATTTATTTATTACATATGGGCTCTACATATTAAATTTGGTTTGACTTTAGTTGTGAATTTATGTTTATGTATTAAATTAAGTTTGAAGTATGAAATATTAAATTTAGGCCATATTAAATTTATTTTGATTTGTTATATTTTAAACTTTGGTAAATTAATATTAAATTTGGATTCATTTGTTGTTAATGAAATTTATTGGATGAATTTAAATTGTTTAATTTGGATATGATATAATATTATAGTATATTTTGAATGTGGGTTTGCATATTAAATTGGGTTGGAATTATGGAATATTAAATTTTGGCCTAATGAAATTTATTTTAATTTATCATGTTTTGGATTTGATTAATTGGGTTTATAATATGATTATTACTTTGGAAATTTTAAATTAAGGCCTATGACATATGAGACATTTTTGTTGGGATATAGTTGTCGATTTGGGCCCATTTTGATTGACAAAATTTGTTTGACTAATTTGAAATTTGGATTTGGGTTCGAATATTTGTTTTGGACTTTATATATTTTTGAATATTTATATTTGAGCTATTTTTGTTTTTGCATGGACTCATTCTGCAATTTTGTTGACTGAGTACGAATTTATGACGTGTGGAACATGAAATTTCATGGAAGAAAGTGAGACTCGAAAAGCTGTAGGAAGACATTGAACTTGTTGTAAGTTTATTTGGGTACACGTTTTATTTCTCATTTTTAGTTGGTTTTAGTTTTATTAGTTCTTGTAAATATTCATTTGTATATATTTATTGAGTGTGTATGAATATCGAACAAATCAGAAATTTTGTTTAAATAAGAGGAATAATTTAGTAAATATGTTTTAATAAAATAATATTTTTAAAATGTTCTTCTAAAAAAAAGCTTTTTTATTAATAAAAATTCAGAAAAATGCTTTTAGAAAAATACAAAAAAAAAATGTTTTTAATAGAATTTGAAAAATTATTTTTTATAATAATTGTCCAAAATTTCTTTGTTTAATAAAAATTGTTTTTGTAAATAAAATTGTCACAACAATTAATTTTTAATAAAATTGTCCAAAAAAATGTTTTTTTTTAAATAAATTCTTTTTCCTTAATTAAAATGAGATTAAAAGTATTTTTTAGAAATTGAGGACTTAAATCTTTTTTTCTTTTTAATTAAAATTCCTTTTGCAAATAAAGTTATGTCTTTTTAAATAATTTGTATGAATCACATTTTTTTTTTAAATGAAAACAAATTGAAATACTTTTGTAAATAAAATTATAAAAATTCATTCATTTTTTGTAAAAGTAAGTAAAATAATTTTTGTTGTTAAATTGAAATTTTGTAATAAATTCTTCTGATACAATAATTATAAATAACTTTTTTTAAAAAAAAATGAAATACAAATGAAATTGAATCAAATCATTAATTGAAAATAAATTGAAACTTTATAGACCTTGCAGTTCTGCTCATGCGCTTCCACTCGATGGCGAACTCTTTTTTTTATTTGAAAAAGATTTTTTTTTTTTTTAGAAAATGACTTAGAGTCGCCTCTTATTTTTGTTTTATTTTTTAAAGGAAAAACAAAATAAAAAAGAAAACCCTAAGTGTGACTCCTTATTTGAAAAAGATGGTTTACGAAAAACCAAATTTGAGCTCAGGGGTCAGGTTACTTATTAGGAAGGTACAACAAGAGATCGTAGCATCCCTCTAAGCCCTTAAAATGAGGTTTCTACTAAATAAAATGAAGTAAGTGTGACAATTGATTGATTAAACATGGATACCAAAAGAACATCAGTTTAAAAATAATCGAATGAGCAAGAGAGGCAATGAGTGTACTTGAATAATGAGCTGATTGTTCCATAGAATACAAAGATCAATAAATGAACATAGAATAATCGCATGTGTCCCAAAGCAAATCAATCAAGCATGATAATCAATTAATCAATCAATGAGATAATCACACATGTTGGGCCCCACCAAAACCATATTTATTTTTGCACAAATTAATTTCATGAATTCCATTATTTGAAATTATGAAATTTACTCGCGCTTATTTTAAAACATTTAAAAATCATGGAAGATATTAAAAGTACTTGCCGAAGAGAAAATGGCAATAAATTTTATTGAAAATGGGATTTTTGGGATCTAAAAAAATTCTAAGGAAGAAGGAAAGTTGAAAAGTTAAAATTATTTGAGAATCGGAAATTTGAAAATTATTTGAAAATTGGAGTTTGAAAAAAATTATTTGTAACATTAAAATACCAAGAAACAAGAAAAGGACAAAGTGGCCATTGGGGTTGCATGCCAAAGGTGGCCATGCAAGGTTCTCGCCAAAGAGGTTTGATTGGGTGTTCTCCAAGCCAGATCTGATAGCTGTAAGGTTTCGCTCCGACAAGTCCAAGTTCATCCATGTAAGGTCTCGCACAACCATTAGGGCAGCCAGTTACTCGAATAATCATAGATTCATTGTTATTGCAAGAACGCACAGTGGTAGAGCTGGACATGCCATTGCCAATCTACATCTTTCTTACCATTCCAGGAATAAGACCGGGTGGGAATAAGGGATATGAGGGCAATTTTTCACCAATGTCCACAGTTGTAGGCAAATACAATGCAGGTTGTTGGTTTACTGGTTGAACAGAAGATGGTATGGGCATTGATCCTAGGAAAGGACCAGCAGGGACTGCATTTAGAAGAAATTTCTGTGTAGCCAAGGACAATGGCATGGCTGTAAGGGAAGGCATTTGTTTATCAGGTTGTTCTTGTTCTAGTAAATTCGGCATAGAACTTGGCTTTTTAGGCTGCCGATGCGAAATGTTATGGTGTGCTGATCGTGGCAATCTTGAAACAGTTGAAGGATCCACAGGAACAACAGATAACTCCTTAAGAGGGCCTGAGAAAGAATTGCTTGGGGGTTCACCAATCATCTCACCCTCAAGCCCATAAATTAAGGAAACCAGTGGACACCATGACCTGTTAACCATAAAGCTCACCAAATCTACCACCGATTTGCTTGGTTCTGCAAATTACTTTTGACATTGGAAGTCCAAGAGCACAAGAAACATATTTATGGTGTTCTTGAGAATTCTAAGTGGATGATATCATGTGAACCTCGTTCCCGCTATCTGTTATCCACACTGGATTGCTGAGTGTCTTCAAATGGAAGTACTGACGGGAAGAGAAATATATGGTCTCATGTCCTTTGACTTCAGAACAGACGGTGCCAGATGCTCCAACAAAAGGTGGATCTATCCTACAGTCAAAGAGGACGCCCACATCATTCCTGAAGCCTTCTAGATCATGGTCATGAGTATCACCACTAAACTTCACAGAGAAATTATATCATTTTACAGGGATAGGGGCATTTGTTAAGGTTTCCATTGGAGCATCAACAAGAACAATCTTCCCCTTTCGCATTGTAACTGTTGTCTGCAGCTTCAAACTTGAACATTAAAAGAACGCTTGTGTGGTACCTTCCCCAACTGCTTGAGCTTCTCAAATGCCTCCGTCGCTGGTTTCTGATTCTCAATTCTCTCCATTCCCTCTCTCTTTCTCACGCACAAAGTAGAATGAGGGATCAAATGAGTGGGGTTTCGAAACAGTCTGTAGTTTGAATGTGGGTTTGAATGATTGAATGATTGGGTGAGGGTGTTCAGATTCAATGGATATGAAGGATGGATACTGGTGGGTATGAAGGGTGTGGTTGAATAGATGATGGAGAATAATGAGAGAAGTGGACTTGGTGGGTATTGAAAGATGGAAAGAGGTGGCGGAATGAGCTGCTGGCAGCGGGTGTGAGTTTGCATGAGAAGAAGTTGGATATTTCCCTACTGATTTCAAAAGGTGATGTTGCAATTGCTGCTGATGAATGTACTGTTGTGAGCTTTGGGACTGTTGCCGTTGCTGTTCTGGAACTACTGTGGCCTTCCTTGACTCCGCCTCTGAGAATTGGCAAACATATTTGAAGGCACCTCTGGTCCCATTGAATTCCCTACTGAGTTCTGCAGAATGCCAGAGATGTTCTGCATGCCAGAGTTCTGGCCAACGACATTTTGCATGGGAGTCTGATTCAAACTAGAAAGAGAAGATAATGTGGATGGCAAGCTGGCAGAACTTGGTACTCAAGATGCAATGTTTGTTTGAATATTCTGGGGCAGCAGCTGTTGGCATGTTTGAGACTAATTAGATGCCAATGGGACAAGGAGTTGTTACCCTTAGTTGCGCACTTGGGGTTGCATACTATGAGATGTTGGATCTAGGGGATTTTTGCTATTGCCAGTAGAGTTGGATGGTAGATTACTAGGCATTGCAGTATGAGATTTCGTTTCCATTGTCAGTATCTTCAGTGATATCTTCCGCAGGTAGTCAGACTGGCTCGTGGCGGTTGCATAAATCTTTTCTTCAAACTTTATAGTGATTTTCCTAAGCTCATGTAGACCCCCTTGTCCAGAAACAGGAAGATGCCTCTTCAAAGTGTCCATTATCTTGTTGACAATCTTTTAGTGTGAATGAGACTTTCCCTATCAGTCTCTAAGTTTATTTTCTCTGTCAACATCTTCCCGGTATTTATCTCCATAACTCCCATCCTTGAGCTTCTCATCCTTGCATCTTACATCCTTGGCATGTTCACCCCTTGAAGACATACGTCTGTCATCACTTTCTCTTAAATCCCAATATTTATCCTTGTCACTAGAGCCATCTCTTCTTCGAATCCATTTCTCAAATTCTCTCTTTAACTTAGGATTTCACAGCTCATCTTGTAAAGGCCACTCAGCATTTTCCGTTCCCCTTTTCACTGGTCACTCCACCCCAACACCCACCGATTCGGATTCTCGTTTCCTTTTCACTTTCAAATTTCGTTCAACTTTTCCGTAATCAAATCATCATCATCCCATTTTCTGTTTTTCTCATTGGCATCTCCCATTGAGCTTCTTCTGTCATAGAGCCTTCCCATCTTTATCTTCCCAAAAGCAAGTAGTGAAAGAAAAATAGAGAAAAGAGGAAGAGAAAAAGAAACATGCAGAATAGAAACCAAATCAAGCCACATCTCAAGATCGATCAATGGGCTCATACTGGTGGAAAAATCACAAATAGATTCAAAGCAAAAGTGCAACCAATATCTCTAGATGCCCCATAGTGAACATGAATAAGAGTCTCACCAATTTTTCAAGCCAAATCAAGGAAACAAAGAAAGAATCAGCAGCATAGGTGTATAAACGACACAGAAATCAAAAGAGACATCCAGCAGAATAGTATCCAAAATGAGAAAATACATGGTTCACAGTGAACGTACCCGGAGTGTTTCCTTGAGCCAGATTTACTCGTCCTCAAGCTCTTTTTTTTTTTTTTTTTTCCTAAAACCAACCCAGAAATCTCTGCTCCTTAGCTTCAGCTCTCTGTGTCTCTTCCAAGACCAGTTCACTCCCTCACAGCTCTCTCAAACTTTTCTTCTCTCCCCCTTTTGGTTTCTTTTTTTTTTTTTTAAGCTATCCTCCTCCGCTCAATCTCACTGTTCAACCCATTTTTCGTTCTCTCTTTCAGTTTTTTCTAGAAAACCTCTCTCTTCCCACAACTCGTTCTACAACTCAACTTTTTTTTTTTTTTTTTCTTGTGTTGTCTTCTCTGCTCTAGCCACCTTCCTTCTCCCGCAGCTGATTCCTTTTCCCACAGCTGATTCCTCTCAGTCTCCTCTTACTCTTGGTTATCTTGCCTCTCAAGCAACAACCCTTCCAAGAACCAAAAACACCTCTTCCCAAGCAACAAACGCACTCCCCTCCTGTAACAGCATGCAACTCTCAAATCTTCAAAACCGTTTTTGAATATTCTCCACCAACACGTGTCCCAACAAAACCACCGCCTCCTCTAATAGGCAAGATGCCATTGCCTGATGACCAATCCTGGGGCAACACGTGGCCCTGGAAGGGACACGTGGCCCTCCAAAATCTTAACATGTGGTAAAAATGAATAGCTGCAAATAGAACCCAAAAATGGGGGTCTACAAACTTCTTTTTTCTAAATAAATAAATGAAATCATTAATTCAAAATCATTTTTAATAAAATCCTTTTAAATTTCTTGAAAACTAATTTTTTTAATATTTTTTTTTGTATATATTGATTTTCACCATGATTTGTACATATTCATTTGCATGATTATTTTTCTTGGTGTCCATAATTAATTAATTGTTACAATTCCCTTAATTCGTTTAGTAAAGGCCGTACCTATATGGGTTTAGAGGGGTGTTACGGTTCACCATCATACCTTCCCAATGGTAACCTGACCCCTAGACCTGACTTTGGTTTTCCACATACCTGTTTTTCTTTCTGGAGTCACTCTTAGGGTTTTTCTTTCTTATTTTGTTTTTTCCTTTAAAAATAAAACAAAATAAGTCGTGACTCCAAGTATTTTTTAAAAAAAAATCAAAATTTCACCAAATGAATAAAAAGCGAGTCTCGCCATCGAGTGGGGATGCACATGAAAAACGTGGGTCTACAACAATTCTATTAGAAAAGAAATGTTTGAATTTGATTTTTATTTACGAGAAAATGATTTTTATTTATTTTTGCTAAAATTATTTTTTATAATTTTATTTTGGAGAAAATATTTGAATTCAAATTTTATTTACTAAAAATGATGTTTACAAATTATTTAAAGAAAAAAATTTACAAGTTTATTTTCAAAATGATATTTCAATTTGATTTTTTTACAAAGGAAAGTGATTTTATTATTTTAGTGAAAACTATATTTATACAATTTTAAAAAGTATCAATTTGATTATTATTTTAGAAAAATGATTTTACAAGGTTTCATGAATTTTTTATTAAAAGAAAATAAAGTTCAATTCAAATCTTTATTTAGGAAATGATTTTTATTTAATTTAATTTTTTTCCAAAAAAAGATATTTTTCAAAATAACTTTAACTTTATTTGAAAAGGTTCATCAAATTTATAAAAGCCCCCGCAACCTATTCTCCCTAAAGGTTATTTCAAATTTGTCAACAAAAAAAAGGATTATAAATTTATTATTTTTAAGAAAAATGGTTCAAAATCAATTAAAGAAAATAAAAAAAATTTCAATTTTTTAAAAAAAGACTTCTCAATTTTATTATTATTTTTAAAAAATATTTTCAATTCTATTACTATTATTAAAAATATTTTATTTTTATTAAAAGGATGATTTTATTGCTTTAAAAGAGATTTTAAAATTTTATATTTAGGAAAAATCTTTACAATTTATTTTTTATTTTTAAGAAGATTCTATCATTTAAAAAAAAAATTATATTTTAAATTTAAAAATTATTTTTTACGGTTTGTTTTAGAAATCATTTTTGACATTTTTTTTTATAAAAGGACATTCTTAGTTAGTTTTATTATTTAAAATTTATTTGAGTACAATTTTATTAGAAAATTTTGGACAATTTTATTTAAAAAAACTTTTTTGGATAGTATTTATTTTAAAAAGTGCACTTTTGGGATAGTTTTATTTAATAGAAAATTTTTTTCGACAATTTTTATTAATAGAAAAAAATGGACTGATTGTTAAATAATAAAAAAAGATACATTTTTATCAAAAATCATTTTTGGGACAATTTTATTTAATAGAAAAAATTTCTGGACAGTTTAGATTAATGGAAAAATTTTATGGATAATTTTTATTAATAAAAAAATATGGACAAATTGTTAAATAATAATAATAATAATAATAATAATAAGATTTCTCCAATTTTAAATCACTTTCTCATGTTTATTTTATTAGATTATAGGAATAGTGACTTGGTGTGGATGTAAGAAAGGTCATACATGTTTGTTGTTTAATCATATATATGCTTAAAAATACGTTTTGATTCATAATCTAAAATCCTTATAGTGTCTTTTTTTAGTTGTTTTCTAGTAATTCATCCCATCAATAATTTAGTTTTTGAATTGTTTTAGAAAAAAAGATAACATGCCATCAGATTATATTGCCCATAGTTAACATTATATGTAGTTTATATTAATTCATTTTCTTTTCTTTCATTTCATGGTTTTTGAATAGAAGTCATGTTAATTATAACTTAGTTTGACATGTTCCATAACAGTGACTTAAGTCCATTTTAGATGCATTTTATATAATATATCAACTTGTCGATTGGATGCGTTCTACATGATAATTTAATCTTTTTTAGATATTTAACTGAAAAATGAAATAAATTATAATGGAAAATGTATACAATGTAATTAATTTGTAAATGAAGTAATGGAAAAATGATGTGTGAATTAAATAAAATAGGATATAGCTCTTGATGAACACCATTGTATAAAAGGATGTATGGATATTTTGTTCTTGTAAGCATTAATATTAGTCTATAAAATGCCAAGTTGGTGATTATGTAATGTAATTATGTAATAGAATATATCAACAAGTTGTGTACAATTTGGAAATTTCTGTGAATTGTTTTGGCAAATATGTTTATCTAATTTGAAAAGTTATATAAACCAATGGAATGATACAAAGACATAAGTTTTGTTCAAGTATGCTAATAACCTTTTGCTATAAAAGTGTTTCAAAACTAAAATGTGATCATGTTTTAAAATCAACCATAATTGTGAAAATTAATGAAAAATAAAAATACATTATGAAACTTTAATTTAAACCCGGAAAATTCCTTTTTTATCAATGTAAGCCATTGGAGAATTACATGACAATTGGCTTTGAATAAATTCTTTTGATTTTGATTCATGAAAACTTGATTTATCTAATTTTTATTTTTTATAAAGTAATTCACACATGCACACTTATATTTTTTTGGTGATGTGAATTAATATTTTTAGAAAATTATTTTCATATCACTTTCATAACAAAATCAATCTTTAAACTCATTTAAAATTCATCTTGATCCCTTAAAGTATGAAACTTCAATTTCTCAAAAAGACAATGTTGGCTATTTTATTCGGTATGTAACTTTCGAAAAGGTTTTAAAATGAATTTTGGTTTTAAATACATATGAATTAAAATTCATAGTTCCAATCAATGGAGCCTTTATGAACAAATTCATGGAAATTAACATGGGATTTAATTGGATCCCTACATATAAAATTTTCCAAAATATGGATTTCTATTGATACTGTTGACAACTCACTGCATATTTGAACTTGTAAATTAGAATACGACCATTTAGAAGCTCTTTAAAAATTATTTAATTATTCCATGATATTATAGACTCTTTGAATTTAATTTAATTTTATTTTAGTCAAAACTAATTTCTCAATTAGAATATATAAATCGATTTTTCAGAAGGTTCAGTTTTCACTCTATTTTTTATACTTAGTCTTGTTTTTCAAAATTAAATTACTAAAAGACATCTTTAATTTCTTTGAGCATTTTTATAGACTTCCAAAATTTAACCTTTGACACATAAAATAATAATAAATAATTCCTAAAAAATGAGATATGATTTTTTCTTCTTATACCCACTACACAAGAACTTTTCTAGAATTGAGAGATGTTTATTTATTTTTAAATATGCTATGAACGTGATATTTACCTATAATTATTTTTCATTTAAAGTATACATATCAATATAGTTGTATGAATTTTTGTATGATTTTAGGACATCTCTAAATTAATTAAAAAAAATCAATTGTTGAATACCTTAAAAAGATGATCTGTTCTGGACCTATTAACATCATTACAAAATCTAGTACTAAATGAGAGCTAGTTAATTAATTTGATCACTTGGGTGATGAACTAGACATATAGAAGATATTTTCTGAAAAATTTCATGATAAAACTTAACTTCTAGATATTTGTTTTAGATTTATTTTGTAAAATCCCTTGTTTTGATCATTTGTTGATTTTTTTTCTATAAAGAAACCCACTTGTGAATAAGTTTAACATTGATTATATATAAGTTTAGTTTTTGATTCCTTTTTGAATTCATTATTATTATTTTTGAATTAATTTCATTTCTTTGAAAGCGTTTTAAGACGCTAAACCAGGTACACAAACCTTTTCTTCACCATATATTTAAATTAAAGCTTGTGATTAAACATTGTTTATTAGTGTTTGCTTGTTGTGTTGAGATTGTATGATATTAAATTTGACTTGGTATGGAATATGTAATTGCTTAGAATGCAATGTGATGCTATTGCTTGTTATTTAACTTTTGTGTTTTCTGGAAGCACTTGGAATGCAAATCAGGTATGTTTTTCTTTATTAAATTGATGAATTGTGTTGATGTGCCTATTTAGTTCATTGTAGCCACGAATTAATTAGTTAATTCTCACTATTATCTCAACTTACTTAGTAGAAACCTAACTTTTAGGGTTTAGAGGGGTGCTACGGTTCTTCATCGTACCTTCCCAATACCTGACCGGCGGACCCAACTTGGTTTTCATAGACTTGTCTTTTCTTTCAAGAGTCATTTTTTTTAGGGTTTTTCTTTCTTATTTTATTTTCCCTTTTAAAAAATAAAATGAAAATAAGTGGCGACTCCGTTATTTATAAAATTAGTTTTTCACAAACAAAAAAAGAGCCTTGCCATTGAGTGAAAACGCATGTGAAAATGCGGGATCAGACTATGTTTAGGAATTGACCCAATAAGAAATTGGATGTATGCAATGCTTTCCTACGTGGTGACTTGGGAGAAGACATGTTTACGGTGCAACCTCTCATCTTTGTTGATTCCAATAACCCGTCTCGCTCTTTATGGTCTTAAGCAAGCACCATAGGCCTGGCATACTAAACTCAGTTCCTCATTGACTAGTTTGGGTTTCAAACAGTCTCAAGTTGATTCCTCCCTGTTTCTTTTTCAATTTGGTGCTAATATGTTGGTTGTTTTTATTTATGTGGATGACATATTGCTCATAGGAACTGATTCTCAATTGATAGCTAATCTTATTTCCACTCTTCACTCTTAGTTTACACTTAAAGATTGCTTTTGATGATCTCTGTTTTTTTCTTAGTATTGAAGCTCATCATATAGGAAATTCTTTGTATCTTAGCCAGATGAAGTAAATATCAAATCTTTTAGCTAAAGCTTCTATGGTACACTCTAAGCCATTACCTACTCCAATGGCTTGTGATCATACATTGTCCATCCATGAAGGCCAACCTCTTAAGGATCCTACTCTTTACCATAGTATGGTTGGAGCTCTTCAATATTGCATAGTTACTTGTCCAAATATTTGTTTTGTAGTAAACAAGGTTTGTCAATTTATTCATTGTCCTGCTGATGTACATTAGAAAGCAATGAAATGAATTCTTTAGTATTTACATGAGATTGTTTCTCATGGCATCTCCATTGTTACTTCATCATATCTTTTCTTGACATATTATACCGATGTTGATTAGGCCTTATGCCCTGATGATAGGAGGAGTACTAGTGGCTACTACACGCTACTTGGTTCAAACTTGATCTCTTGGAGCTCCTCCAAATAGAAAGTGGTTTCTCATTCAAGCATAGAATCTAGGTATAGAGGATTAGCCAATGTTGTTGTCGAATAAACTTGGGTGGAGTCTCTTCTTTATGAATTGCAGATCCCATTTTCCTCTCCACCATTGTTGTTTTGTGATAATGTTAGTGCCACTTACCTTACTATCAATCCCATTTTACATTCTGGGACAAAACATGTGGAGATTGACTATCATTTTGTTCATGAAAAGGTTTCCATTGGCTCCTTGGTTGTTCACTTCACTCCATTTGAATCCCAACTTGCTAATATAATGACTAGAACACTACCTACACAAAGGTTTCTTGCATTGTGTAGCAAGCTCACTGTTCTCCCAAGACCCATGATCTTGAGGGGGATGTTAGAACTAATAATGTATTGTTTAGTGGGGATTAGTTATATGATATTCTCACATGACACTTGTACAAAAATGTGTGAGCTCTCTTTGTCCTGTAGTGCCATATATATTTCTTTCTTTGACAACTCTCTAGGATGGTTAATAGAATATACAAAAAAAATCTCCTTCTCAATAGCTTCTTCTTTTTCTCCATTGTTTCTTCTTTTTGAAATTTACCTTAAACTAAAAAAAAAATGAAGGTATAAGCAAGTCCTAGAGGGCCCATTGGCCTAAAGCTCAACCTAAGCCTATTAAGGAAGAAGTTAGACCCCAATACGCCAAACTTATTTTTGCTAGAATTTTCAATACTAAACTAATTTATTTTATAATCATTTGAAGGTTATGGAGAAACACAAATTTAATTATAAAAAAAAAGCTATAATTCTATTTATTAAATAATAATAACATTTACAAAATTTCTCACTATGGCTTCATATGGTATTGCATCATGATTAAAATATTTTTGCAATTTCGATAAGTTGTTTGGAGAATACTTATTATCATCTTCTTACTTTTTTTTTTTTAAATAATAATAATAATAATAAAATTTAAACTCCTTTAAAAAATGACAATGAGCTTTTGTTTGGTGGTTTAATGGGTGGCCTATCATCAATATGTTTTTAATCAATATATTTTTGTTTATAATAATCAAATAAATTAAATATTGATAATTTTATTTCTCATAAAACTTCTTTAGTTTTCGTTTTACGATTAAAAATAAATAATAACTAACTATTTATTTATAGCTTTTAATTTAAATCTGGAGTTTTTTTTTTTTTTTGTAGATATTATATCATTAAATATTTCTAATTTTAAATATTTATGGTAAACAAGATGAATATTAGTTATTTATATAACAACAAGGGGAAAGGTTGGATAATATATATCATAAAATATGTTTGTTGAAATAAGAAAATTTTCAAAAAGATATCTTAAAAGGTTTACAATGTGCTAATCTATGGTAGTATTTTTTTAATTTTTTTTAAATAGTGTTAAGTATTAGATTGTTTGTTTCAATAATATTTTATTTCTACTAAGCATTAAAAAGTAAAGAAAAATCAACATATTACCTTTTTCATCTAGAAAAAATCAAATATTTTGGTTTGACTTTTTCTATTCAGTTAAAAATTTATAATAAGTTATAAAAAAAATTAAAAAAAACAAACAATTTAAAGTTTGAAATCAAATTGTTTTCAAGAAAAAGTTAAAAAAACAAATATCCTCTAAGTCAAATAATACATAAATATGGCTCCACAATTTTTGCTAGTTAATTCACGTTTACAAAGTTGCACTATATTTCTATATTTCGTAATTATTTAAAAAGTTTAGAGGTGGAATTTCACCTTGTTGGCATTTTGAATATAGTATAATATTTAGAATATAATTCATGTCTTGCTTGAGAGGTATTAATACTTTCTGCAATGCCTCTCTTTTTATTTTTTTTATTTTTTTTAAAGAATCATCTAGAAGTTTTACCTCATCGTTCACGATTCTAACCTCTATGACTAACTCCTTGACCTTTTCCTCAATTTCTTCTCGTAAAGGACATGCATAAGAATGAATGTGAGTAGAGAGCCAAAAAATAATGAATCATGTAACATTAATTCGAGAACAATAATAAATTTCCAAAACTTCATTCCAATACCCATTTGCACTATGCCTCGAAATTAGACTATTCCAAGAAACATCTCTAAGAGGCATTTCTTCAAACATCCCATGTGCCTCATTCATATCATTGAACCTACAATACATATCGACTAGAGCATTCCCAATATACAAATTCGAGCCAAAACCCATGTACGCACAAATTTGATGAAGTCTTGTAAAATTATCAAAACAATAGGAAAAATAATACAAACAAAAATTTGTATTTAAATTAATAATTATGGGGCATAGACTCAAGTATAATATTTTTTACAAAAGAATATTTTCCCTTTGATTCTTTCATTTTGATCACAATTCGAAGAATGAGACAAAAGTGTTTTCTTGGATTTGAAAATCAATCGAGGGATTAGAATGACTTTTTCTCGAATGAACTTGTTGAGTGACAATAAAAACCAAGAATCTGGAAAAGGAAAGAGACCTAATGAACAAACACATGAAAAGTCTTCTAATGACAAAGGAAAAGGTTCTTCCAAAGGTAAGAAAATTGATTGCTTTAAATGTGGAGGTTTAGGACATTAGGCTAATGATTGTCCTAGCCTCAAAGATATAAAAAAAGTCTATGCAAGCAACATGAAGTAATACTGACTCTGAAGAGAGTGCTTCCACAGCTTCTGAAGATGCAAGGTATGATCTAAATGACTTCTTAACTTTTATTGCATCTGTGGAATCTATGTATGATAATGATTGTGATAATGATAGTGATGATGAGTTTACTGATGAACAAAAGGTTGAATTCTTAAGTAATCTTGTTGTTGAGTATGAAAAATTGATCAAGAGTTATTTAAAAGATCATAATATTCTTGAAGCTCATAAAAACAAGATTAATATGCTTAATGTAAAAAAGACTAATTTACTTGAGAACTTAGATTTCTTGAATCTGAGCATTAGTCTCTCCTTGAGAATAATTATGCTCTCACTCAAGAGATCAAGAGTAATAAGCCTTCTTCATCTGTGAATGAAAATTTTGACCCTAGAACTAAAGCGCTAAATGAAATACTTGATAAATACAAAACCCTTGGTGATAAAAGAGCTTTGGGGTACATCAACAAAGATGAAACTCCCTTTAGTGGAGAAACTATGTTTGTCAAAGGTAAATATGAACCTCTAACCAAGCAAAATCTCCTAAAAAGACATCACTATGCACACACTATAAGAAAATTAGACATTCTCGGTTTAGATGTTGTACTAGGTTCCTAGAAAGGTTTGAAACTCAAATGTTTATACTTATAGATGACTTCAATTCCCTTAAAAATAACATCTTGAATAGTGGGAAAGGGAATAAAACTAATCAAAAGCCTAAAATTCAACCTAGTTCCTCCAAGTCAGCACCTAGGACTAAACAAGTTTGGTTGAGAAAAGATAGGGCTAAGTGTCAAGTTGTGGACAATGCTCTTAAAGTTGAATCCTCTAGTGAGTGGTACCTAGATAGTGGCTGCTCTAGACATATGATAGGACATAAAACCTATTTCACTTCTCTTGAAGACTATAATGGTGGCATTATTACCTTTGGATATGGAAGCCTAGCTAGTGTGAAAGATAGGGGTAGTATAGCTATCCATGGTTGTCCTAAACTAGATGGAGTTCTCTATGTTGAAGGATTTAAGGCAAACCTCCTAAGCATTAGTCAAATGTATGACAAAGACCATAGGGTGAATTTTTGCCAAGAGTTATGTGAGGTAGTCAATAAAAAGGGAAATTTAGTCATCACAAGTCATAGGATAATTGATAACTATTATGCTATAAATCCCAACTCTAGAACACCTCTTATATGTAGTGGGACAAAGTTAGATCCTACCGAACTCTGGCATAGAAGGCTAGATCACATAAACTATAAGGACCTTATGCATTTAGTGGTGAACCTAAACCCATTTGTGGTGAGTGCATGAAAGAAAAACAAACTAAGAGTCCACGTAAAAAAGGTAAAGAGATAAGAACCACTAAACCTTTAGACCTTCTTCATATGGATCTTATGGGTCTAATGTCCTTATGGTTGTGGATGATTTTTCGAGATACTCCTTTGTAAGTTTTCTTAGGGAGAAATCAAAGGCTATAAAGCACTTAAAGTCTTTATTCAATAGAATACAAA
This sequence comes from Vitis cinerea var. helleri x Vitis riparia, assembly GCA_946000715.1. Taxonomy (NCBI): domain Eukaryota; kingdom Viridiplantae; phylum Streptophyta; class Magnoliopsida; order Vitales; family Vitaceae; genus Vitis; species Vitis cinerea var. helleri x Vitis riparia. The sequence continues at coordinate 3,229,632 of OX254006.1, read as the reverse complement.
TGGAGATAGGCCATCCAATTATAAGAATTAGGAGTGATTATCTTAGTTCGAATTGACTAGATGTGTTCTTTAATTTGACCAAAGACATAATTGGATCTCTTTTAAGCGATCAATTTCAAAATACAGAACTAGATAGTAAGTCGTATTCCCTTGAAAATCAATATTTATGTTTCTATGTTGGCTCTCTTATACATTGATGGTTATGCATTGGGTTTTCGAAACTGAGATTATGATTAATTCTGACCTTTGATCTTGAGACCTCATTTTTTATGGATTGATGTATACAATCTAAAGAAACTTATTTGATTTATTACTAATTGAGCTAATATTGAGAGTTTTTGAATTGATGATTTGCCTAAGTTGATTGTTATGTCATTATTACTTGTTTCAAATTAATTACTCTTAGAATTCTAGTTTCCTTGGCTTGGTTGCTTCTTCCTTAGAATTGTCTTTAAGCTTCAAGCGCTCGAGCACTGCTCTTAGTGCTCAAGCGCTTCATCAAACACTCCCAATGCTCAAGCATTATAAGTTGTATCCAACGTTGCTTCGAGCTTTTGTGACCTTCAAGCTTTCATAAAGCTCGAACGCTAATCTATATCGAGTGCTCTTACAACCCATATAAAGGCCTTTATACCGCACTACATTATTTTCAAACATTCATGTTCTTCTTTGAGCACTCTAGATTGCCATTCTTTTATCTTTTAAGGTTAGTTAGCTTCATATTTCTTATTTCCATTTGCATAGTATTGTTCTGCATGTCGAGTTTAGCATTTTTAATGGTTTATTTTTTCTCTAATTTTTCTTTAAACTTTCTATGGTTTGGCGTTTGTTCATATTTTCACACATATTTATGGCTAATCATAAACATCAGAGGGAGGTGACTCCTCCTGGATCACTTGTGCCCATCTAGGGTTTCCCTCTCTAGGGTCCTCTTGACCTAGACACACTTCCAAATGAGTGCGTCCATTGCTAGGAGGCACGAGAGAGTTACTATCACTTTTTGTGATCGTTGAGTCTCAACTGAGCATGTTATTAACCTCAAAGAATTCTAAGGCACCGTCTTTCCCATCATTATCTGAGAAAGGGTTGAGATACCTAGTTTTCTCTCTAAGAGACTTACTATCCCCATTTGGTTCGCATGTTCTATGCGAACATTCATTCTATCGTAGCTAGGGTCACTTTTCGAGTGACCATGTACGGTAATCTTTCTTGGTTTCTTCTTGCTCCATCCAGCGTGTCCTTGGCATGCCAAGATTAAAGGCCCATTTTCCTTCTTTCTCTCTAGAGGTATAGGCTCTCACTCAAGCAAAGTTTGATTCTATTTCAACTTCTCTTTATGGAAGACCTCACCCTCTTCCTTCTTACGTTCTGATTGTTGGCTTCTCTAAGCCAACATAGTTGCTTGCAACCTTCTTCACCTACTCCTCCTATTCATCTTCATGTTTAGTTATTTAAATACTCCAATATATCTTGGGATTAAAAGAATTAGGTATAACATATAAATATTTATTAAAAAATTAAAATCACCCATTCACACTCCCCCTTCCACCCTTTGGGTGTTCCTTATTGGACTTTCAATTTTTTAAACATTATCTTCATCTTTACTCCTAAGAGTTTAAGGTTGAATTCCTTTAACTAATTAATAGGAATCAACCCCTCTGGAGAAATTTGAAGATTCACAAAAGGTTGTTATATATGCTTTAGAACTCTTAGCACCATAAGAAAGATTTTCTTTTAATGGAAATCTTGTGCATGGACCAATAACCATTTGGCTAAATTCTTCCATACTTCTTATTTTGCCTGTGAAAAGAGCTATTTAGGCATTCTTCTCATTCATGGTTTTTGTGAGGACTTCAATTTATTCGATTATTTGAGGATTTGTTCTTCTTGTTGAATTTGGTTTATCATTATGACTGACATGATGGTGTTACAAGAAGTAATGTGATCAACTATTGTTAGTTGTTTTACTTTTAAGGTCTCACATAGAAATGCTAATGTAGATTCGCTACTAGAGTGATTGTTTGTTTTAGTAAAAAAAAAACTAACTATAGAGTTGCCTCTTGAGACATGATTGACTATGATTCCACTTATTCAATCATGTTTTTCTTTGCTCCTAGGAGTTCTAAGGTGATTTCTAGATTTTTAGGAGAAGTTACTTCAAAAACCATAGTTGTCTTAGGAAATGAAGCAACTTTCACTCTACTTTGAGTCATGGGACTAGAACTTACTTCAATTCTAATAACTTTGATTGGATCAGAAAGAGTAGATTTGATTCCTTGATGACTATATTTGTTTTTTCAAGACTTCACGTGATCTAGTTTCTTGTAAGGAAGAGATTGGGGGCAGAGTTGTCCCATTGAGCGTGCCAAAAATTAATTTCTACAAACAAATTTTTCTCAAATAAAGAAATTGTTAACAAAATTTTAAATTGGAAATTTAAAGAGACAATCTCCAATATGCCCTCCGATTCTTCTTACAAAAACACTCTTTTAAATAATTTAGTGCTTAATTTTGGATCCAAAGAGGTTTTATCAACAAACAATAGATCATAAAAATTTCCAATAAAAAAAAAATCTTCAAGTTTTTATTATTTTGAGAAATCTTCAAATCTTTTTCGATTCTTCAGGGAATCTTCGAATTTTTTTGAACTCTTGAAGAAATTTTGAATTTTCAAGGAAATTTTTTAAGAGCTCTCCAAATTTTCTTCAATTGTCCAAGTATTCTTTAAAATAAGAGGAACCCTCCATTTATAGGGTTGGAAATCTTATTTCAATATTATCTCTTGATTTTATAGAGATAATTATGTTACTTATAATGATAATTACCATTTATTTTAAAGTCATAAGTTATTATTTTAAATATCATAATTTTTAAATTTTTTATTTTTAAAATTATTTTATTTTATATGTCAATATATTATTAATCAATTACTGACACGTGACAATTAATGAGGGGAGAAAATGTGTTCCTCCATGTAAACAAACAAGACAAATTTTCATTTTTATCTTTTATTTTTTCATTAAAAAAAAATGCCAAATAAGAGTGAGAAAAGGTCCAAGTAACAGTATTACAAGCATCCACAAGCACCATTATTACATGCATCTAGAGAAACCCTTCTATCACAACAACATAAATCTCACAACTATTCAAAACCTTACCCTAATTTTAAAAATAAAAAATACAATTTCAAGTGGCTTGCCAGTGGTACGTAAGCAGCCAAACAGAGAAGTTTTAGACTGTCACTTTAGGCTTAATGGTTTTGGGTTTCGAACAACTATAATTACAAGACCAAATCAACTTTGGGGTAGCTGTGGCTGTGGATTTATACCTAGATGTGCCCTGTGATGTATATCCCTCATGGTTAAGGGTAAAAGTGGAGCGTTTCTTCTCACGTACCATTGTTGTATGCCTGCGAATACTGTCTGGAGTTTGACCATGAGCTCCTGGTGAACCCACCTGCACCACTTTCGGATAAGCCCATGCAAGTTGCCAAGCGAAAGCAAGAGGTAGATGAGATATATGAGAGGCCGGCATACATCTGGGAACAAGAGTGACGCCAATGAAGCCACTGAGAGGGAACCGCAAAACATTATGGTAGTGCTGAGGAGATTAGAACAAGTCGGAGAGAGATGGGAAGAATGGAAGGTGAAGTCAATTCCAACTGCCCAGGCAAATACCAGAAAGTTAGCAACAGCAGCCTTGATAATTATGGGGTGGGCTTGAAATACAGAGTTGTGCTCATTCTGAAACTTCAAATCTAGGAGGGCGAGAAGCACCGGGAGAATAAGGGTGAGAAGGGGGAGAATGGGGTTAGTTGCAGTACAAATGTGATGGGTTTGTGGTTGGAGGTTGGTCTCCACACCGTTGGAATTAGGCATGGTTGTGAAACCCCTAGACAGTCTGAGATTTGAGAAGAAGAAGAAAGTTGAGAAGCTCAAGCAACTCGTTAAACCAATAGACACTGAGGCCAGTGAGATTAAATAACAAGGGTCCACCAAGATCTCCTTTTCTCCTTTTGTCAAATTGCGGCCTGTCGGATAGAATGCCATTAGCCTATGTGCCGAATGCCTTTTCTCTCAGTTTTCTATAACGAATTTAGATCTTTTTCAGTTTGTTGACTCAGTTTTCTGTGAGGAATTTAGGTGTTTTCTAATTTTGTTCTCTCAGTTTTCTATAAGGAATTTAGATCTTTTCTCAGTTTGTTCCCTCAGTTTTCTGTAAGGAATTTAGACCTTCTCTTCTCTTCTCTCAGTTTTGTGTAAGGAATTTAGATCTTTTCTTTTGTTCTCTCAGTTTTGTATAAGGAATTTAGATCTTTTCTGTCTGTTCTCTCAGTTTTTTATAAGGAATTTAGATCTTTTCTCAGTTTGTTCTCTCGGTTTTATACAAGGAATTTAGATCTTTTCTCAGCTTTGTCCTTGTGGTGTTAGTTCTCTAATTTTGGAGAAGGAATTCCCTTTCTCTCAATTTTGTATAAGGAATTTCGGACAGAATGCCATTAGACTGATGTGCCGAGGCCTTTTCTCAGTTTCGTCGTTTAGTTTTCTCCTCTTGGGGAAGGAATGCCTTTTCTCTCGGTTCTTGTATAAGGAATCTTGTACAGAAACTATGCCAATTTTGTGAAGGAGAAAGAATGCCTTTTCTCAAGTTGTCCTTATGGAATTTTGTACATTAGACTGATGTGCCACTTTCGGTTTGGTATTTTGTACCGCACTTAAAAGAGAGTTTCAGACCTTATCTTTTAGCTTTCAGCTACTTGGGGTCTTCAACACATTCCTTCTCCATTTGGAGTTGTTGTAATACTCGGGTTTTTAAGTACACATAAGATTCTAGGAGCATAAAGCATTTCATAAAATTGTGGGTCAAATGGTAAAAAAGAGTGGTGAAAATCCACGAGTTAGTATCTAATTGGGAGAGATTTTAGAAAAGTTGGTCAAAAGTTAATAGTTTAAAAATTTTGTCGAATCAGATGTATAAAAAACCGTAGTTAGAAAAACTTAGTAAAAATTTATGTTATATCAAATTGCTATAAGGATAATTAAAAAGAAATTCAATTTAATTTTATAATGAATCAATTTGATTTTTATAATTGGAATTAAACTTTATAGAATTATGAAACATTAAACGAATTCGAATTGAAATTAAATTAAGAGTAAATTAAGATAAGTGAATTTAGAAGAAAAAAAAAATGCAAAAGGGGTCAATTAATTAAATGTGAATTTTATGAATTTAACTTTTGAAATTTTGATGCGATTGAATAATTTGACAAATGAAGTAAATTAAATAATAGTTATATCAAAGGGTTCATAAATTAATTTTTATAAATTGAATTACTAATTAATTTATGGAATTAAGTTTTAGAATATTACTTAAATTTTTGTTGGCAAATAAATATTGGTAAAATTAATAGTTAATTATATGATGTTTTAAGTAAATTTCAGAGTAAAAATGTTTCAGGTAATTATAGTCAAATTATACTTTTTGAAGAGCAGACTTGTAGTAAATTAAATTACGAATACAGTAATATTTTTCGTGAGGTGAAAAATCATAAGTTTATAATTCATAATTATAGAAGGTGAATTTAAGATTAATGGTTTTAATTTATTAAGAGAAAATGACATGTGTGGTATTTTAGGATTTGTTTTAATAATATTATAATATATATAAAGTGAGATTGGCGTGGGAGTTTAAAATGTGAAGAAAGAAAAAAAAAATGAAGAAGAGGGAGAGTTGTAGGGGAGTCGTCGGCAAAGAGTGGGAAAAATGGGTCGCTGGCTTTGGGACGTTAGTAGACCTATCAAATGACGTTCGTTTTGCGTAAAATTATGGAAGGATATTCTATTCAATGTGAGGAACACTCCTACAGTGTCCGATTTTAGTTTCAATAGTTAGATTTTTCAGATTTAAGGTAGGGTGATTTAACCCTAAAAATTTGATTTAATATTAAAAATTATATCTTGTGTTGTTGAAAGATAATAAATGTTATTTGTAGTATTTGAGATGTGATTATTGTTGTGAATACTTTTATTTCGTGATTTACAGATTTTTTTCTTAGAATTTTTGTAATGTTTGAGAGGATTAAATATGAAAAAAAAAATAGTTGTATTGAGTACTAAGAATTATTGATGTTGTTGGAGATGAGAAAAATTAAGGAATAATTGTGTTTTGTTAACATTTGAATTATTGGAAAAAATTTCTCAGAATGTTGTGGTGGCTTAATTGTGTAAAATTATTGTATTGGGCGTTAATATTATTGAGATTACTGGAGATAAATAAATTATGACATAAATTGTATTTTGTTGATATTTGTTTTAGTGAGATTTTTCTTGGATATGTGTAGTTATTTAATTGAAGAAAAAAAATGGTTATGTTGGTTGTTGGAAATTATTAAGCATGCCAAGAATAAATAGAATTTATGTGGCTATGGTTTAAAACTACGTTTTGATGCTATACAATTAATTGTGAATTTTCTTTGACATTTGTGGTGATTAAAATGAAGAAAATTTTTTTATGTGAATTATTGGAAATTATGAGACATAATGAGTAAATAGAATTATGTCTTGGAAAGTTATGGATGTTGAAATATGATTTGATTGCACTTCATATGCATCATGGTTGTGTGAAGAAAAAGAAAAATTAAAGAAATGGTTGTGTGAAATGGAAATGAGAATGAAAAGACCCTGAAGAGGGAAAAAATGAAAAGAAAAGAAAAATAAAAAAATTGAATGACCCTAGAGAGGGCGAATTAAAAAGGGGGTGAGATCCTTAAGGTGAAAGACCCAAAAGTTTACCCCGAAAAGACTCCGAATGGGGAGTGTATTTGGGTATGGATGTGTATCCTTCGGTGAAAGCCCAAGAACAATAGTGTATTGTATGATTGCGTGTAAGCATTTGCATCATGGTTGCATTTGGAAGAAGGATTTGTATTATTTATCAAGTGTATGTTTGAATATATTATTCAAGACTAAAATGACTTGTTTATTTTGTAAATTTAGAATTGTTGATATGCTAAACATATGATTGAATAAAGAAAATGATAATTTTGATTGGTTAAATTTGTATGGTTGGAGTTTCTTTTAGTGTGTATAAAGTAAAGGTAATATTATATTTTGGCATATGGTTGTGTTTTATTAACCTAGAATTTCTAACCCATTTGGGTGTAAAACACCCTACTGAGCAACGTGGAAATGCTCACCCCTTTATTTTCTAAAAATTTTAGATGTAGATATAGTCTTTGAGGGACCATAGGAAGATCGGGAAGTATTCTAGAAAGTAAAAGAACCATAATAATGGTTGTTTTTAAATGTATATTACCCTTTTGACATGTATAATGGACTTTTGTAAGTTCAATTATATTTTGTTAGTTTGTAAAATATTTTTGGAATTATTCTTTTTTACTTAAAGATTATTTTAAACATTTGAGCTATTGGGTAGGAAGATGACTAGTGGATTTATTATACTATTGAACAGGAGATAATGTGATGGTTGATTTTGGAAAAGTAAAATAATATGTTACAGTAAATCTTAGCTTAATAAATTTATTTAGGATTAGACACTTTATTGAAAAAGAAAAAAAAATCAGGGTGTTTTGATTGATTGCTAGCATGGAAATGAGTAACTCTTACGGTCAAACCCTTGACCTGGGGTCACGAGTTGAGTTCTGGGTTGCCCAGAATTTGAGGCGTGACAACGTGGTATCAGAGCTCAAGGTTGCAATAATACCTAAGCTTGTGTGTCATGTGTGCTTACCTTCTTACGTTTTCCTTCTTTGACCCTTTGATATGTCATATTAGTTGTTAGTGGATTTCAATTTATGTGTTTAAGAAATAGTATTGGAATAAGTATTGAAAATAGCTTGAGCATGCAAATTACATGTAATGGGTGCATAAATTGCTTGCAATTAATATTGTTGATAATGATTGAATAGAGTATGACTTCTTGTTGTTATTACTTGTTGATATTAAATTCCAATCATGTTGTTATGCCTTATCGTAATTTTGATTATATTGTGGTAAATTGATGGAAATGTTTCATTAATCTTAAGTTGAATGATTAAAGTAAGTGAAGGATTTGGACATGGGATTGGGATGTCCCAGAGACTCAGAGGAGGTGATATGATGTGAGAAAAAAAAAAGAAAAAAAAAAGAGGTAGAATTGCCTCTCATAACTTTTGTATGATTTTGGAGTTTTCCAAATATGAGTAGTATTGTAATTGCTTATATAAATGTTCTTGCATGATGTTGATTCCAGTTGTTACAATTTTAGTAAGGTTTATTTGGTTAATAGTTGTTGAATTCAAAAGTGACATGTATTTTGTATTAATCATGAAGCATGTTTCTTTATGATGTGAAGAGTTGCCTAGGTTGAAGAGAGATGTGATTGGATTCGAGATATAGTTGGAGATTGAGTGTCTTTCAAACCCTGAGTGGTCAACTGGCAGGCCAACCAATTTACCAACTAGGGATTTTGAGGCCTTATTTTTGTTTTATCTTGTTTATCACATCTTCCTTGCCTTGTCATTGTGACATTTAGTGTGATTGTATTATATGCATCTTACTAGGAGATATGATGTGTTGTTGAATGATAAGAAAAAAGAAGATTTTATAAAAAGGAAGTGTTGAAGGTGACGTAGGGAAATTAATTGACTAAGAGTATTGAAGAGATATAAAGCATTCAAACTGTGGGGTTGTAATAGGAAATAAATAAAATCAAGTGATGTTACAATTATTGGGACATTTAGGGCTGCATAAATGAAATATTTAAAAATATTAGTGCTTTTGAGTTATAAGATATACGACACTAGTAAATTGTTAGTCTATCAAATCATGAAAAACAAAAAGAAAACAAATAAACTCTATAAGTATCGGTGATAAATCTTATCTAGAGACCGCTCTTGTTAGTAGATTGAGTAGGAAACATGTATCTTGCTAAAGGGAAAAATGACGGCAATGAGTAGAAGAAACTATAAACTTGTTTAGGGGAATTAAGATAATAATTTACTAGACAAAGTTAACAGTAGATTCAATAAAATTGATTTCAATGTATGTCGAATAATAATAGTAATCATAAAAGGCTTTGAGAAAGAGAAGACTCTTAATTACTATGTGAGACAAGATTGGAAAGTTCAAACTGGGGTAAACAAAAACAATAATGAAAGAAATCAAAGACTAATAAATGCAAGGTATAATTTCTTAATTGTGGAAGTGAGGAATTGTGATCATGGTGTGAACTTAATGACAAAACATGCACACACTCAAAAAGTCACTTAGAAATAGATTAGCTTGAAGAGATAAAATAAGATAAAGAGTGATACACATTAAAATATTTGAGGTGTACGAATGAAATGGCAATATTACAAAGAATAATCGCAAGGAATAAAATCTTATGGAGTATCAAGAAAATAACTCAAAGTCAACCTAGATCTACAACTACGAGGATTACTTAATGAAATCTCAATTCCATGAAATCCGAATGCAATAAGAGATTAGCAAATGTTTTGACTATATTATGATTTTATCTAATGAATTATAGGAAAAATTCAAGTTAGAATGGATTCAAAGGCTTTCAGTAATTCACAAGGGACAACTATTAAGCTAGCGACAATTGAATTTTGAGGATGAAATTTTTTTAGGATGAGAGGATATAATACCCGGGTTTTTAAGGACACGTTAGATTCTAGGAGCATAAAGTCTTTCATAAAATTGTATGTCAAATGGTAAAAAAGAGTGGTAAAGATCCACGTGTTTGTATCTAATTGGGAGAGATTTTGGAAAACTTGATCAAAAGTTAATAGTTTGAAAATTTTGCCATGTCAGATGTAAGGAGTAGGAATTTCAGAAATAAAATTTTGATTTGGAGAAAAAATTTAGCCATCAAATAATTGAGATTAGGTTTTGAAATTTTGAATATTAAGTATGTTACGAGAATTAATTTAATTATTATCGGGTAATTTAAAAAAAAAATCATAGTAAGAAAAACTTGGTAAAAATTTACTTTACATCAAATTGTTATAATGGATAATAAAAAAGAAATTGAATTAAATTTTATAACGAATCAATTTGATTTTTATAATTAGAATTAAACTTTATAGAATCACGAAACAATAAACAGAGTCGAATTGAAATTAAATTAAGAGTAAATTAAGATATGTGAATTTAGAAAGAAAAAAAAAAATGCAAAAGGGGTAAATTAATTAAATGTGAATTTTATGAATTTAACTTTTGAAATTTTGATGCGATTGAATAATTTGACAAATAAAGTAAATTAAATAAAAGCTATATCAGAGGGTTGATAAATTGATTTTTATAAATTGAATTACTAATTAATTTATGGAATTAAGTTTTAGAATATTACTTAAATTTTTGTTGGTAAATAAATATTGGTAAAATTAACGGGTTAAGAGCTATTATAAATTTCAACTTCTTGGTTGGTGAAAAATTATTTTATGTATTTAATATTTGTATGAAATTGAATTTTGTTAATAGTTAATTATATCATGTTTTAAGTGAATTTCAGAGTAAAAATGCTTCGGGTAATTATAGTCAAATTATATTTTCTAAATAGCAAGCTGTAGTAAATTAAATTACGAATACGGTAGTATTTTTTGTGAGGTGGAAAATCATAAGTTTATAATTCATAATTACGGAAGGTGAATTTAAGATTAATGGTTTTAATTTATTAAGAGAAAGGGACGTGTGTGGTATTTTAAGATTATATATATATATATATATATATATATATATATATATATATATATATATATATATATATATATATATATAAAGTGAGATTGACGTGGGAGTTTAAAAGGTGAAGAAAGAAAAAAAAAAGAGAAAAATGAAGAAGAGAGAGAGTTGCAGGGGAGTCGTCGGTAGAAAGTGGGAAAAATGGGTCGTCGTCTTTGGGACGTCGGTGGACCTATCAAATGATGTTCGTTTCGCGTAAAATTATGGAAGGATATTCTATTCAATGCGAGGAACACTCCTACGGTGTCCGATTTTAGTTTCAATAGTTAGATTCTTCAGATTTAAGGTAGGGTGGTTTAACCCTAAAAATTTGATTTAATATTTTATTTTAAAAAAAGTATATATTGTGTTGTTGAAATATAATAGATGTTATTTGTAGTATTTGAAGTTTGATTATTGTTGTGAATAATTTTATTTCGTGATTTACACATTTTTTTCTTAGAATTTTTGTAATGTTTGAGAGGATTAAATATGAAGAAAAAAAAAAGTTGTATTGGGTACTAGGAATTATTGATGTTGTTGGAGATGAGAAAAATTAAGGTATAATTGTGTTTTGTTTATATTTGAATTATTGGAAAAAATTTCCCGGAATGTTGTGGTGGCTTAATTTTGGAAAATTGTTGTATTGGGTGTTAATATTATTGAGATTACTGGAGATAAATAAATTATGACATAAATTGCATTTTGTTGATATTTGTTTTAATGAGATGTTTCTTGGATATGTGTAGTTATTTAATTGAAGAAAAAAAATGGTAATGTTGGTTGTTGGAAATTATTAAGCATGCCGGGAATAAATAGAATTTATGTGGCTACGGTTTAAAACTACGTTTTGATGCTATACAATTAATTGTGAATTTTCTTTTATATTTGTGGTGATTAAAGTGAAGAAAAATTGTTGTGTGGATTATTGGAAATTATGAGACATAATGAGAGTAAATAGAATTATGTCTTGGAAAGTTATGGATGTTGAAATATGATTTGATTGCACTTCGTATGCATCATGGTTGTGTGAAGAAAAAGAAAAATTAAAGAAATGGTTGTGTGAAATGGATATGAGAATAAAAAGACCCCCAAGAAGGCAAAAATGGAAAGAGAAGAAAAAAAAAATTGAATGACCCCTAAGAGGGCAAATTAAGAAGGGAGTGAGATCCTTAGGGTGAAAGGCCCAAAAGTTTACCCCAAGAAGACTCCGAATGGGGAGTGTATTAGGTACAGATGCGTATCCTTTGGTGAAAGCCCGAGAACGACAGTGCATTGTGTGATTGCGTGTAAGCATTTGCATCATGGTTGCATTTGGAAGAAGGATTTGTATTATTTATCAAGTGTATGTTTGAATATATTATTCAAGACTAAAATGACTTGTTTATTTTGTAAATTTAGAATTGTTGATATGCTAAACATATGATTGAATAAGGAAAATGATAATTTTGATTGGTTAAATTTGTATGGTTGGAGTTTCTTTTAATGTGTATAAAGTAAAGGTAATATTATATTTTGACATATGGTTGTGTTTTATTGACCTAGAATTTCTAACCCATTTGGGTGTAAAACACCTTACTGAGCAACGTGGAAATGCTCACCCCTTTATTTTCTAAAATTTTTAGATGCAGATATAGTCTTTAAGGGACCACAGGAAGATTGGGAAGTATTCTAGAAAGTAAATGAACCATAATAATGGTTGTTTTTAAATGTATATTACCCTTTTGACATGTATAATGGACTTTTGTAAGTTCAATTATATTTTGTTAGTTAGTAAAATATTTTTGGAATTATTCTTTTTTACTTAAAGATTATTGTAAACATTTGAGCTCTTGGGTAGGAAGATGACTGGTGGATTTATTATACTTGTGAACAGGAGATAGTGTGATGGTTGATTTTGGAAAAGTAAAATAATATGTTAAAGTAAATCTTAGCTTAACAAATTTATTTAGGATTAGACACTTTATTGAAAAAGAAAAAAAAATCAGGGTGTTTTGATTGATTGCCACTGTGGATAAAAGTAACCCTTAGGGTCAAACCCTTGACCTAGGGTCACGAGTCGAGTTTTGGGTTGCCCAGAATTTGGGGCATGATAGTTATTAACACATTTATTCTCATCTTTGAAAATTTGAATTCCATTAAAATAATAAAGCATACATGTACATTATTATAGTGGTTCCACTTGGGTGGGTTGGATTGCTAAGGTTGATGACTAACTCTATCTCCACCTGAATAAAAAAATTATTCAACTCAAACTCAATTCATTCCGACTCTAATTCAAAGTAATAAATCTAAACCTAACTTAACCTCATTTATCTAAGTTCAGGTTGAGTTTCTATTGGTTCGATTGATGGTATACTATTATCATATAGGACAATACATATTATAGATATGATAAAAATATTCAATTAGATTTAGGTTAAGTTATTGTTATCTAAACATTAACCTGAATTCAATCCAAACTGAACTTAAATTGGAAAAACCTAACCCAAATATTGAAAATGATTGTCCAAATTTGCTCAAACGTTAAGTTAAATTTAGATTAAGTTGAACCAATCCACCCAAATTATTGTGGACTCGCATTTTTCACATGCGTCTCGACTCATCAGCAAGAATCACTTTTAGAGGTGAAAAACTATATTTTATATAAAAAAAAAAAAGACACCCCTTATTTTTATTTTTTTCATAAGGGAAATAAAATAAGAAACTAAAACCCTAACAAAAATGACTTCTTAAACTTTTGAAAAATCATGTATTTGAAAAACTTGAGCTTAGGTCCAGGGATCAAGTTACCTATCGAGAAGGTACCTTAAAAAGGTAGCACCCCTCTAACCTTTAAAAACATGTCTCTACTGACTAAGTTGAGATAAACATGGTAATTAATCAGTAAATCAGGAATACAAAAGAAAGCAAAGGTGATCAAGTCTAAGGGCAAACAACATGTTATTCATATCCAAACAAATATATCAAAGCAATCAATCATACTAGAAAGGAAGATAGGTGTATTTGAGCTGCAATCCAAAGCACTTTCCTGAAAATATCAAAGTTAGTTTAACAAATATAGCATCCAACACGCATTCCATCACATTCAAATAATCAAGTAATAATCAAAGCATGCAAAGCAATGACATATATCATAATTTCCACACTCATTGTTTTCATATTTGCATAATTGAAGGGATAAAAGAGTGAGAGATATACCTAGATAGCATGCATAACTAACAGCGTGCATACATGTAATGAAATAAGGTTAGGACAATTTATGATAACAAATAACTATGATACAAACATTAATATATATGACATATGTACAGCTACAAAAAAGGCAAGAATCCAAAGGAATATCATATCACCTAGGACATGCATACAAGCTCATTATTAAATTTAAACTAATGCTCAAGATAGTTATAGGTATCAAAATTAGTAACTAAGACAAAAACATGCAACAAGGGGTAGAACAGTTGCATTCACTTGAAAAATCCTAAACAAATATCTAGAGACATTATTTCAACATGAGAAAAATTATATGACACCCTCATTATGTCTATATTAAAATACCAAATCCAAGATCAAGTAGAGATATATCAATTAACTCCAAATTAAAGGACAAGTTAAACATTGTACAGAAATTCTAACATACAGTCAAAAGAGAAGCCTTTACAAAAAAAAAAAAAATCCTAAAAAAAATATCTAGAATCTGAATTAAATTGCAAAAAAATCTAGGGCAATCTCCTACATTTCTAGTCTATCATCCAAAAGGCCAAACAATTTAATAAAGATACAAAAAATAAAAAATAAAAACAAGGTCATAAGGCATACAAATAAATTTTAAAAACAATCAAACACCCCCTCTATTCAAAATTATGGTAGTGCAATGATTATAGAAAGGGAAAATTATATCTTTCAATTTTAAAAACTATTTTCAATATTTTATGTATCTAAAATCAATTTCAAGAAGTTTAAAATTGAGGAAAAATATCAAATCAAATTTAAAAATTCATTTAATAATTTATTTTTTACAAAAACAATCCAGGTGTCTAGAACTGGGTGAAAACAAAACCACCTAAAATACTCATTTATATATTCCATTTCAAAATTTATTTTTAATTCAAACAAAGTTCTAAATTCATATTCAAGATGTCTTCAAAACCATACAATCTTAGGAAAAGTTTTTGGAGTATCATAAGTGAATCAAATCAAATTTTCTTTTCAGAGACGCAGTAAAATGAACAAACTGTCAATAGAAGGTAAAAAAAAAAAAGTGATTTTTATGTAGGGGTCTCATCAAATCCTCAATCAATATACACAAATCTAGCCTAAAATTATCCCATTTATTTGGGACCACAAGCTTGAATTCGTGTTCTACTCAAAACCAGATATGTATTGAAAAAAAAATGGTTCTACTCAAAATCGGTTTTGTTTTTAAAACAAAAGGGTTGAAAACAAAAGGGTGTTCTACTCAAAACCAAATTTGTATTGAAAAAAAAAAAGTGCAAATTGAATGAGATATAGTTACACATTTTTTGAAAAAAGAGATTTTGACCCTAAGGATTCTAAATGAATTTTTGAAATGGATTTTTAAAGGGATCTTTTGAGAAAAGGGCTTCTTTTAAAAAAATGAAATAATTTAATTTTAAAACAACAAAACATAATGAACAAAATGCCAAGCAAAACAAAGCAAAATCACAAAGTAAAATTTTTAACGACTAAGTAAACTAAAGTGGTGAGATAGGAATCAATCATCATTAGTTTTTGTCGGCCTTTGAAGATTAAATTTGACAAAGAATTAGCAAAGCAATAAACTAAGACCTTTTAGATCTTACAAGAAAACAAGATATTGATCAATAACTAATCACTAGAACCTTAAAAGCATTTAAACTTAAGATAAAATCAATCAAGAGCTAATATTATTTGACTTTTAAAACAAAATTAATAACACAGGATCAACCAATATTGGCGATTTTAAATCATAAACATAACAAGCAAGATGCAATCAACTAAATTGATCAATTAAATAAAGTAAAAGAAACACATAAACTAAACAAAAATCAGTCAAAAACTAAAATTAACTATTTTTAAACAAAAATGGTAACATAGGGACAAATTAAACTAATTGACTGAAATTCTAAAGCATGACTGGAGTAGAATTAATAGAAAATTGAAATTAACAATCTTAAAATATGAACCAAATTGTATGGGACCAATCAAACTAATTAAAATTCTATAAAAAACTATAAATTAAAATAGGATCAATCAAAACTAGAGTCCACAGTTTTTTTTTTTTTTTTTTTTAACGTGAATATATCAACACAAAATAAAATAAACTAACAACTTAGATTCTAAAACTCATAAACTAAAAAGGATGAATCACAAATTCAAATTAACAAACGTGAGAAAACAAAATTAAAAAAATCAAGATATTTGTAACATAGAATTAATTAAACCAATGAACTAAAATTCTAAAAACATCTAAACTAAATAAAGAATTCCAACTTTTCGAATTAAGACAAAGAGCCAAAATTATCAAGACCAATCTAAGTAAAATTCCAACTTTTTGGACTAAAACAATGAATCAAAACTAAAGTATACAAGATTCTAATTTTTCAATATAATATAATGAATCAAATAAAAACAAAAAACAAAAACTCTAACACTTAAACTAAAATAAAGAATCAAAACTAAGCAAAGCAAAATGTTAACTTTTCAATCTAATATTAAAAATCGAAACTAGATTAAACAAAAGTCTAAATTTTTCAATCAAATATGATGAATAAAAAATAAAGCGAAATAAGATTCAAACTTTTCAATCTAAAACAAATGAATCAAACTAAATAAATAAATAAATAAATAAAACTAAAAATCAAAACTAGACCAAAAAAAATCAAACTTTTTTTTTTAAATGTAACGCATGAAACCTAAACTAACAGAATCCAAAAATTTTTAATTAATATACATGAATCGAAACTAAAACTAAACAAAAACTTAACTTACCTTTCCGATAATATGTGTTTTAAATCCCTTTACGAATACACGGGTTGTGTCTCATCTTTTGAAATTGCCTATGCATGTGTGAATGCTTCAAGGATGCAACCCTCTATATGATGTGGTTGTTCACTTTGATGTATGGGTTGTGTACCTCTTCTATGCGTGTTGTGTAGTGTTTTTTTATGGCTGAATGGTGCACTTGATCTCTAAAAAATTTACTATCCCCCCAATGGTGTGTGGTGAAGGCTCAAAGTGCATGGACTGCGGCCTCCTCAATGGTGAATGCATGTTGTGGATTTTAAGTGGCAAGTTATCACTTTCCAATGGTGGTTGTGCGTCCTCCAAGTGGGTTGTGCATGGCCATTTTTTTATGGCCACCCCTTTGCGTGTTACCCTCTCTTGAGAATGCCTCCTGTTGATGATCCCCCTATTTCTGAAGGAGTACGATAGTTTAAAAAAATAATTCTTAACGTACCGTAATGAGAAAAATAATTCTAAATCCACCGTAGTTTTTTATGTTGTTTCCAAAATCTTATCTCTTTGTAAAATACCTTTGAAACATGACAATAATAACTCTGTTTGTGAATCTTGCCAGTTCGCTAAAAGCCATCATTTGCCATTTGAAAGGTCCACTTCTAGAGCAATAAAACCATTTGGTCTCATCCATGTTGATCTTTGGGGTGCAACTCATATAGCTTCTGTTAATGGTGCTCGATATTTCCTCTTGATAGTTGATGATTTTAGTAGATTCTCATGGTTGAATCTTTTGGAAACTAAAGATGAAGCTTTACTTATGTTCCAACGTTTTCAAGCCATGGTTGAAAAATAGTTTGATACTAAAGTTCAATGTGTTCAGTCTGATGGGAAGGTGAGTACCAGGATTTTCAGAATTATTTAGCTACAAATAGTTTTCATCATCAAGTCTCTTGTCCTTATACTCAGCAAAATGGAAGAGTTGAAATGAAGAATCATCATGTTGTGGAAGTTGGTCTTTCTTTGTTATTACAAGTTGGTATGCCTCTCAAATATTGGTCATTTGCATTTCAAACAACCATTTTTCTCATAAAGCGGCTTTCCTCTATTGTTCTTTCACAAAATTCTCCTTATGGAGTTCTTTATAATCATTTACCTAACTATACATCTCTTTGAAGTTTTGGGTGCTTGTGTTTCCATTATCTCCGCCCTTATGCTTCTCACAAGATGGCAAATAGATCTTTTGTTTGCTGGTTTTTTTTTTCTGTTATAGTGCGAAGCTTAAGAGATTTCTCTGGTTGGATATGGCTTCCTCTTAGATATATGTTTCCTGCCATGTTGTATTTGATGAAACTCAATTTCCATTTTTGACAAAGTCTTTATCCTCTCAACCAATATCATCATCCAACTCTTCTTCAACACTTCTTGATTCTAGTATTCTCTATTCCGACACAATCTTCAAGGAATCTTAATCATCCTCAACCTAATTTTTCTTCTCCAGCTACTATCCTTACTAATGCTATTCCTATTTCCACTCCGTTTGATTTCTCACTAGTCCCATCTAATCCATATTCTTCTCCTACTTTACCACAATCCTTTTCTCCGGCCTCCAATGTGGGTCCTTCTTTACTTCCAAACCGAACCATTGTTACTCTAGCCAAAATGGTATTTTTAAACCCAAAAATATGTTCAGTCTTGTTGTCCAAACTACTGCTCATGAACCCTCCTCTTTCAACAAAGCCATGTTGCATTCTGATTGGCAAGCTACTATGAAGACTGAGTATGTTGCTCTTCTCACCAATTCTACATAGTCATTGGTTCCTAAACATGTTAATAAACGTATTATTGGTTGTAAATGGATATACAAATTGAAACTCAAAGTTGATGGCTCAGTTGATCGATTTAAAGCTCACTTAGTTGTAAAGGGTTTTAAGCAAACATATGGTATTGATTATTTTGAAACCTTTTACCCTATTGTTAAACCAACTACTATACAACTTGTTTTTTCTCTTGCTATTTCTCATGGTTGGTTAGTGAAACAATTTGATGTTAATAATGTTTTTCTCAATGGTGAGTTAGAAGAAGAGGTTTACATGGTTTAACCTTTAGGTTTTGTTGATTATTCTAAACCCGATTTTGTTTGTAAACTTCACAAAGCCTTGTATGGTCTTAAGCAAGCTCCTCGAGCATTGTTCACAAAATTGAAGAACTCATTACTTGCTAGGGGTTTCTCTTATTCTTTATCTGATTCCTCTATGTTTCTTTTTCGGAAAGGGACTTACATGATCATTATTCTCATCTATGTTGATGACATTATTGTTACTAGTTCTAATTCCGTGTTGGTACACCAAGTGGTTTCTTCTTTACACTTTCAGTTTGCTCTCAAGGACCTTGGTACTCTGAATTACTTCTTAGGTGTTGAAGTATGTTGGCAAGGATCTTCTCTTCATCTTTTCCAAACCAAATATATTCAGGACTTGTTAACTCGTACTAGTCTTGTAGATTGTAAACTTATTGCTACACCAGTGACTACCTCTCACACTTTATCTGCCTCTGACGGTTCTTTCTTGGCTGACCCTTCTCAATATCGTAGCATTGTTGGAGCCCTACAATATTGTACCATTACAAGACCTGATATCTCTTTCTTTGTCAACAAACTTTGCCAATTCATGCAATCACCAACCGATCTTGATTGGCAAGTTGTTAAACGGTTGTTGTGATATCTCAAGGGCACTACTTCCTTTGGTCTTTCCTTTCATTCTTCTATTGATCTTCAACTTACTACTTATGTTGATGCTGATTGGGTTGGTTGCCTTGATGATCATGGAAGTACAAGTGGTCATTGTATCTTTTTTGGCTCTAATCTAGTCTCCTGGAGCTCCGGTAAGTAGAAGGTTGTGTCTCGTTTTAGCATTGAAGCTAAGTATAGGGCCTTAGCAAATGCTGCTTCTGAACTTTAGTGGATTCAACATCTTCTCTAAGAGCTCTCTATCTCACCTTCTTCTTCTCCTATTCTGTTTTGTGACAATCTTTCAGCCACCTTTCTTGCTGCTAATCCTATTTTTCATTCTCGAGTTAAGCATGTGGAACTAGATTGTCATTTTGTTCGAGAAAAGGTTCTCAATAAGACTTTGGTGGTTCAACACATTCCTTTTTGTGACCAGATTGTTGATGTTCTTACCAAAGCCTTACCTGTTCAACAATTTCTTAATCTACAAAGCAAACTCACTGTCCTAGCTAGACCTTTGAGTTTGAGGGGGGATGTTAAGTCATGTACAGTTGTAACTAAACCAAATTAGTTAGAAACCTGTATCTAGATTATTAGTTTTGGTATTGTTGGATAATTATTTATAAGGTATAACTAACCTCAAATACATATAAATATGTAGAACCACTTCTCACAAGTAGAAGAAATCTTAGAGAATAAAGTCTTTCAGAAGTTCAAGAAACCTCTGTTTCACTCTGTTTTCAATTTTATTCCATCCAACTCTCTTTCAATTCTCACAATTTTTGTCAAGTAGGAAAGAGGAAATAAATAAATAAAAAATTATACCAAAAAAATTGGCAAGATACTATTTCTAAAATCCTCTTTGAAAAAAAAAATGTATAGGCTAAAATTGTCTCTTCAAGAGACAATTTCTTGAAGTGAGAAATCATCTCTTGAAGAGACCATTTTCTAAAAAAAAAACATTCAAAAATCCATTTTTCCATTCCCTAAAAATAATATACTTATACAATAATATAATTATTATAAATATATATTATAAAATTAATTAATTTTATTTACTAAATTTAATATATATATATATATATATATATATATATATATATATATATATATATATATATATAATTATAATTATTGAGATATTTATCAACAATAATATTTATAAAAATATAAATTATGTTTAACATTCTATATTTAAAAAATTTATACTAAATTAGATATTGATTTAAAAAATATTTTGTTCTAAACTTCGATTTTTTCTTTAAATTAATTCAATTAATTATAACTAATAAAATTAATTTAATTTTATATTGTTTTTTATTTATAAGATAAATAATATTTTTCTATTATTTTTTGTTTAAAAAAATGTTATCAATTTTATGTGAAAAATGAGTATATTAAAAACAAATTTGTTATTAATTTATTAAATAATTATTTTAAAAATAAATAATTTTGTTTTTTTTATTTTTTAATTAGTTTTATTATATAAATTTTAAATTTAAAAATATTAATCTTTAATTTACAATTTTACCGTAAAAGGAATAATTTCACATATTTTTAGGAGAATCTTACTTAACACAAGGCCTCCCACTACACGCATCATTTCCTCTGGTCCAACAATGCACTACACCCATAGGAGGATCTTACCCACTAAACTCCATCACTTCACACACTATTGCACTACAACTCCATTACAGCACTCAACCAATTTGACGACCATTTCAAGTGTTATCATTTCTTTTGAAATATTTAAACACTCTACCAATTTGTTTCAAGTATTGTCACTTCTTCTTCTAAAACATTCAAACGTTATATATATATATATATATATATATATATATATATATATATATATATATATATATATATATATATATATATATATATATTAAACACTCCCCTTATCTTACACACTACACCCATCCTACCTTTTGTCATCTTCACTTACAATATAAATTTGTTTCAATCTTCTTTATCCTCATTTTTTTCCTTCTTTCCCATTTGAAACCCAATTTTTCACTTTCCATCACTTCTATTTATATCCCTCATTTCTCTCTGTGGAACTTTTTTGGATATCCCACTTATCTGCCTATCTCCTCTCTTTCTTCGAACACTCACATTGCTCTCGTGAAAGCTAATATTTTTGCTTTATTTTTATTTCAAGTTATTTTGTAATGTAATATTTTTATTATTATATAAGTTTTTTTTAATTTATTTGGATTATGTACCATTTGTTTGAATAATATTTATTGGAGATTATTATTTTAAATAGATTAAATCATTCAAAAAATAAATGTTATATTATTTTATTCCTAGGTAATATTTTTTTTGCCTTTGTTTCATTTTTAATTTGTAATGCATGATAGATATTTATGGTTATATATTTTAATTTATTGGATTTATGCTCATTTTTTTAGAATATTATTTTTTAAAAATTATAGATGAATGGATTAAATCATTCAAAAAATAAAAGTGATGTTAGTTTATTTAATTAATTAATTAATTAATTTAATTAATATAAAATAATAGTAATATTAGTTATGTTTATCAATCAAATAATATGTTTTATAAAATATTAAAATTAAAAATTAAAAATAAAACAAAAATATTAGTAAAATGAGGATAGAAATTAATAATAATAGAATAATTATATATCTATATATTTTTCATAAAATATGATTTTAAAATATTAAAATCTAAAAAATAGAAATACAACATTATCTAAAATTACGAATTTATCCTTTATATTTTTTAAAATTAATGTTAGTTTTAAATCATTGAAAAAATTGTTGTAAAACATTGAGATGTAAAAATAAAAGTAGAAATAAAACTAAAATGTTATTTGATTTATTTAAATTAATATTTAAATGTATATAATATAACCAAAAATAGTCACTGTGTATAATATAAAATAGTAACCATGAATATTAAATGTATATAATATGTAAATGTACATGTATATAATATACATTTAAATATTACATTTGCATTTAAAATGTTATATCATCTACATTTAAATATAGATTTTAAAAACAAAAGAAAGATATAGTTGTAAAATGTTAGAATATATAATATAAAAAAATGAATTTAGTAATGGTTGTTAGTATTAAATTATTTTTTTAGCATATAATATTATTTTAAAAGTATTAAAATCTAAGAAATATAAATAGAACATTATCCGAAATCATGAATTTATCCTATATGTTTTTAAAAAATTAATATTAGTCTTAAATTGTTGAAAAAATTCTTGTAACATGTGGAGAGCTCAAAATAAAAATATAAATAAAACTAAATGTTATTTAATTTATTTGAATGTATATAATATAACAATAAAAATAGTAGTTGTGTATTATTATTTTGAAAAAAAAAACTAAAGAAAGATGACTTGTAAAATATTAGAATATATAATAAAATAAAATAAATGAATTTAGTAATGATTGTTAGTATTAAATTATTTTTTTGCACACAATATTATTTTAAAAATATTAAAATCTAAATTTAAATAAAACATTATCTGAAATTATGAATTTATCTTATATATTTTTAAAATTAATATTAGTCTTAAATTATTGAAAAATTTCTTATAACATATTGAGAGCTCAAAATAAAAATATAAATAAAAATAGAAATAAAACTAAAATGTTATTTAATTTATTTGAATATATATAATATAACAATAAAAATAGTAGTCGTGTATTATTTTTTTGGAAAAATATGACTTTTAAAAAATAAATTTAGCAATGGACAATGCACCATAATATTAGTAAAATAGATTTGCAAAATACTATTATATGGTATATCAATTATTATCATAAAGTTTATTGATGATCATACTTCTTTGTTGATCTTTTGAATAAGTTTGATAATGGATGGTTACTGTAGACCCTCAATTTTGTCCCTCGACACTGGCATTTATCCTTTGGGCATCACCTGCACCCATCGTTCTCATATGGCACCATTAGGGCCCTTTTTGGGCTTAGTCGGTGTCCGAGCCTCATGTGGGCTTGTTTATGGTCCATTGTGGTGCGTATGAGGTTCATTTTGGAGGGTCATCGTGGTCATTTTCCTAGTCATTCACATCACCCTATAGGAAGGAAGTGGGGTCATCCCGATGTTTTAGCTTAGTTGGAGTTTATAGGGGCATGTTGAGGTTCGGAGCACTCGGGCTTGTTTTGATCGTATCTCCCTCATCCAAACTTGGAATCAAGAACCGTTTCTTTTTATGGATTCCTTATTCTTCCAGGAACATTCTGTAAAATTTCAAAATTTTTTGCAACCGGTCGGCTGGTTGGCAGCCGGTTCAGCCGGTTCATCGAGTCAACCGGTGTAGAACATTGATTTTTTGGTAATTGTTTTGATCATATCTCCCTCTTCCGAACTTGGAATCATGTACCATTTTTTTTCATGGATTCCTTACTCTTCTAGGAACATTATATCAAATTTTCAAAATTTTTTGCCATCGGTTCGACCGGTGGGCATCCGGTTCGGCCGGTTCAGCCGGTTCATTGAGTCAGCTGAGGTAAAACACTAATTCTAGTAATTTTGGGGCCCAAATCCTACATGGCTCAGGCCCGTAAGCTCCAGATTGGTTTTGGGCAATGTTGTGGGTCCATTTTGGGCCTTGGTTTGGGTTCCTTGCAGCCCACCACGAATCCATATGGATTCTTGGTGGTGAAGCAAACTGAAAGCTGAAGGGAGTGAGCTGGCCTTGTAAGTTTAAGAGAAGTAATGAGGGGTGTGGTTCCCATGCTGATGAAGGGGATTTCGGTGCTGAAGGGGAAGGAACCCAGGAGGCTCAATGAGTATAAAAGATGGGAAGAGAGGAGAGCAAAAGACCTTTTGGCATTTTCAGAGAGAGGGGAAATTTTGCTGGTGAGAGAAACAAAAAGGTCAGGAGCATCTTCTGAGTTGAGGGTGTGGGGGAAAGCTTCAGCACTGTGGTTTCTTTGAAGAGGAGAATGACAGCATCTTAGTTTTGGGAGTCATCATTGGCATACACGGATCATATTTGGTGGAGATTCTGAGGTAAGCATGCTGAATTTTCTTTGCTGACAATTTATCTTCCTCGTCTTCATATGTTTTTCTCCTTTCTCATCATCTTTTCTTCCCTTTGATATGAAGATTGTATTGATTGGGTGTGGATAATAAAGGCCACACATGATTGTTGTTGATTGGTTATGAATGGTTTAGGAACTTTCTGACCGAATTTGGGATTTTTTATCAACCGGATGAACCGGTTGGGAACCGGTTCAGCACCATAACTGGCTGCCTCTGTCAGCCATGGGGAACACCTGCCTTTCTTGGTCTGGTTCTCACTCATCCGGGCTCGGAATTGAGAACCGTTTCTTTTGTTTGCTTCCTTAATTACTTAGGAACTTTCTGACCAAATTTGGGATTTTTTATTAACCGGATGAACCAGTTGGGAACCGGTTCAACCGGTTTAGCACCATAACTGGCTGCCTCTGTCAACCATGGGGAACACCTGCCTTTCTTGGTCTGGTTCTCACTCATTAGGGCTCGGAATTGAGAACCGTTTCTTTTTTTTGCTTCCTTAATCACTTATGAACTTTTTGACTGAATTTGGGATTTTTTATCAACCAGATAAACTGGTTGGGAACAGGTTCAACCGGTTCAGCCCCATAACTGGCTGCCTCTGTCAGCCATGGGGAACACCTGCCTTTCTTGGTCTGGTTCTCACTCATCCGGGCTCAGAATTGAGAACCGTTTCTTTTGTTTGCTTCCTTAATCACTTAGGAACTTTCTGACCGAATTTAGGATTTTTTATCAACTGGATGGACCAGTTGGGAACAGGTTCAACTGGTTCAACCCCATAACTGGCTGCCTCTGTCAGCCATGGGGAACACCTGCCTTTCTTGGTCCGGTTCTCACTCATCCGGGCTCGGAATTGAGAACCATTTCTTTTGTTTGCTTCCTTAATCACTTAGAAACTTTTTGATCGAATTTGGGATTTTTTATCAACCGGATGAACTAGTTGGGAACAGGTTCAACCGGTTCAGCCCCATAACTGGCTGCCTCTGTCAGCTATGAGGAACACCTGCCTTTCTTGATCTGGTTCTCACTCATCCGGGCTCGGAATTGAGAACCATTTCTTTTGTTTGCTTCCTTAATCACTTAGGAACTTTTTGACTGAATTTGGGATTTTTTATCAACCGGTTGAACCGGTTGGGAACCGATTCAACCGGTTCAGCAGCATAACTGGCCGCCTCTGTCAGCCATGAGGAACACCTGCCTTTCTTGGTCCGGTTCTCACTCATCCGGGCTCGGAATTGAGAACCGTTTCTTTTGTTTGAATCCTTACTCATTTAGGAGTTTTCTATAAAAATTTTGGAATTCTTCTCAATAGTTTGTACCAGTTGAGAACTAGTTCAACCTGTTCTGCTGAAGGACTTTAGGTAGCCCTCGTTTTTGGCATTTTTCGAGCCCTTATCCATTGGGGCTCAAACCCATTTGCTATAGGGCACTTGTGAGCCATCTTGAAGGTTTAAGTCAGTGTTTGATTTCAGTTAGTATGGGAAATTTTGAAGTTATGGGTGGGGTGGTCTAGGTAAGTCTAGTTTGATTTGTATGACATTTGGGGAGTCCATTACCTGATCTCAACCAACCTTTTTCCTTTTTGGCACAAAATTTGATGCTTGATTCTGAATACATGTTGCATGGCTGACTCACCCTCTGTTGTAGCACATGGCTAGGGACCACAAGTACGCATCGTTGGTTTTGATTGTTGAATCATATGCATGCATGGTGCCTAATCCTGAATTTTTGTTACATGTTTATCTGTGTTTGGCTGACCTTTTATGCAGCGCATGGCTGGGGACCACAAGTACGCACCCATTGTTTTGGGTTGGTTGAATTCATATGCATGCCAAATACCAATTAGGATTGTGTGATTCATGACATCTATTTAGCCTAGGGTTTCATCTTTGACCCATATGCTCCCACATACCCCAATTCATTAGTAGAGACCGAGTTCCGGGCCTAGAGGGGTGCTACCTCGCATGAGGTACCTTCCCAATGGGTAACCTGATCCTCGGACCCAGAATCTAGTTTTCGCAGACCGCTTTTTTTTCCATATTGGGGTCATTAGGGATTTTGGTTCTTACTTAATTTTCCCCTTTTTAAAAAATAAAAATAAAAAGTAAGTGGCGACTCCATACAACACCGTTCCTCACCGGGGGCGGGTTTTTCAAAACTGGAAAACTCCAACTTTTTCATTCCTTCTTTTCTTTTAATAGCAAGTCGCGCCGGTCCGATGGATCGGGTGAAGGTCCACAGTTACACAACAATGTTGTGTTATACTAGTGGTGAAATTATTGATTGTGAATTTGGGGTATGTTATAATGTCCTCCTGAGAAAGGTGTTTCAATCAATAGTATGATAACATTTGATGAGTTAGAAACAAAATTGTATCATGCTTTGAATATCAATTGTACTTACACCAAGTTAAATATGGTGTTCCGATATCCGGTTCCATTTCCAAATGGAAATAGTACTGTTAATTATGTCCATTTACCCATTTGAGATGATGGTGATGTGAGCATAATGTTCAATGTTGTCGCACAATCTCCTTTTCCAAATACCATTGAAATGTATTGTCAAACTTTTTTTGATTGATCATCACTCCATGCCAAGTAGCTTTACTACCCCAATGCATATTGAAGGTGTAGTCCAAGTCAATAAATGGTAGAAGAGAACACATCTCCCCCTATGTATATGCAAAGTTATGATAATGACATGGAACCTATAGTTATGGTAGATTTGACAGGGGTGACTGATTCAATTATAACGACATTTGAAAATTATGTTGATATTTTACTTGGCAATGATGATGACAATGTGGAGTTATTTCATGAAAATGATTGTAATGAGGATATTATGGACATGGAGGATAATGAAAATACAAAAAATGATGCATCATCGCTAGGTGGTGGTGAACATGATGTCTCTTCCCTAATATTTAGATAATTGAATTGGGATGTAATTAACTCCATGGCTAACAAGGATTTGACAACACGCACTGGATTATGGAATGAATTAGATGAATTATTTAAGGGTTTGCAGTTTGAGAGTAAGGTATACTTACAATATGTTGTTAAACATTATTCCATATGTAGGAATCAACATTTGATTGTTATTGAATCTTAGCTAGATATGTGGGCTATGAAGTGCAAAAAGTGGTATGAGAGTTGTAATTGGAGGCTTCATGCATGTCATCGTAAATCTTATGGTTTGTTTGAGATAACAAAGTACATAGGTCCTAACACTTGCTTTTATCCTAAACTATCACAAGACCATTTACAATTAGACTCCACATTGATTGCACGAGAAGTTCAAAATGTAGTCGAAAGTGTTCACATAATTACAATTATTGCATTTAATCAAATAGTGAAAGATAAATTTGGTTATAATGTTCATTACAAAAGGATTTGGGAAGAAAATAGGAAAGCAATCATAAGGATATTTGGTGATTGGGATGAATCTTACCAAGCTTTACCTAGGTGGATGAATATCGATAAACTAACTAATCCTGGGACTAAGGTTGTTTGGAAGACATCAATACTAGTAGGTTGAAATGGAAATGTATGTTTTATGCATGTGTTTTGGGCTTTTGGGGCATGTGTTGAAGGATTTAAGCACTGTAAACCAATAATACAAATAGATGGTACTTTTTTATATGGATAATACATAGGGAAACTTTTGATTGCAACATCAATTGATGTTGATGGTCAAATCTTCTCTCTTGCATTTGCAATAGTTCAAGAGGAATCAATGAATATTTGGTCTCCTTAATGTTTCTTTATACATTAAGGAGTCAAGTCACGCAATGAGAAGACATATGTCTCATTTCTGAACGTCATGTAGGAATACAAGCCACCGTTAAGGATCCTAGTGTTGGATGAAACCCGCCTTATGCATACCATTGATATTGTCTTAAGTATGTGACAATCAACTTCAATGATAAATATAGAAATAAGATGTTAAAA
This sequence comes from Vitis cinerea var. helleri x Vitis riparia, assembly GCA_946000715.1. Classification (NCBI taxonomy): domain Eukaryota; kingdom Viridiplantae; phylum Streptophyta; class Magnoliopsida; order Vitales; family Vitaceae; genus Vitis; species Vitis cinerea var. helleri x Vitis riparia. The sequence goes on along the minus strand of OX254006.1, from coordinate 3,201,220 downwards.
TACTTAGTGTATAAAGCTGGATTTCAGCATCAACCACAAAAGTATGAGTCATGTATGATTGAGTTAAAACGATTACATGAGAAATACTTAAAATGGTTTAACAAGTTGGACACGAAGAAATAGACTTTGCCACATGATGGAGGACATTGGTATGGTTAGATGACAACAAATATTGTTGAATGCATAAATGGAGTGCTTAAGGGGGCTAGAATGTTGCCTATCACTTCTCTTGTTTGATTAAGGTGGTGTTTGTTTTTTTGGCTTTTTGTTGAAAGCAATTTGTTTTCAGAATTTAGGTTGTTTGTTTTTCTACTTTTTCATAACTTATTATAAACTTTTTACTAAATAGAAAAAACCAAAATATGTAGCTTTTTCTAAATAGAAAAAAAATAACATATTGGTTTTTCTTTACTTTTTAATACTTAATAGAAATAAAATACTACAAAAACAAATAACCTAATATTTAACACTATTAAGTATTAAGGTTTTATTTAGAATTAAGTAAAAAAACAAACACCACCTAATTGTGTTTCTTATTTCGAGACTCGCCAAATAGAAATACAAACTCAAATTACAAATAGAGATTTGTACGCTTCCTATACCATTAACAAAATGAAAAAAATATAAGTCAAGGGTTAGTGGACACACTGTCACAATATTTCATCATTCAAATGAGATATTTGAAGTGACAATTGCTCCCCATGGGTTTCATATGGATAAAGGAAACAATATACAAATTATGAAGTTGAAAGAAGGAACATGTACTTGTAATATATGGCAATCCTTTGGTATCCCATATTCACACGTGTTAACTTTATGTGCAAGTGCAAGGATTGATAGTTGTCAATTTGTTGACAAACATTATGGGATAAATGTATATGCTTGTTGTTATGCACCATAATTCAATCCGATTCCACATCAATCCTATTGGTCAGAACCTAATTTTCCAATTGTCCATCCTTATCCAACTCTATTACGTGATAAAAGAAGACCAAGATCTTTAAGGATTAGGAACAAAATGGATTGGGGAGAACCAAGTGTCAGAGTTCGATGTGGGCTTTGTAAACAAAAGGGTCACAATTGTAGTAAATGTCCTAACAAAGAGGAGTCTTCTAACACAACCGCTCAATGATATTGTAAGTTTAAGTTAAAAAATTTACTATTTATATGAAAGTTTTTTGTAACATTAAAGATGAACATTGAGTTATTTCCACATAATTTCATTGAAAGGTCATGTAATAAAATAATGAAATTATTTTAATGATGCAGGGAATACATTCTCATGGATCTAAGACCTTTAGATTGTTCTGTTATGTATAACTAGGAAGTACACCAATCTTCGCTTATATGGGCAGGAAAAGATCCTAGAAAGCTCCATTGTCAATGTTGTGAGGCCAATTTCTATCGTAATAGTGTTTTAGATGCATGCATTATTCCATATTTGCAACAATATGGACTTTATAGTGTTGCCTGATCGGGTTTCATTTCATTGGATTGGCACCTTATTACAACATTTATAAAGAGATGGTGCCCTAAGACCCACACTTTCCATGTACCTCAGGGAGAGTGTACCATCACACTTTAGGATGTTAACATTATTTTAGGCTTACTGATTGATGGTGTTGTAGTTAGTGGTAGCATATGCGTGGATTGGAGATAGGTGTGTGCTACATTGTTAGGAGTGGTGCCTAAAGATAGAGATATATCTGGACAAAGACTTCATTTGACTTGGTTGATAGAGCATTTTCCTTCATTAGCACTCGATGCTGATGTGGAGTCCATGTGGTGCTATGCTAGGGCGTTCATCTTATAGTTGATTGAAGGTTTTCTTTTTGCGGATAAATCAAACAATAGGGTACATTTAATGTTTTTACCACAACTTGAGGATTTTGGAGTAATTGGTACTTATAGTTGGGGTAATGTTTGCCTAGCTTAGCTATATTGAGAGATGTGTTGAGCATCTCATATTGATGCACATGATGTATTGGGTCCTCTCATTTTGTTAAAGTTATAGGTATGGGATAGATTTCCCTTTATAGCACCTCTGTGCTTACATTTGACCTTATATGATGGAGTATTGCCACAACCACCTTTAAGCATACAGTATGTATTCAACCTTAGTGATAGCATATGTAAACACATATATACATAAATAAACAATTATATATATATATATATATATATATATATATATATATATATATATATATATATATATTTATATTTGTAGTTGGAGAGATGAGTTCTATACTACTTCGACGCTTATGCATGTGTTACCCCAGTATAAGGATCTACTTGATTGACTTATGTCAAAGCAAGTGAGAGATTCATTATTTGAATAATTTTTTAAAACAATTTGCAATCAAAATATTATTAAATAATGTGAGGCATATTTTAAATTTAATTGCAGATTATATGGGAGCCATATACTAATGTTGTCATCTTTGGACTCCCAGATTACTGTATTGTTGCCTTTGACTTGTGGTTGACTATCTCATCCCTTATTTGTTCCCACATAGTGGAGTGGCATAGACCTAATCATGTTTTGAGGCAGTTCAGGTTACTACAAGATATTCTTGAAGAATGCGATAAAGAGCTGAGATTACATAAATATGATTTGAGAGGTCAACATGATTTGAATTGGATGACTATTCATCACCACTATATTTGAAGGTGGGAGGCTAGGTACAATCATCTTGTTAGAGTTGAGGTAGCATCTACTTCTTTCGGGTATAACCACCCATATATGGTGTGGTATCATTCTATCACTCGATTTTTTGTTACTCCACATGGATCTTCATAGGAAATAGTGGTAATCACAAAGGCTTTTTTATTTATCATTCCACTTTCTTCTAATTTGAAAAACATCTAACTTTTTATTCTTAATTCTTACAGAGTTGTAGTTTGCAATAGATACATCTATGGATTGGTCTAGATACTTCAAATATAGGTCATCGTGATGAAATTCATCAATTATGTGCAACCACTTTAGAGGTTATACATGAGGCTGATAGGTTGCTTATTCTTCCCCTCTTCCCCTTCTCCCCTCCTCCCTTCCCCTAATGTCATTGATACAGAGAGACAATCATCAAATGAGAAGGTAAGGGTGAGAGGTGGAAGGGTACAAACTAAAGGTGGTGCAGTACGAACCAGAGGTAGTAGGGTATGGACTAGAGGTGGAGGTGTACGGACTAAAGGTGGAAGTGTACGAACACGTGGAGGGCATATTTATAATGATCCACACTTCTTTATCGATGATGCATCGCTAGATTTTCCATCATCATCGCCTCTACAGCATATCGCCTTCACTTTTTCTACACCACTAGACCAACCACGTACTACCGCTTTCATCAGTTTCATCCATTGATGAGGGAGTGATATAGGACGATGTTGGGACATCATTCATCCAGGAGCTATTGCATTCTCATATTGATGGACCTTATTTTCACGTACCTATGTCGTCTAGTATCGAGGTGTCATTTACTTCACCTATAACACCGCTCATTGCTTTGTCACCACAATCATTAGGGTATCCATTTAGAGATGATGTGGTGAGACAAATGCGATACTTTCCCATACCACTTGTTGAACAACAGGGAGAGGACCAGGTTCAAGATCAAGGACGTGGACAATGACAAGGATAAGGAAATGGAGCAACATTGGATAGTCCTTCGGATCAATCGAAGTTGGAAAGATGTCACCAACGCCACAATGAAGAAGGAAGTCTTCTTCATGTGGCACACATTGATGACTTTTATATCTTTTATTGAATATAAATTGATAATACACGTTGCTCTTTTGTTGCTTATTGATTTATTTGTATTGATGATGCATGCTAACTTTTATTGGTTGTTGGTTTAAATTAAAGATTTATTTTTAATTTTAAAATTTATACAATAAAATTAATTTAAAAATTAAGAAAAAAATATTTATTTTGTAGATAATTATTTAATAAATTAATAACAAATTTTTTTTTTTTTATAAACTCATTTTTCACATAAAATTGATAATTTTTTTTTTTAATTCCAAAGTGAAAGAAACAAAAAATAATAGATAAACATTATTTATCTTATAAATTAAAAATAATATCAAACTAAATTAATTTTATTAGTTATAATTTATTAAATTAATTTAAAGAAAAAATTGAAGATTAAGAACAATTAAAAATATTTTTTAAATCAATATCTAATTTAAAATAAAATTTTTAAATATAGACTGTTAAATATAATTTATATTTTTATAAATATTACTGTTGATAAATATCTCAATAATTATAATTTTTTTTATATATTAAATTTAGCAAATAAAATTAATTAACTGTATAATATATAATTATAATAATATTATTATTGTTTAAGTATATTATTTGTAGGGAATGGAAAAAATGGATTTGTGAAGTTTTTTTTTTTTTTTTTTTGAAAATCAAAATAGACGATTTATCACTGCAAAATCATCTCATTATTTCCCCCCTTTATTATTGTTTCAAAAAATAATTTTTTTTAAAGAGACAATTTTAGCCTATATATTTTTTTAAAAGAAAATTTTAGAAATCGTTTTTTGGAAAGACCATTTTTTTTTTTTGTATAATCTTTTTAAAAGACCATAAATTATCTTTTAAAAAAATGGTATATATATATATATATATATATATATATATATATATATATATATATATATATATATATATATATATATATATATTTCCTATTTTAAAAGAAACTAGATTTGGAATTATTTTTTAAAATTGTAGTAGAAAATTCTCTTTCTAAATATATGTCGCCTACCTCCATGTGCCACTGCCGAATTATATATATATATATATATATATATATATATATATATATATATATATATATATATATATTTCCTATTTTAAAAGAAACTAGATTTGGAATTATTTTTTAAAATTGTAGTAGAAAATTCTCTTTCTAAATATATGTCGCCTACCTCCATGTGCCACTGCCGAATTCAAGAAGAATCCCCTCCATGACATATGCATGCTGTCACGGTTTTAAAGTAAGGAATCTTTCCAAGTGCGTGACAGCCTTTCCTTTCTTCATATGTGGCTGTCCTTCCTTTTTTTATGGTAGCACACTTCCTTTTATATGGCATGAAATCAATAGAATCAACTCATGTAAGTCTTAAGCATCAACAACCACTTGAAATTTCCATTAATGCATTGTATTTTTAAACTCCACTAACTCTCATATTAATTCATATAAAACTTAAAACATCAATAGCCACTTATGCACCGACTCTCTCATGAAGTCTGCATTGAATTTTCATCCACAAGCCACATTACCCGGCCATTAAGATCACCATTGTTTCTATTTAAAAATTCATCCACCAAATATCAATTACAAGGCTACCGAATCCCATTATTAAATCACCAAATTCATTTTTCAAAAACTTAGTATGCATGATCACTATCTCATGAACTTCATTTGAATATTCAACACCGAACTGCAAAAATTAAATCAAAAGGTAGAATAAGAAATCGTGAAATTTAAAAATAAAAACGAAATAAATCAATCATATGCATATATAAGAAAATCAAAATATTAATTTATGGAATTTTTTAAAATTAAATTAAAGTATTTTCTAATAAATAAGTAAAACCAAGAAAAATAATATAAATATAAGTATCAAACATACACAATAAAAAAAAAGTTAAAAAAATTATTCCAATGCAAAAGATAATAATAAAAGTCCAAATATCAAACCCATATAACCAAAGATCGAAAAAAATTCAACTCTTGCAATCACAAAAGTAAAATCAAGCCAAAATTCACCTAATCCTAAAATCAATCAATCAAAAATCAAGAGAACAAATCTAAGTGAAACCAAGCCTAAAAAAAATACCTAAGTGAAGAAAACTTAAACTAAACTCGAGGAGTTGCCAAGATCACGGGATAGGGTCTAGATAAGTCCCTGAACCAAAGGGTCTCTGAAGGTAGTTTAGAAAGAAGTTGTGTAAGTGTCAATGGAACACTAAAGAATGACTATGAGTTAAGAGAGAAGTATAGAAAGGCGTCTAGTATTCACAAGTGTTAAAAGGACAAAATGGAGAGTCTACAATTACAACCCTACCATCAATTTCATTAAGGTGTGGGATTAACAAATTTAACTCCTAGCTAGAGCTAAAAAGTAATAAAATACTCTTTATTCCATATGTTGTGATAATCAATGAAATTGAAGTTAAAGTTGAATCTTATTTTTAAAATGACCACAAAATACTTGCAATAAAAGAGGACAAATGATTTTGGGATTCAACAATTGTTAACCTATAAGTTAATTTTTGTTTCTTTCTAAATAGATTTTATTTATTTATTTATGTAAGTGTCTTATAAAAAAAAGGAGTTTTCAATTTTAATCAAATTGTAATCATTTTAAAATAAAAGTCAGTGGGTGTTAGATAAACTAACTTAATAACTTAAAGGGACTTAATAACTTAATTTAAGTCATTAAGTAAATTATGCATATTTAGAAAAGTAACTTAAGGATATGAATTAAAGTAAAAAATAACTTTAAGTAATAAGAAAAACTAATTATCGTATTCTTAAATTCATATCTTTATTTTATCTTTTTATCCTCATTTACCCCAATTACTTCCACGATCTTCTTTGTTACTCCACCACTTCTACGATTACTCAATCTTTTTTACCCCAATTATAATTTATAAGAATAAATATGTCAATTTGATGATTTAAAATATTGTGGACCCCGCATTTCGGCTCATGCGTTTTCCACTCAATGGCGCGCTTGATTTTTATTTGAAAAGTGATTTTATCCATTGTTTGAAAAATGACTTGGAGTCGCCACTTATTTTTGTTTTATTTTTAAAGGGTAAACAAAATAAGAAAGAAAAACTCTAAGTATGACTCCTTATTTTGGGAAAGGTGGTCTGTGAGAAACCGGATCGGGTTCGAGGGTCAGGTTACTTATCGGGAAGGTACGGTAAAGACCGTAGCACCCCTCTAAGTCCCTAAAATCAGGTCTCTACTAATAAAGTGAAACAATCATGACAATTGATGAATAAATCAATGAATACACAGAGTGATCATGCACACGTGAGAATCAAAATATGCATATAGAAATACCAGAATGGGAATAGATGCGTACCTGGGCGACAAACCACAAGGTGCTATCAAGAAGTGAGGTTAGTGCACAATTAAGGAATAATTCCAAGCATGTCATAGAGCATAATAAAATCAATCATGCATGACAATTAAATCAATCAATCAATCAATCAATCAATTATAAAATCACCTATGTGGGGCCCCCACCAAAGCCCGTTTTATTTTGCATGAATTAATTCCAATAAAACCATTATTCGGAATTATAGAAAATGAATTCACGCTAATTTTAAAACATTTTAGAAAATAAGGAAATTATTAAAAATCGAGGAGGATTTATAAAAGATGTTTGTAGGAAATAAATGTGGCAGCCAAATTTATTAAGGAGTAGAAAATATTTAAAATCAAGAAAATGAGAAAGAAAGAGAAAATAATAATAATAATAATAATAATAATAATAATAATAATAATAATAATAATAATAATAATAATAATAATGAAAATAATAATGATAATAATAAAAGAAAAATAAAATAAAAATGAAAATGAAAATATGAATAAAAATTAAAAATAAAGTAAGAGATGCATGATTAGTGGAAAATGATTGGAATCAATTTTTGAAAACCATGCATGGGAATATCGGGGTGAGGCACGTGGATTTCCAGAGTGGCCCACCAAAGGTGGCCATGCATGCTAGGCTAGAAAGGGAGAATGGGTCCTGAAGGTGCCATAGAGATTGCCTCATTCATGGGGTGAGTTTTGAATGAATCGCCTCTGTTTGGCACACCAAAAAGAACAGCAACGCCCAACCATCATGAACACATTCAAATGAAGAGATCATGGCAGCAATGCTTCCAGTACACTCTATGCTTCGGTCAACTCCTCCATCGATCATCTCAGCAATCACCTCTTGAACAGGTTTGTCATGATCTTTGGGGTTCTCGAACTCGGTCACACCAAACTTCTTGGCTTGTTCAAATCTAATGGCGTTCAAATTGATACTGATGATCCTTGATTAGGAATGGCAACGGGGCGGGTTCGGGACGGGTCGCCCTTATCCCAACCCCGCCCCGTTTAGCAAAACCAATTCCCATCCCCGTCCCATTTAAAAAAATAAACGGGGCGGGGCGGGGCGGGGCGGGTATGGGAATTTCCCATACCCGCCCCGCCCCGCCCCGTTTAGCCTTTTTTTTTTTTTTTTTTTAATTACTTTAAAATTTTTTAATTACATTAAAATAAATATATTTTATAAATAATAAAATTATTATATTTTTTATAACTTATTTTATTAAAAAAATTTATTATTATCTATATATTGAAAATATTAAAATTAAATTTTAAATTAAATTAATTTTAAAATTAAATTAAATTAAATTTTAAAATTAATTTTATATGTAAACGGGGGGGGGGGGGGGGGCGGGATGGGGCAATACCCGAACCCGCCCCGGGTTTTAAAAAAAAATCCCAAACCCGTTTAATAAATTTTAACCCCGTCCCATTAGGGGCGGGGCGGGGCGGGTACCCGAAAAAACCCGCCCCGTTGCCATCCCTATCCTTGATGCCCTAGAAATCCTAGCCCCTTCGGCAGCTGCAAGGCCTACAGCCCCCCAATCCAAAAACTGCAACAGACGAGCCCTTTTTTTAGGTTTTGCAACATTGATAACAGCACCCAGACTTGTAGATATTCCACAACTAAGAACACAAACTTTGTCAAGTGGGGCAGCAGGATCTATTTTGGCCACACTACCAACATGGGCAACAGTGTATTCGCTGAAAGTGGAGGTCCCAAGGAAATGGTAGATGGGCTTTCCCTTAGCGACAACGTAGAACTGCACAAGACAATACAAGGCCCAGGTTTGACTGAAATTAAGAACAGCTGCCAAGTAAGGATAGCCATATCTCCACTCAAATTTCCCTTCTCCATAAACACCCAAAAATTCAAGAAAGATTGCCAATAGTGCACATATCATCTTCAATATCATATATTGAACAATACCAACTTTAACAGCTGGGTAGAAGTCTGGACCGAGATACCATTCCCTTAGAAAGAAATTTAATGGAAAATGATGCTTTATAATCCCATAAGTGTACGCCTCTTCCAAAAGTGGTGTGCTGCAAATAGGGTCCCATCATTTGACATAATATCAACAATTTAAAGTGCGAGGCCTACCAAACCTTGCCAACAATCCCTCTATCACATTCATCTTCCTCCCGTTCAAGTGTTTCAGCAGATCATTCTGACCTCCCTCAAAGATGTTAGCATCAACTAACTTCTTTTCTGATATATTTCTCCATTCCTTCATTCGCGACTGATGGAGAACATTATTAAGAAAAACTCCATCATCAGAAATCAGTAAATGACCAGCCGAGGCAGGATTATGTTGGAAAATTTTTATATGGGCTAACATTAATTGAATAATTTGTATTTGCAAAAATGGGTTAATGGATAGTCTATTCTATAATGAGCCCAATTAACTAGTGATCACATTTTGGATTAGGTTTTGCATCTTTTGAGTAGAAGCTCAGTTGAGTGGCAAGTGTAGGCTATGGGTCTCATTGAAGCCCATTATAGGAGAGCCCAATGAGAATCCAATTTGAGTTATGCTAAGTCCCCTCTCTAATCTAGATAAAAAGGGTTTATCTGTTTTCCCATAGAGCCACCATAGCTATTATCAAGATCATAGAGAGGAAGACTTGGTTACAACAATCAATCACGTTTTTTTATCATGGCTCAAATAGGTATGTTCTTTATAGTGATTTCCTATTGTTAGTATCCTTTAATCATGTATGATTAATCTATGTGATTATGTAAATATTTTTTCAGATTATTCATCATCGTCGTCGTCTTCCGGCAACACGCGTTGACTGGAAAAGAGGCGGTCAGAGTCGATAGGTGGGGGCGCGACGTTGTTAGAGAGGAGGCGTTTCACCGCCAGCGGCTTGTTCGATGACGGCTTTGCTTGCTTTATTTCTTTCTCAATTCCTCAGTCAACCCACTTTTTACCATGTAAAACCTATGGCCTCCATAGTTCCAGCATGTACTTCTTATGTTTGCAAAGAATGTCGAGCTTCTTAGGCCTAAGAGTACTAGGTGAACTCCTTCTTAGTGAAAACAATTCAGAAAACCCATGAATTCATCTCTTGTTCCTTTGCTCCGTTTCAATTTCTCTAGTTCAGCAGCTCTATCTCCTTGTTTGCCTGCCTCTCTAGCTCCAAACTCCCCTTACTCTTGTTGTTCTCTTTCTCCTCCAGAAAGAATCCCCTCTCTGCAGCCCAATAACCTCTTCCATACGGATCACTGGCAATAATGGTATCCCTTGTGTGGACCACTCTCTGTTCATATGCTCAAACACTGATCTACCAAGCCCTTAGTAGCCTCTTCAGGATAAACGGATTGAAGGAGTCCAAATCCCTCACTGTCTCGTCATCCCATAGCCTCACTCCCCATTACGGCTTCATATTCAAGAAAGTCCAAACACGAAGAGCAGAGAGAAAAGTAGCAAAAACAGAGCCATGGAGGAAGAAAAATGAGATGAAGCATTAAGAACTATGCTTCACCTCTTCATTAGTGGGTTTGCAGATGGGTGAATTAAAAAGGTCTTTTTCTTTCTTTAAAATGCCACAAATAAGGTAAAACGGAGTTAAATCAATTTTCAGCCATAAACAAAAGCAAAAAGGGAGCAGTCAACCATGAAGAACAAAGTATAACCCATCCAAAGATCAACAACAATGCATCTCAACAACAATATATGAAGAGAAAAAGAAAGAACAAGAACATAGTGGAAAACTTACCCCTAGGAAAAACCTGGAGGCCCTTTTCCTTTGGTTCTTGGTAACCTCTTCAACTCAAAACCGCCTCCTCTCTTCTGGTAGTTGGCTCGCTACCCAAGCTCAAGGAATACTCTCCAAAACTATCTCATCCTCTCAAGGTCATAGCCTCTTTCCTCTAACTAGATAAGTTCCTCTGTAAGTCCTTCGCATTCTCTAGCCTTCCCTCCTAAGCTCTCATGAAAAACTCCCTTGTCTCTCCATTTTCTCCCTGTTTTCTTCTCCAACTCCCCACAAAACCAATCTGCTCACGTCCTTAGCACCCAGCCCCCTCTCCGTAGTCGTCTACCATAGCTAACAGAATACGCTCCTCTACAATGGCTTCTGCAGATTCTTTGGAATCTTCTTGCCACGTGTTAACCTCTCATTGGTCCTCCAAACCACTAGCCTGATTCCCTAGCAGCCATCCACGAGCCGACAAGTGGCTCATTGAGAGGCTTCCACCTGGTAAGAATGAATTATTGGGGTATGACAAAACCCAAGCCCCATATGGGGGTCTACAAATATGTTTCAAGTTAATTTTATCAAACAACTTTAATACTTAAAGTAAGAATTAAGTAATAAGTTTTAAGTTAATAACTTAATTATAATTTAATTTAAAGTCCTTAAGTATTAAGTTTTACCAAACGTCCCTAAATTTGATTTTAAAATCTTACTAATAAATGCAAATTACAAACATTTATTAAAAGTAAAATTGTTACAACTTTTAATTAACAAGAGTTCCCTGATTTTATCAAAACAATAAAAAATAAAAATAAAAACTAAGCTATGCCCGTGTATGAGTTACATGAGGTTATATTAATGTTTTAAAATGCATAATATTAAACAAATCAGCACAAACATGATAATTAAACAAGTCAAAATACCTTGAAATAATTGAAACCTTATATCGAAACACAACATGTTTAATATAATGTTCATTTTATTTTCAAATCATTTTATAGGTTGTATTAATATTCGTTACTTTTGGTAGGGGGTATACTTGAATGGTTTAGTCCAACCTAATTTAAATTCAACCCGATATTTTAGTGGATTTGAACAATCTTTTTCAATAATTGGATTGGACTTGAATTAGGTTTTTTCAACTCAAACTCATTTTTAGTTGAGTTCAAGTTAAGGTTCAAATAACTCCAACCTAACTTGAACCGATTTAATATTTTTATAATATTTATAATGTATATTATTCTATATAATAATATTTATTTTTTGTTTAGATTTTTAGAAAATATTAAATTATATTATATCATATGTTTTTTTCATTTTTTTAGAAAGATATATAAATTTATTTTTATTTTTTATTGCTATCTTGAAATTTTGCCCTTTTTATTATTTAAATTTTTATATAAATATATATACACAAATTTAAAAAATATTATAAATAGATTTTGAATTATACAACCTAATTAACCCGACCAACTTGAGTCTAACCCAATCAACCCAAATTCAAACCAAGTTTAGAAAATAAAATTGGGTTAGACTTAAGTTGAATATCATATTAGAATACAGGTTGGGTAGGACTCATGTTGATTTTTAATTTTTTATTTATTCAAGTTGAGTTTGAGTTAACTATTAACCTGATCATTAACTCATTCAAGTTGCAATCTTACTTTTAAATGTCAATACTAAATTTTAAAGTCAATTATTTTATATTTATTTATTTTAATAAAAGCATTATATTAAAGATATGATTTGTTGCATTTTTGTTTTAAATTTATCATTTTAATTTTAAAAAAAAATAATACTTTTGTTGTAAAATAATAAAGTGGAAGGAGAAGAAAACAAAAAAAAGAAATTAGAATGTAGGAAGAGAATAAAATGAATTTTCATTAGAGGTATCTCCCTTTTATAGGGAATCACAAAGAGATATACATCAATATGGATGATATTCCACAAGTTCTCATAATCCGATAAATGATCATATTTTATAACACTCTCCCTTGGATGATCATAAGAATATGATAACTGCCTCGTTAAAAACCTTGCCAGTAAAACCTAGTGGGATAAAACTTGGACAAAGGAAAAAAAAAAGAGTGTAGTATATCCATATTAGCATTCTCCTCATGTAAACATGATTATGATTTCTTCAACATTTCAATTGGTAGGTCTCTCAATCTTCGTATTCCAATGTCATATCTTAACTTTTTCAATGTGGTCAAAGGTAACGCCTTTGTGAATAAATCTACTAGATTATTGCATGACCGAATATGTTGAACATCAATCTCACATTTCTTTTAGAGCTCATGAGTATAGAAGAATTTGGGGAAGATATGCTTAGTTCTGTCATATTTTATGGATCCTCTTTTAATTTGTACAATACAAGCAACATTATCTTCATATAACTTGGTTACATTGCCTCTAATGAAAGGTAGTCCACATGTTTCTTAAATATGTTGGATCACTAACCTTAGCCATACACATTCATGACTTGTTTCATGAATTGAAATAATTTTTTAATGATTTGAAGATGTGGCTACCATTGTCTACTTGACTGATCTCCAAGATATTGTCTTTCCACCATAAGTAAAGACATATCCCATTTGAGATTGAACTTTATGAGGATCTGAAATATATTCTGCATCTGCATACCCAATCAATTGTGGTTTTGATTCTTTTGAATAATATAAGCCCATGTCACTTGTTCCATGAAGGTATCACAATATATGTTTAATCCCATTCCAATGCCTTTTAGTTGTGGCAGAACTGTATCTTGCTAGCAAGTTGACAGAGAATGCTATGTTTGGTTTAGTACAATTTGCAAGATACATTAGTGCACCGATTGCACTGAGATATGATATTTCTAAACCAAACAATTCTTCATTTTCTTCTTTAGGACGAAATGGGTCTTTGTTCACTTCAAGTGAACGAACAACCATTGGGAAATTGTTTGGATGTGATTTGTACTTATAAAATCATTTTAATACTTTCTTTATATATATATATATATATATATATATATATATATCGATTGATGGACTAATATGCCATTTGAACAATGCTTGATCTGCAAGTTGAGACAATATCTTTTTTCCTTAAGTCTTTCATGTCAAATTCCTTCTTTAAATAATTAGTTGTTTTTGTGACCTCTTCAGGAGTTCCTATAAGGTTCAAATCATCCACATATACTGCAATTATTGTAAGCCTAGTTTTCAATTTCTTGATAAAAACACATGGGCAAATTGAATTATTCATATATCATTCTTTTAACAGATACTCACTCAAATGATTATACCACATGCGTCTGGATTACTTTAATCCATATAGAGATCTTTATAGTTTGATTGAGTACATGTTTCGAGGTTTTGGATTAGTTGCTTCAGGTAATTTGAATCCTTCAAGGATTTTCATAAATATGTTAGTATCTATAGACCCATATAAATAGGTTGTAACAACATCCATGAGACGCATATCTAGTCCTTCAGAGATTGTTAAACTTATCAAGGGGAATAAGTCTCCTCATAGTTTATACCAGGTCTTTGAGAGAAACCTTAAACAACAAGTCGTGTTTTATATCTTATGATTTCATCATTCTCATTTCATTTTTTCACAAAGACCCATTTATATCCAATAAGCTTTATGTTTCTAGGTGTTTGAACTACAGGTTCAAATACCTCTTGTTTTGCTAATGAGATCTATTTGGATTACTTCTTTCCATTTTGGTGAATCATTCCTTTTTCGACATTCATCCACAGTTGTGGTTCTTGATATTCATCATTTCTCATGATGTCCATAGCCACTTGGAATGCAAATATATTATCTATGATAATGTTACTACGGTTCTTTGTTTCTTCTGTGTGACTTATTGAGATCTTTTTAGTTCTAGATACCAGTATTTGATCAATTTGTGCCTTTTTAGAGGCTAAGTGTTTGTCAAGTTGGGCTTCATCATTTGACCCTTTCATATTTGTGAACTTTTCAGGAGTACCAAGCTTTTCATATGTTGTTCTTTTTTTTTTTCTAAGAATCGAATCCTTTAAGCCAATAAGTCTAACACGCTTCGGGCGTGTCTTTGATTCACTTGCTATGACATTCTCCAATTGTCCTTCAGGGACATTAATAAGTGTTGGGGCATTCACAGCTGGCATGTGTGATTTTGTTACTTTCTTTATATCCATGAAAGCATCAGGTAACTAATTTGCAAGTCCTTGCAAATGAACAATCCTCTAAACTTCTAATTCACATTGTTTTGTACAAGGATCAAGATGAGACAAGGAGGATATATACCATGTAATGTCTCGCCATTCTCTTGGAATTAACTTGCCTCTCCCTAATGGCGGAAAAACATTTTCATCAAGATGACAATCTGTAAAGCAAGCAGTAAAAACATCACTTATGAATGGGTCAAGATAACGGATAATGGAGGGAGAATTAAAACCAACATATATACCAAGTCAGCATTAAGGACCTAACTTGGAACGTTGAAGTGGAGCTATGGAAACATAGACAACACAACCAAAAATACGTTTATGTGAAATATTTGGTTGGGAGCCTAAAGCAAGTTGTAAAGGTGAGCATTCATGATTAGCTGTAGAACGAATTTGAATTAAAGTGGAAGCATGGAGAATAGAAGGCCCCCAAGCAGACAAAGGCAATTTTGTTCTCAAGAGTAATGGTCCTGCAATCAATTACAAACACTTAATAAGAGATTCAACTAGTCCATTATGAGTGTGGATATGAGCAATAGGATATTCAACTTCAATACCAATCGATATACAATAATCAAGAAATTTTTGAGATGAGAATTCGCCAGCATTATCAAGACAAATTATTTTAATAGGGTGATAAGGGAATTGCACCTTGAGTTGAATTATTTGAGCAAGTAACCCGACGAAAGTAACATTTCTAGTTGAAAAAAGACACACATGAGACCAATGAGTTGATGCATAAATTAAAACTATAAAATAATGAAAAGGTCCACTAGGTGGATGAATAGGTCCACAAATATCACCTTGAATACTAGAAAGGCTGGTGATTCATATTCAACCTTGGTAAATGATGGTCTAATAATTAATTTGCTTTATGAGCAAGCAACACAATTGTAATCATTGGGCATCAGAATCTTCTGGCTTCAAGGGATTCCCAAAAGAATTGTTGATGATACAACACATCATGGATAATCCTAGATGACCAAGAAGTTTATGCCAAATCATAAAAGTTTTTAAGTCACATAACTTCTGGTTCATGACAACATATGACTCAATGGTTCTAATGATTATTTGATATAGCCCACAAGAATAAGAAGGAAGCTTTTCCAAGATGTGTTTTTTCCCAAAAATAACTGATGTAATGAGAAGGTATTCATTACTATTATCATTCATAGTTTCAATGTGATATCCATTTCGGTGAATATACTTGAAACTAAGAAGATTTCACTTGGATTTAGTAGAATAAAAAACATCATTAATGTGGATTTTAGTTCCACTAGGTAAAATAATAGTTGCTTTTCTGGAGCCTTAAATCAAGTCTACAGAACCTGATATTATATTTACATTAGACTTAACCAACAATAAGTTGGAAAAATATTTTTTATCATAAAGGATTGTGTGTGTTGTGGCACAATCTGCAAGACATGCCTCTACATTGGATATCGTATGATGTACCAAGGTATGAGAGAGATCCATGTATCTTCAAGTATAAATAAAGAAAAGAATTTAAATAAGAAATAATAAAATGTGAAATAAACTATAAAAGATGAATAAACAACAATATGTTCAAAGATGATAACAAAATAAACCTATTTGTAGAAAACTAAATAAAAACATAACATTTAATCATAACAAACATTTCCATCACTAATTAGATTGTCAATTTTCCCATTAGGATTCTCAAAGTAATCTAAGACATCTAAATGGGTTAGATCCACTGGGCCATCACTATCAATGAAGTTCATTTCAACTTCCTTTCCTTTTGCTTTTATTGAGGCTTGATAAAGGTTAACAAAATGTTTTGAAGTACGACAAGTCTGTGACCAATGTCCTTTCATAGCACATTTATGACATTTATTCTCACGAGCATGTTTACTTTGTGGTTCTATCATCTTTTTAGGTTGTGCCTCTAAATTATTCCACTTTTGGTGGTTTGAGTTGTTCTTTTTACTTTGAGAACCACTACGATGAGAAGAATTATGTTTATGCGACCACGTCCTCTACCTCGGCCTCATCTATATCCATGTTTGTCCATGTCCAAGAGTTTGAACAAATGTGGCATTGGCTTTAGGCGATGACACAAACCCAGAAGGACGAAATTGGTGATTTTTTAGTAAAAACTCATTATTTTATTCAGCCACAAGAAGACACGAGATCAATTATGAATATTTAGTGAAATAATGCTCTCAATATTGTTGTTGTAGGAGCACATTCAAGGCATGAAAAGTTGTAAATGTTTTTTCAAGCATGTTTTCTTTAGTGACCTTTTCTCCACACAATTTTAATTGTGAGCTAATTTTGAATAAGGCCAAGTTGTAGTCACTAACAGACTTGAAATCTTGTAATCTTAAGTGCATCCAATCATAGCGTGCCTTTGGAAGGATTATAGTCTTTTGGTGGTCATATCGTTCTTTTAGATTATTCCAAAGGATGAAAGGATCTTTGATCGTAAGGTATTCACATTTTAATCCTTCATCAATGTGATGACGAAAGAATATCAAAGCTTTGGTGCGATCCTGCAGGAATACATCATTTCCTTCTTTAATGGTATTTCCAAGATTCATCGTATCTAGATGAATTTCAGCATCCAGAACCTAAGATAAGTAGTTATTGCCCACAATATCGAGGGCAACAAATTCAAGCTTTGTAAGGTTTGACATTATCTAAAAACTATTTATAAAATTAATTAGAGAAATATTTCAATTATTATAATAAACTATTAATAAAATGCTTTAAGAATATTTCAAGTAAATAATATCTAAAAATATAATAACTTAAAACTTATCAATTATAAATATGGTAAAGAGGTATAAATAGGAAATATAAATTAAATAGGTATATATATATATATATATATATATATATATATATATATATATATATATTATGGAAATTGAAATTTTAATTTGAAATTTATAATAATTATCAAATAAGAAATATTCTTTTGAAGAGATAATTTTAATCTGAACATATCTTATTGACTACTTATGATATGTGATAAGATAAAAGATGAAGTAAGATATCTTGTTTACATCTAAACATCAAATATAATAAATTATTAAATATATTCTAATTAGTATATAATAATCTCAAATTAAGATATATATATATATATATCTGTCAATCAATCATAAATTTATCCTTTCCATCATTTTTAAAACTTTTTTTTATAGTTTTATTAAAAAAAAATTAAATTTGCTGTTTGAATAATAATTAAAAAAAAATATGTATAAAATATATCATAAAATAATACCAATATACTATTTATGTGACATCGCATATCAGATAGAGGAAAATTTTCTGGCATTATATAAATATGAACTCTTCTTAATCATGTAAATGCGTTTGAAAGCCGTGAGAGTCTCTTTAGACCAAAAATTGACAATTTTTACATAATTTGATGCATGTGGTTACAATTTAATATATATAACCATTTTTTTTTATATTTAACAATATTAATGTAGACCAAAAATCTGTCTAAAGCTTATTTTACATTGATTTTAAACTTAATTTTATCTTTAGATTTCAAATCCTTTTTATTTTTATTTATTTTTATGTTTCTTTTATTGTTTTCCCTTTTTTTACGTCCCTCATCTTCGGCCACTCACGTGCACGGTGCACCACCAAATCTCCCCATTCACCCGTTTTCCCTCTTCCTTTCACAAAGGATAATTTTTTTTTTTTAAATCAATTTGAAATCCCTTTTTATACCATTAAGAAAATTTCTAATAATAAATCAATTTTGGTAAATAAGGTTTAATCAATTTTTTCAAATACTTTTATTATACATCTTATCCAAAATTTCCAATATTAAAAAATAATTCACATTTCGATATTACAAAAATGTTACATATATAGAATTCAAATGAAACTTGAATTAGAAATATTATTTTTTATTAATTAAAAATTAAGAATATATTTTAAAACTCTTTTACAGTAATTTCATGAATAATTATTAACATTTACATATAAATAAAATAAACATACAAATAGTATTCATTAATTTAACTTTTAATATGTTAGAGCCTCACTATTTTAATAATATTGAATATACAATATCCTAAATTATTATTGAATTAAATAAATTAAAAGTTTTTTATTAGCTACATTAAATAATATATAATTTTTTTTAATTTTTAATTAAGATAATAATATAAAGAAAATTTTAAAACAATTTAATCATTTATTATTATTTTTATCTGCACTATACATATAGCACCGTCACGAGGGTAAATCTGGCAACTCACTTTTCCCTAAACTCATACATATGGAATAACGATGAGACTATGTGAGCCGAACATCCTGAGAGCAGAGAAGGGAGAAGAGAGGGAAAGGCCTGGTCTATGAGAAAGCGGCAAGAGGGAGAAATCGGGTAGGTCCATCTGAAATTATTGGTTGAATAAATTTCTGTCTGCTGAAATATGTCTCCATCTCACTCTTTACCATTCCTTGATTTTTTTGAGGAGATCAGCTCGTTTCTAATTTAGGGTTTTTTTTTTTTTTTTTTTGAAGGTTTTTTTGGAACAGATCCGATCTGAGTTTCCGTGACCCAATGATATCGATTCATGGCGTGGGAATCAATCTTTGACAACAATGGAATCTCATGTCTATTCACCCTGCCGCTTTGATCAACATTGTGGGAGTCAGCCATGGACAATAACAGAATCATGCCCATCTACCTTATCCCCATTCTCTCCCTTCTCTTATGCTCCTCGACGTCATGGATAGGCCCGATCTGTATTTCAAGCCCACCCCATACCCACCGAGGTGGCTGTTGCTAGCTTTAGCATTTGTCTTAGTATTTGGAATTTGAGTTAATCTTCCACACTTGTCATCTCCGTCCTACTTGTGCTGCCGTCCTCCGCACTACCATGGTGTTTTCTGCCTCCAGCTGATTGGATTCATTGGCATCACGGACAAGCTTGAGACTATTAACAGGTATGTGACAATGCACATGAGAAGAGGCCCCTCTACTTTTACCCCTAACCACCAACCACCATGGGTACACATAATAGAACACCCATTGCTGCAATTTCACAGGTTTCTTGTCTGTTTACCCGGAATTAACTCTGATTTTAGTTTTTGTTGGCTTGGCTATATAATTAAATACGTAAAGGAATTGATGCTTAGTACTTTTCAGAAATCAAACATAGCCTTAGTATTTTTTTTGTTTGCTTACACAAACATAACCTTAGTGATTTGAAAGGAAGTTAATCACTAAAGGTTGGATTACTAACAAGACTTTACGTTGTTTTAATGTAGAGTTTCTACTTGTGTATATAGCCCTTAATGATCCTCAAGGACCATACTTTCTCTATAATGTTTGCATATCTTTATTCATGATTAACTCAATTAGATTTATAAGTAGATGTGCGATTCTAACACAATCTCTTCAGCTTCAATGTTACCACTGTGAGCTAGAGGCAAAGAGTGCGCAACCTACCATGTTCAAGGACTCTTGTATGCACCCCATCAAAGAAAAGACAAAAAGCAAGACAAAAATACGGCAAAAGATTGGGACTAAGATCTAACTACAAGGGTGTTTTTCTCTAGCCAAATCTGAGGAGTTCCCTTTCATGCAAGGCTTTGCATTTTTACCTAACAAAAACTTCTTTAGAGCAATAGAAAAATTAGTTTAATTTAAATATGAAAACTGTGAGTACTTCAAGTGGATTGACAATTCCGGATCAAAATTCTTATATATATATATATATATTCCTAGTTCTGTTCTTTCAAAATCTCCCTCAGATTAATTACACTTATTCAGAGTTAATGGTGCTTGCAAGGTCGTTAGAGGTGAAGGTAAATGGTTTGAGGTTGTAGATGAACAAAATTTAACCAATGCAGTTTTTTTTATTCCTTTTTTTTTCTCTTCTTATTATGGGTATCTTGGTTAAATTTTGTATAACAGATCAAGGGTGTTAGAAAGTGTCGTTTTTTAGCTTAGTCTTTTTTACTCTCTTTGTAATTTGATCTAACCTCAAGTTCAAGTGATCCATCTTAAGAACTGAGGATGGTCTGTTTGGTATATATCCATTTGCTCAAATCAAAGTTCAATCAATCAACATAAAAAATTCTTTGAAAATATTTTAGTTGAATCACAACATTGGATTGATTTATATTTCTACTATTTAAAGCTAAATTTCCAAATTAGGGTTTGAGGAAACAAAGTAGTTGTTAAGATGGTCTCTTTTTTCTCCTTGGCAAATTGGTAGCGTTTGTTTCTCAAGAAAATCTATCCCTAGAAAAACATGTTTTCTATGAAAAAGGGAGTTGCTTAATCTTGTCATGCTATCCCTTTTCTCATTTTTATCTTGGGATTGGGATGAAACCCTTTGTTCTTGATTGGGCATCAAGAAGCTGCTAAGATCAAGCTAGGTGGTAAATTTAAGTGTGTTCCTAATAAAGAAAGTATATGGTTGAAGTTGGAAGGTACTGGTTAAGTTTTTAGAAGTGGATTGATATACTTGAGTTAGGTAAAACCTTGTTTTTGGTTTTTTTTTTTTTTTTTTTTGTAATAATTTAAAATGCTGTTTTGTAATTGCAGGAGTATTCTGGGCATCAAAGCACAAACCTGTCAAGGTCACAAGTGATGTTTCCCATATCATACACCTGATGTTTCCCATGGCAGCAGGAGCTCAAGTAAGAACACTTATGCCCCTAAATTCAGAATGTGGCTAATATTTTTCTAAGCTGATCAGTGTTAGGGAGATGTATACTCTAAAGTTATAATTGACTCTAAATTTATAATTAAGATCATGTCTTCTTAAGTAAATGAGAAATCCATCATTTTTACCTCTTAACAAGTTAGTCTCACATGTGGAAATTACTAGATGAGAAGCTAGAATATGTAGTATCTTAATTCTAGTGAATTTGATTATATGAAGGGAATTTTGTTGATAAGTCCTTGTTTGGTACCTTTGGCCTAGGTACAACAATTATCTCATGGGACTTCGCCCATTTGGATTTTTAGATTCAAAATTTCAATTATCAGAACCTCAATTCTGTCATATTCCAAGTGTTTTAGGGAGCTCATGTTCTCCTTCCTTCATTCAGAAGAGTATTTGGACATCGGGAATTGATCCAACTGCTGAGAAGGGTGATTTTATTAAGTCAATTCTTGGTCCTGAGAGAACAGCAGACGATGTAGGTCCTCCAAAGATTTGGTCTAATGGAAGGGCTTTGATTTCAATGGAAGAGGAGTGAGAGGGGGAAGTTGTGTATAGAAAAGGGCATTGAAATGGAGAAATTATATAAACAACTACAATAAACAGTTAATTTTTGTTCTACATTCATATTCTGTCATACTTTAGGCCACGTCGTTCATTTTCTTTTAGTTGTATAATTGATGTGTAAATTAAGTATTTCAAGGACTTGGGCTAATTGATAACATGGGCCTTGATCCTATTGGAGAAAGCAACTCGATTGGTACAGCAAAGTACATTTGCTTTAAATTTTTCCTTTCCAAAGAATGTTGCATTTTCTTGTATCCAGGATATGCTGATATCCACTTCTGATTCATTGTTTTCTGGTGTCTCTGTTCCACATTTCCTAATGCAGGTAAAGAGAATTTGAGGAAAAGTTTGAGGTGTTAGTCATAGAGGTTGGAGTTCCAAAATCACCTTTTACCTCTACCTGGCTCCCAAATGTTTGAAATTATGTGCCCTTTTACATTGTATAGATGGGTCGTTGTCATGCATCCAGGAACATTAGTGATGCCTAGAAAGCCAATGAGAGGGAACCAGAAATCACCATGGCAGTACGGAGGAGAGCAGCAGAATAAGAATGGAAGGTGAACTAAATTCCAAATGCCAAGACAAATACTAATAAGCTAGCAGCAGCCACCTTGGTAGTTATGGGGTGGGCTTGCAATGCAGAGTTTGGCTTATTCTGGAACTTAAACTCGATGAGGTTGAGAAGCATGGGTAGAATGAAGGTAAGAAGGTCAAGAACGACGTTACGTGCAGTAGAAATATGATTATGTTGTAATGTTGTTGGGTGGATTATGTTGCTGCAATGTTGTTGGAGGTTAATTCCCAGAATGTTAAAAGTAGCAGAGTGAATAGCATAGCATGGTTGTGTTCTGGACACCTAATTTATCTCTAAAATAATTGTTTCTCATCTCTTTGGAAAAGCAAATGAAAGAGTATTTGTAAATGAACCAGCTTGTGACTCCTGCCATGAAACTCTAGAGTTAACTAATCAGAATGAATGAGAATAAGATTCATGTTGTATTTCATATCATTATGTGTTCGTGTGCAGGTGGAAACTTCAAATAAGAGCACGTCTTCTTCCCTAATGAAAAACCACCCCTTGCACCAGTCATTACTAAAAAGCCTTATTCCCAGCTGCTATGAATCTGCAACAAAATTTGCATTTCGAAAACAAAATGGTCTTCATATTCATATTTGATATCATTGAGCTCTCCAAAAAGGTTGAAGGTTGATCTATGACAAATTAACAATTGCAACTTCAAGCCTATAACTAGAATCAGATTTAAGATGGGTTTTTGTCATATTTCATATCCATCTCCAAAATCTAACAAACAGGTACAGGGATTGATGAGAGAATATGCTGCATTTGAGATTATATGCTAAGAGAACTTCATACACAATTGCCCATGAGGGTCCCCTTATGATTGAATTCCACAGATTAACAGAGACCCCTGAAATGAGATTTTGTGGAGAAGATGTGTTCTTTTTTTTATAATTTGAAGAAGACACATTTGTTATTACTTAATTTCTTTAATAATTAAAATAAAAAATATTAAAGGTCCAATGAAACAGAAGCCATTAGACTGGGTGGACGAAGACAAACATTCTTTTTCCCACATTTTGCTGCTTTGCCCCTTCCTAAATTAAATTCCTGAAATTTTTTTTTTTATTTTTTATTTCCCATCTTTCTTTCTTGGATTAAAGTTGTTTATATATAAATCTTGTAATTAGTCAAAATTTTTGTTATTTTCATTAGCATTAAATTTAATAATTTCTCAAATATTTTATTTATTTATTTTGGAAACAAATGTTTAAATATTCTTTTAAAAAAATTAATAATACTATTTTGAAAAAAAAAATTATGGGTATTAAGATGGGGTACTTATTATATAAATAGACTAAGGTGTGACAAGACATGGTCCTTAAAGTAGGTTCGTCCTCCTCAAAGATGATCTCAGTGCAAAAGGATAATCTGCGTCCTGCCTCCGAGATACAATAGTTAAGGCCTTGCCTTAGGTGCACTCCTGTGGTACAATAGTTAAGGCCTTGCCTTAGGTGCACTCCTGTGGTGAGGTTTACAGTACAATTGAAAATATTCTGAATATAATTCCTCCAGTCAAGTAAAGGATAAGAGGGTTATAGTTGAGAGGGCTGCAGTAGATTAATAGACCGCAACTGGCTAGCAGTAGTGACTCGGGTGTAGTATGATTGGATGCAACACTTGCGGGTGCAACCTCGAGTGGATAGTTGCAGTAGTGTAGGTGTTGCAAAGGTGGATGTTGTAGTAGGCCTTGCTGCAATGGAAGATGCAACGGACGATTGTTGCAAATGGAAGATGCAGCGTGTAAATGCCGCAAAAGAAGCAATCTACAGCACAGGTGATGCTAACAATTGCAGCACGCATCGGTGCTTCAAGTAATGGTTGCGTCTCTGATAGCAGCAAGGAGCAAATAGAGAGAAAGTGAGAAACAAATATTTAGAGAGAGAGATAGTTGGAGATAATGAGATGAAAAAATCTCTGACGGGGTTGCCTTTTATAGGTAGGGACTCAACAGAACTCTCCAAAAATTGCTGAATGATCACATCAATTTTTATTTTTTTTATTTTTTTTTATACAAAAATCAAGTTGGTAGATGACTCATTCTTTCCTTTTACACTGGTCACTCACTGAAGGGTTAAGTCAAAACAAGGAGAAGACACTACCTGTAACTCATGCACTCTTTCAACAATATCCCTCACAAAGTGGATGAGTGAAAAATGAAACGATAGGAAAAAACCTAAAATCCAATGTATTAATACAGGTGTCCAAAGGTTATGAACCAGTCTTAAAATAAATAAGTATTAAGTTATAGAAATATGGTGCGAATAAATTTCTATGAACCAATGTTTCTTTATGTAATTCAAGGAACCTATTATCCATATCAGTTTCTCAAGTAGGAATTGTACACAATAGGTTATGCAAATAGGCCATGCACCCTACCTAAATATTTATGAGAGCTCTAGAGAACTTGCCTAAGTTCTCATAGGAAGCAACCCACCTCCACTCTCATATAGGTGAATCTATCGAGTGTGTTTAGCAATTAAACACACCATCCATAAGGAATATGGTATTCATTAAGAATAAAATATTCAACCTTAGTTGATGTAGAATACACTCTATCTACACCATAGTGATGGACTCTCAGATAAGCATAACCAATAGAGCACCTCACAGTCAACAAGTGATTTGTTATTACCCATATAAACCTACTTCATGGGATCGCCATTCTAGTTGGTTGGGTTACCATCACTTTTGACTTCTATATTAGACATAAGCCTCATCCCTCTTGATGTTTCTTCCACTTATTTCCTATTTAGATCAACCAAATTCAACTCCGAACCTTACAAATTCCAAGAATATAATCCATATCTTTACTAGTTGTCGTACAGTATTGTGTCTTAGGCGTATATACATGTTCTTTCCATTAAATATGTTGCTTTTAGCCTTAGCTATTGCAACTTGGCTATCATAAGCATAGACATAGATGGTGTTGCTCTCATCTATAAAGGGATATCTGCTAAGAGGTTTCTAAGCTACTCAACCTTAGAATTTGCCTTCTCTAAGGCAATAATCTCAACCTTCATAGTAGACCGAGTAATGCAAATTTTCTTGGCAAACTTCCAAGAAATTGCACCTCCTCCAAGTATGAAAACATACCACTAGTGGATTTCACCTCATCTGAATCAAAGATCCATCCAATTAGCATCACTAAATCCTTCAAGGGTATTTGGAAATCCACCATAGCATAGACCATAGTCAATGATGCCTCTCAAGTACTTAAGTACTCTACGAATAGCAATCTAGTGATCCTAATTAGGACTCTATGTGTACCAACTCAATCTTCCTACTACATAAGCAATATCAAGTTTGGTACATTAGGCTCCCAATGATTTAAGCATACTCAGTTTGGGTAACACTATGCTTTCTATTTTTCCTCAACTGTGAGTTGGGATCATATAGAGTTGACATTGGTTTATAGTTGAAGTGTTCAAACTTCCTTAACATAGTGCTCTTGATAAAGTTTAAGACCATTAGGTGTTCTCGTTATTTTGATTCCTTGAATAACCTCTACCTCTCCTAGGTCTTTCATGTCAAACTTAAATCCTAAGAATTTCTTGGTCTCACAAATGACCTTTAAGCTAGTTCCAAAGATTAGCATGTCATCAACATATAAGCAAATCACAACATATGTGTTATCCTCAAACTTGCTATAAATACATTTATCAACATCATTAACGAAAAATCCATTAGATACCAACATATGATCAAATTTGCTATGCTTGTTTGGGTGCTTGTTTTAACCAATAAAGTGATTTAACTAGCTTATAAACCTTTTGCTCCTCTCCTTGAACTATGCAACCCTCATGTGGCCCATATAAATTTCCTCTTCCGATTTCCTATTCAAGAACAGAATCTTGACATCCATTTGGTGTATCACTAGTTTATGAATGGAAGCTAGATCGATCAACAATCTAATTGAGGAAATTCTTGTCATAGGGGTAAAAATGTCAAAGTAATCTACACCCTTCCTTTGTTTAAAGCATTTGGCAACTAGACATGCCTTATACTTCTCTATGGATCGATTTGGCTTTAACTTTCTTTTAAAGATCCATTAATAACCTATAGTCTTTGCACTAAGAGGTAAATCCATTATCTCTAATGTGTGCATGATTGATTCAATTTTTGTTAATGGCCTCCTTCCAGAATGGTGTATCAGGAGAAGTTATAGCTTATTTGTAGGATTTAGGATCCTCATCTATTAAGGTGTAGAAATCATCACCAAGATTTGTTT
This sequence comes from Vitis cinerea var. helleri x Vitis riparia, assembly GCA_946000715.1. Lineage (NCBI taxonomy): Eukaryota > Viridiplantae > Streptophyta > Magnoliopsida > Vitales > Vitaceae > Vitis > Vitis cinerea var. helleri x Vitis riparia. The sequence continues at coordinate 3,174,128 of OX254006.1, read as the reverse complement.
CTTTCCTATCTCTTTTACTTCTTCTTAGTATAAGTTCAAAAGGTTCATTAGATTTGTCACTAAATGTTCTTTGAATTTGTTGGTCACCACTTGGTTTCAAAGGAAAGATGTTTTCAAAGAAGTTGACATTCTTTGTTTCCATTATGGTGTTCGCTTCTACAAGGTTTTTATTTTTTTATTTTATTTTATTTATTTAAATTTTTTTTTATTTAATAACCAAAAATTTATATGTGACACTATTCTCGACACACCCTATGAACACTGCATCAAAGGTTTTAGGACCTAGTTTTTGTTTCTTAGGTTCAAGTAAAAGTACTTTTGCTAAACACTCCCACACTTTCAAGTATGTAATGTTAGAAACATAACCTTTCCATAACTCATAAGGTGTTTTGTCAGTCTTCTTGTACGATATCTTGCTTTGAATATGCCAAGCAGAGATGATAACTTCCCCCCACAAGTTCAAAGATGCTCCTGAACTTACCAACATTGCATTCATCATATCTTTTAAGGTCTTATTTTTCCACTCAGCTACTCCATTAGATTCAAGGGAATAAGGAGTAGTCTCATGAATGATCCCATGATCTTCACAAAAAGAGTTAAAGGGGTTAGACTCATATTCTCCTCCGTTATCAATTCTCTATTTTCTTACTTAGTTGATTTTCTAGTTCATTTTTGTATTTAATAAAAGCATCTCTTGCTTCATCTTTGTTTCTAAAAAGATATATCCATGTATACCTTAAGTAGTCTATGAAAGTTATGTCAAATCTTTTACATTATAGTTTATTCTCTTTTATTGATTTACCTCTAGTTATTGTATTTTTTAAATCTCCTAAGTCACTGTGAATTAAACATTATAGTTTTGATTCTCTTTTTATTGATTTACAGACTTCTTTTGCTATTTTAGATTCCACGCAAGATTCACATTTTCACGATTTTCTAAGGAAAATTTAGGAATTATACTTAGATCAGCCATTTTCTTTATATAAGAAAAATTCACATGCCTAAGTCTAGCGTGCCATAAACCACATGAGTCAACTAAGAAAGCATAAGAAGATGCACTATTATTAATGATTTTATAATCATTTAATGAAAAGAGACCTTGATTACAGTAACCCTTTCCAACAAATAAATTATTATTATAAGCAAAATCTTCTTATCAACCATATATAAGTGAATATTCATACTGCTGTTGGATATTAAAAGGTGATTAAAATAATAAAAGTCATTCACGTGTCTTTTTAGATGGGATTAAACCCTTTTAAACCTTATACAAGGTTAACTAAGATATTCATGTTATTTTCAAATCATTTTATAAGTCACTAAGAATAGTAATTTTTAGATGTAAACATGTGTTAGGACTTAAAGTCTTGTTTAATTGTTAGCAATTTTGTTCCTTTTAATGTGTGGCCATAGAAGCCTTTTTAGATAGTGACTTGGTCTTCGTTGAAGATCAAAAGTTGTTGTTCGTTCAATCGGGAAGTCACAGGCACGTTTAAAAGGGTTTGACTTGTGCAATTAATTAGGCTCCTTTGAGGTATAAAGAGAATCAATTTTGTTTTGAACTTAAAATGATTTAGAATTGACTTTTGAAAAGGGGCAGAATCGCTCAAGCACTCAAGATCACTCAAACAATCCTTATCGCTCAAGCATCCGAGGTGCTCAAGCGATGGGTGAGTTGGCTCGAGCAGTCATGCTAATTATGGTGAGATTTTTCATGCAAATTTGATTTAGAACTCTTTCAAACCTAAAACTCTTCGGGATTTTGCCTATAAATACCTCTCTATTAATCCCTTGAGGGTATGAGATCACATTGATATCATTGAGAGACCTTACATTCTTTAGAGAGGATCTCCTAGAGAAAAATCCTAAAGTGTCATACCATTCCCAATATCTCATTCAAGGGTTTGATATTTGAATCTTGGTTTGAAGACCTTCATTCCTTTGACAAGGTTGAAGTGATCCACTAGAGCAACTAAAGGTTGTTGCGTTGTGGATGTGAATCAAGTTGTAGGGATTGGAGAGTAAATCTTTAAAGTAAAACGACCAGGTAAATCTATATAACTTGATTTCGTATAGTGCATTTAGATTAGTAAGTCTTAGACCTTGTGGTTTTTTTATCTCCATAGTTTGTGTGAAGGTTCAAAATTTGGTGCCCATTACATATATGTTAATTTCATTGCTATATCTTTGATTGGTTGATTATCATTGTTATCCTTAACATCTCATAGGTTATCCTTGGAAGTTAAAAATTGTATCTTTATACTTAAAGATTTCAAGTATAGCCCATTTGGTTATATAGGATTTTCCTGGGATCTCTTAGGATAAAAAATTGAGGATAATACATATCAATCTTTATTTTAAATTTTAAAATCACCCATTCACCTCATTTCTTTAGGTGTTCCCTATTGGACTTTTGATTTTTCAATTGATATCAAAGTGGGATAAAAAATCATTTTTTTTATTAACCCTACAATCTAAAAATAAAATCTTTATTAATCCTATAGGATAAAAATCAAATTTTTATTGATCCTATAGGATGAAATTCAAATTTTTATTGATCCTTTAAGTCCAATATGGAACAATCCAAAAGTGGTGTCCCTTAGAATAGTCCACCCTACTTTGATGCGAATAACTATTTCCATTGGAAAGCTTTAATGATGTTTTTCCTTAAAATGCAAGGCAAAAGGGTATAAAATTCAATAAAATATGAATGAGAACCCCCATTGACGATCCTTGATACATAAGGAAGATCAAATGGAGAACATAAACCTAAACACAAATAGGACAAAGCCAACAATGAAGGTAGTAAAGCCAATGTTAGAGCTTTATTTAGTACTTTCAATGGAGTTTGTCTAGATGAGTTTCGTAGGATAGTAATTAGTAAACATGCAAAGGAAGAATGGGAGATACTCTAAGTTATTCATGGAGGTACGTTTGCTGTGAATATCTTTAAGTTGCAAATGTTTGCCACTAAATTTAAAAAATAAGATAAAATAAGTGATGAATCCAATTTTTTTTATAAAAAATAGTTTTTCACTAAAAAGCGAGTCCCGCCATCGAGTGGGGATATATGTGAAAAATGCGGGTCCACACTTATTTACTTGACTTGATTAATCACATAACTTTGTTTATTGTGAGACAATTGAGGTGAAGATGTGGTTCCAAATTTTAAGGAATGTGGTTTAATTTATATAAGTACCTATTTAGCCAATAACATAGAAAAGAATCCATCATAGGAAAGCTTTGAGAAAGAAAAAACTTATTTGTCTCTTATTTATATTCTCAAATTATTTTTGTTATTTTTTATTATCATTATTTCATATTAAAGATTTTGAAGATAGAGTAAATGGAGAGTTTGAAGAGGAAAAAGATTGAAGAGTTTGAAGATAAAAGTATTTTAAGACTTTGACAAGGATAAGGTTATTTTGTACGCTAACACTTACTAACAAACAACTTACAGAATTTGACACTAGATTTATTTTGAGACCAAAACTCATCAGTCATTTTCTTAGTTCATGGTTTAATTAGAATCCTATTAGTAATGTAACAGGCAATTTCAATAAATTTTGCCTAGAAATGAGTAGGCAAATCATGGGCCTGAATTATAACTCAGGTTATCTCTTAGAACTTTGTTTGCTAAACTATTCTATTTAGGTGTCCTAGGGGGATTAAGTTCATTAAAGAATTGAAGAGGTAAACAAGCTATTAAATATATTTGCTGGACTGATGGCTATTGAAGGACATGTTGCCAATTTGCAATTTGTTCTGCTCAACATTGAGGATAAGAAGCCAAATATGGGCAGAGTGAAAAAGGCTTGCAATCAAGGATGGAACTTCTAGTTGTGGAGATTAATACTAGGAAATGTTTGCTTTTACCTCCTTCTGGTTCCCGAATATTCTATAGAAATGTTTGAAATATTCTGCATGTCCATTTGCATTATTACCTTGAAGGTATCGAATGTATTTCTTGTTGATAGAAAATTATGGCAATTGTATTGATAATTAATGACTCTTGTTTTCTTTCCATTTGTCCATTTCTTGCTTTGAGACTTGCAGTATCTTTTTATAACTGGACTTGATTTTTGCAAAGTTCGCCATTACTGTTCATGGCCATGTTCTAATGAATACAGAAATTAAATGGTGTTAAATCTGAGTTTGGTTTCAGGCTTACAATTAATTTGTCATCAATATCAAAATCCATTTTGTTGCAGACCTAAATCGGATGGGGATAAGGCTTTGTGATGATTAATAAAGCAAGGGGTTCTTCATTAGGAAAGAAGAAGAGCAGTAGAGCCCTCCCTGCACACAAAAACAAATTGACATGAAATATGGCATGATCATTTGATTCTTATTCGTTCTACTCTATGAGCCCTAGAGCATCATTTTGATGTTGCTGCTGCTGCCGCTGCTGCAATGGTGGCATCACGAAGGGCTTGGAATTTGACAATCATTCTGTCTCGAGGTGGCCAGTTGTCTTTAATGATTGGAGCATCTGCAAAATCTTGCATCCATGCAGACAACAATGGAAACTTCTCCCCATCCACAACTTTCAGCCCAACAATCTCTTCCAATATGCTGATCAAGTTACCAAGCCAACCCAAGGCAAGATCAACAAACCCGATGGTCTCTGTGCCAAAGAACTTCTTTCCCTTCAACTCTTCTTCCAGGAACTTGAGGTTCTCCAGGGCTAGAACCATAGCTTCCTCCTGCTCTTTCCCTTGCTTGATAAAGACGCTCCAAATTGATGTCAAAACCTACATCAGAAAACAAATCAATATCAAACTACCAAGGCCTTTCTGAATCTGTTTCAAGAAGGAAGAGCTTGCAATTAATTAGATCCACCTTATCTTCACCAAATTTTGCCCAGAAACGTGCCGTGGCTCTCTCATGAGGGTCTTCAGGCAATAAGGGAGCATGCTTCCATGTCTCATCAATGTATTCCAGAATGACAAGCGATTCAGCGATGGGTTTTCCATTGTGTACAAGCACTGGAACCTTTTTGTAGACAGGATTATATTGGAGAAGTGAAGGGCTCTTGTTGGAGAGATCTTCAAATATGGTTTCATAATCTATGCCTTTGATTTTGAGAGCCCAGACAGCCCTGAGAGCAAAAGGACTTGACCATGTTCTGAAAAGTTTCACTTCTTCTGCCATAATCTTTTGATTTCTGTAAATGGAAAGGGGCCAGAGATCCTTTTTATAAAGATTTGGGTTCTGGAAATTTCATAATATATATTTTCCTGTATCTAAATGTACCCTTGGCTTTTAGTGAATCCCACATTTTTCTTTGTATTTTCCATATTCTCATTTCTGCTTTATTTTATTCTTGGCCTCTATAATGGGCGCTCCAAGTAGAAAATTTGTTGTGACACCTTAATTCCACTAACTAGAAAGGACAATACCCTTAGCAATAGAAAAGAATATTCTCAGGCACTAAAATTTGACTGAATTTGAAATATTAAAAGAATGAAATTGAAAAAATAAAAAATAAAATTGATTCATTTTCAGTTGTTTAATTTTTGGAAAAGTTTAAAGGTAAATAGGAGTGAAAGAAAGTGGGGAAAATGGGAGGAAACAAAATGTAGAAGAAAACATAAAATAGGCTTAAAATCAACTTTTATATTTATTTATTTTTTAAAATTAAAAAAAAAATTGAAGAAGTTAAAAATATATTTTTGAACAATTTTTATTATATATAATTTTCCTTTCCTACTTGTCAAAAAATTAATACGATGAGGCTTTATTTTTTATCAAAAGTGTGGAATATCATATAGAAATTTTAAAATAAAAAGAAAATTAGTTTGTATAGGAGTACATAAACAATAAATTAAGATAGATAAAGTTAACTTTAGTGAAGATCCAAACATGTATTTATACCTAGTGGTGACGTTTGCATAAAATAACGGATATTTTGGGTGGTGTTGTTTGAAGTGTTTGAACCTTAATATTTTAGCCTCAATAATGGAATTAGGGCAATGGGCAATGTTGAAGTGTTTGGAGGTCAATATTTTTGCCTCGATAATGGGTATAAGTCATGAATTCTTTAAAAGTAAATGATTAGTTCATAATTGGTTCATAAACTTAGGTAATTCATTTGAGATTATAGAGTACTACCTCCTAATTGAAGGGATAATTGGACTTAATTATTGAAATAGGGTACTCATGGTGAGTGCATTGGTGTGTATGATTGTACATTGGATAAAACCTATGGTGAGTTATGACATTAGCTATGGGGTAGTCATGATCTCACCAAACTTCTATATTATATGTTATTTCAACTTTGAGAGGGTACTAAGTTTGTGCTAAAATTTGTAGTAGCTTTGACCTATGGATGAAACCATGATGTGGTCATATATTCCCTATGGATTGGTCACTATTGATGAAAGTCAATGATAATAGTTATTCTCAATATAGGTACCATGATATCTCATGTGATTGAGATATTGTGTCTCATTGAGCAATCCTAAGAACATGTGATCATAAAATCTATGGTCACAATAATTTCTTAAGTAAAATTTGACATATGCTCTTAGAGAGCCAAAATGTGTTTGGTGATCACTATGGACTCGCATTTTTCATGTGTGTTCTCACTCGACTGAGAGACTTGTTTTTGTTATGAAAATTTAATTTTTGAAAAGTTAGAATAGTCACTTATTTTTGTTTATTTTTAAAAGGAAAATAAAATAAAATAAAAAATAAAACCCTAAAGTGACTCTTTTTTTTTAAGAAAAAGCATGTCTATGAAAAACTAAATCTAAGTTTGGGGGTTAAGTTATTTATTGGGAAGGTATCATAGGCTCGCATTCCTTCAAGCCCTAAAGAGGTTTCTACTAAAGAAATAAAGAAAATTATGACAATTAACTAGTAGATCATGGATATCGAGAAACAACGACAAAAGCATAAATACATCACAATGCATTGTGATAAAGAAAAAAGAAAATGATGATGAATATATGAATTATGTACACCAAAAGATCATAGGACCAAAACTAAACAAGCAAGGATCACTCAAAAGCATAACATACTTAGCAAAGGAGTTAAACAATCAAGTGGAGAAAGGAATATACCTCAATAATGCCTAACACGGAGGCAACAAGCTTATATAAGAAATAATGAGTTAATTTAAAAATGAAATAAGAGATCTATCATCAAATCAAGGATCACACAATATGTACAAGATATATATAATTAAATTCAATGATTAAAAATGGCCAAGCTAGCATCAAATGGGATTGATTCATATAAACATGCAAAAGGGGAAAACAAGACAACATATTAGTGCATGCAAGATTGATTTATTTAACTAGGTTAGAGTCAAGGTAAAAAACAAGGAAAAAAATTTCTAACATATAAAAGATGTCTAGAATGCATTTCAAGAGTCAAAGGAGCCCAAATATACACCAAAAGGTACAAATCTCAAGAAACATTCCATAGTTCAAAAATAGGACAACATATAAGCATACGAAAAATTGATTTATTCCACAAATATGACAAAGGAAATTTTCAACAAGGCTAAGATTTTAATACAATTAAGATGTCTAAATCATAGTCTAATACTTAACAATAAATAAAAATGAAAGAACTAGGATGATTCCAAAAATATTTTGTTGCTAAAAGACAAGACAACAAACAAGCACTTGGGAAAATTGGATTATTGAATAAGCTTGGGAATGAGTTTTTCAACAAGGCAAAAATTCCTCAATACATTCAGAATGTGTAAAAAACATTTTAAGTTTCAAAAATAATTTTAAATGTGTCAAATGATTCAGAGTTACAAAAACACTTTGGGACTCAAAAACAGATAAACAAGTAGTCAACAATTAGCAAATAAAATATGTAGGCTTAAAAACACTAGCCTAAATTATTTTGTATAGACAATTCAACATTCCAACTAGAGGATCATAAGTGCCAAGAATAATCTCATTCATCTCATATTTCAAGGATAATCTATGTTTCTAAAAAATAAGAAATATTGAAAATCAAATGTCTAAGAAAATGAGTGATGTTGGCTATGGATATATGTGGGTTATATTTCAACTAGAAGGCTCCCACACCTTCTTAACCCTCAAATGAACATGAAATTAAGTTTACAAGAGGAATGAAATGCCTAATTACACTCATATTTGAGAAAAAAAAAAAAGGGATTGAAATGCACATAAAAGCATCCATAAGGGGGTATGCTTTCATGTAAATTCAAGTTATGTATTTCAAGACATGTGATAGCCATTAATAACCATAAATTAGAAATGGATTCAAACCCCTAATGATCATAGGATGATATTCACAAGAGTTGAAAAATGAATTACAACATCGGTTTTGAAAATCCTTGAAAAATCATAAGATTGAGTGCAACTAGTCACGTTTTCAAGCAAAATGATAAGACTAAAGTTCATGGCTATGGACCTAATTGTTGGGAACCCTGGATTACTTCGTTCTAACCCTTGGATCTTGTAAGGTGAATGAATATATCCTTGGGGTTCTTGAGATATAACATAATGGAAAATAATGGCTTCAAAACCATTATAAGAAATAAATTTTAAAATATAGTACTCATACCTAAGATTTGGATGTTCCTAGATCGAATCCAAGCCGATGAAGATGAAGCCTATAGTTTGCGAAGATCTCATACACGTCATTACGACGCCATCCTAACTTCTATCTCTTTTACCTGTAGTTCCTTTGGATTCTTGTCATTATGACGTTGTCTTAGGTTCTATATCTTTTATCCATAGTTTCTTTGGATTCCCGTCATCACAATGCCATCCTAGGTTTTATCTCAATTTTATCTCTAGTTCCTTGGACTCTTGTCGTTGTGACATTGTTCTAGGTTCTATCTTAGTTTATCCTTAGTTCCTTGGACTCTCATAATCATGATGCCATCCTAGGTTCTACCTCAGTTTATCCATAGTTCCTTTGGATTCCTGTCATTATGATGTCGTCCTAGGTCCTATCTCTTTTATCCATAGTTCCTTTGGATTCTCGTCATTAGGACACTATCCTAGGTTTTATCTCTGTTTATCTTTAGTTCCTTTATATTATCATCATCTCAACACCATCTTAGGTTTTATTTCAGTTTCATTTTTAGTTGCTTAGACTCATGTCATCACAACACCATCTTAGGTTCTATCTTAGTTTTATTTTTAGTTCCTTGGACTCTCATTATCACGATGTCATCCTAGGTTCCATCTCAGTTATCTTTAGTCCCTTGTTTTCCTTTAGATTTGTGTCTTTGGTTTTGCATTTCATTCATAACTCAGAGTTGTTCATTATATTTGCATTCACCTTTTCATCATATTACTTAGAGCTTCTCTTTCTCCGTTGCATTTGACATAGTCCTTTGAGCTCATAGCATATGTTTTAATCGTATTTTTGGGTGTCCCTCACCTTGTGCCCTCGTACAGTACACATGTAAATTTCCCCTTTGTATGTTTTATTCTAGTACTCCTTGGTGGTCTGACTGCTATTCAACTAGGAGAACGATTTTTGAGCTACTTTTGGAGGCCTTTAGAGCAAGTTTTGGATCTACAGTGTAACTTTAGAGACACCTTATGAGCCCTTTTCCTTGCCCAACCTTTTGTTACTTCTTTTTAGAGGTTGTAGATTCCCTTGGTTTTTATCTTAGCTTGAACGAGACCGTATTCTACTAGGATAGTTTTGGTTGGTCTTTCTTGTTCTTTAGTATAGTTCACTTCATTTCACTTATTATTCACATGACTTGCATTTCACTCTAGCCTTTTACATTCCTTACACTCGTGAGCATTACTGAAGATGGGCATATTTGTAGAACACCAATTTTAGCCAATTTATACTTAGTTTAGAAGAACCTATTTTGGCCATTCATTTTCCCCCCTTATATAAACCATTCATTCAAAGAGAACCCTAAAAATCTCATTTCATTTTCCCGCCCATATTCTTTCTTTCTCTACCCCAATCCCTTCCTCTCTCTTTTCACTTCTGCATGCTCTCTCTCTTTCCCATCCTCTCTCTCTTCCTCTCACACTGTCTCTCATTTCCCCTCATTCCTCAAACCACCATGGCCACACCTCACCACTGTCGATAGCAATTCCAACAACTACTAGTAATCGATTGACAATATGTCACACCTAATCATCTCCCTCTCCATTCCACACTCTTTCTTTCTTTCTTTCTTTCTTTTTCTCTTACTCTTTAATCGCATTTTCTTCCTCTCACCTCCACTACCACTTCATGCACAACACACTGACACCATGCGCCATTACATCATCCCTTGTCACCTTCCATCCATGGGTTCTTCAAGATTGAGTAAGATGCATTTTCGATTTCCATAGTGACTATTTGTGTAATTGAATTTTGTTTGTGGTTTTTTATTTGAGTTTTCGTTTATTGATTCATGTTTATAGGTATCAGATTTAGGCTTGTGGATATTTTGTTTTGCATTGATATTAGAATCTGTTTTAGGCTTATTTTAACTGAGTTTAGGTCTTATGATTTTGGATTGATGATATTCTCGTTAGGTTTATTTATTTGGGTTAAGGGCTTATTATTTCTTCATTGGGCTTATTTAATTGGGCGCTTGCAATTATTTAATTTAGGCCTGTTTTTCTCATTTGGGCCTGCTTTGATTTGCGCATAGGCTAATCTACTGTTATTGGATTCTTTTTGGTTGAGCTCTAGATGTCTACCACGTGAAGGGTTGAATTTCCTAATAGAAAGCAAGGCGAAACTCATATAAGGGCACATAACCTTAGGGCGCGAGCGGTGGAGGTGGACAACTTGGGAGGGATTGCTCTCCAATTTTTGTTTTTTTTTTTGTTTTCTTCTATCTTTATTTTATTTTTGTATTATTGGGTGAGAGAATGCATTGCTTTGCATTATTGGAGTATTATTAGAACTTCACTGTACTTGGGTACATTCTTCTTTATTATTCTTGGCTTATAAATATTCTCATTATTTATTTCATTCCAATCATCTTTTATTATCTTTGGGTTGTAAATATTTATTTTAGAATGTTGATTTGTTGTTTATTTTTTAACCTTTTTGCTATGCATATTTATTAAATAAATGAATTATTTGTAATAGTTTTATTTATTTCTTATTGTCTCTAATTTATTTATTTTTTTACATAGTTTCTTTTCTTTTATTAATCCATTTATTTTTAGCCACATTTGTAAATAAAATAAATTTAGAAATCACTTCAATAATTTGTTAAAATGCTTTTCAAATAAAAATCGTATCCTTTTTAAAATAATAATAATAATAATAATAATAATAATAATAATAATATATAAAAAGTAAATCCGAAAAATCACTTTTGAACAAATCTGAAAAAAAACCTTTTTTTTGATAATTTTTTAAATCTATTTTAATTAAAATAAATATATAAAATCATTTTGTAAATAATTATGGAAAATCACTTTTAAAATAAATCTTAAAAAAACTTTTTTTTGAATAAACTTGTAAATCTATGTTTTCTTAAAATAAATCTTAAAAAAATATTTTTTTAAATAAATCCAAAAAATCACTTTTTCGGAAAACAAATCTAGAAACCTTCTTTTTAATAAATCTAATATTTCTTAACAAATTTGTAAAATCATCTTTTCCAAATAAAAATTGTAAAATAACTTTTTGAAATAGAAATTGTAAAATCAATTTTCAAATAAAAACCGTAAAAATACTTTTTCTAAATCAAATTATAAAATCTTTTTAAATGAAATAGTAAAATCTTTTTTTTTTTAAATAAAATTTAATAACCTCTTTCTTTTGAATGAAAATGGGATTTTTTTTTTTTTAAATAAAGTCCTAATAAAAAGTTTAAAAAATTCTTAAATAAAATAAAATTGAAAAAAAAAATTTTAACAAAATAAGGATAAAATCATTTGGTAATACTTCTAATAAAATTAAAGAAAAATCATCACTTTTCTTAATACAATTGGATTTGAATATTTATTTTAAAGACTCATTTTCTAAAATAAAAATTGAATTGAAAATAGAAGTTGAAACAAAATCATTTCTAAAATAAAAATTGGATTAGGAATAGAAGTTGTAATTAAAAACTTGTTCTTAAATAAAATTTGAATTGAAAGATCATTTTAATAAATTTGCTAAGAAATTGTTTTCTGAATAAAATATGAAAAAAAAAATCTTTCTTTTAATAAAAGTGGTTTGAAAATCTTTTCTTGTAAATAAATTTGTAACAATCTTTCTTTTAATTCATAAAAAAATTCTTTCTTTAAATAAAATTTAAATTGAAATATTTTCTTGAAAATGAAATTGTAAAAATTCATTATTATTTTTTTTAGCAAAAGTAAGCACAATAAATAAAAATCATTTTCTTGTAAATAAAATCAAATTCAAACATTTATCTTCCAATAGAATTGTACTTAATAAAAAATTAATAAAAACAAGAAAAAGCCTTTGAAAATATATTTGAAAGTGAATAAAATTAAATCTTTTGTTGAATAAATAAAAGCTTTGTAAATAATCAAATTGAGGTCATAAATTGAAATAACTTTTTAATGTAAATAAATTCTTTCAAGATTTTTCAAAAATATATTGTGATATTTGGAATAATGAAAGTATCTTCTAGTAAATCCTTTTTGTTCATTTATCTTACATCATTTTTGTATATTCTTGTAATTTTTGTTCACCTTATGTCATGTTGTATGGGTATTCATATTTGATTAATCAATTGTCATAATTCTCTTCATTTATTTAGTTGAAACCATAAATATATAGGGTTAGAGGGGTGCTATGACTTATCACCGTACTTTCTTAATTGGTAACATGACCATTAAATCTGTTTTTGGTTTAGAGACTTATCATTTTTCCAAAGAAGGAGTTATATAGAGTTTCTTTCATATGTAATAAAATAAGTGTCGACTCCAACAATTTTATTAAAAATCAACTTTTCACAATAAAAAGTGAGTCTTACTGTGGAATGGGGATGCATACAAAAATGTGAGTCTCACACTTTGACAAGGACAAGGTTACTTTGTAATCTAACACTTAGTAAGACCTAGAATAACTTACACCAGATTTCTTTTGAGACCAAAACTCATAAGTCATTTTCTTAGTTCATGGTCTAATTAGAATCCTATTAGTAATGAAACAACCAATGTCAATAAATTTAGCCTAGAAATGAGTAGGTAAATCATGGGCATCAAACATAACTAGGTCATCTCTTAGAACTTTGTTCTTCCTTTCAGCTAAACAATTTATTGAGGTGTCCTAGGGGTTTAAATTCTTCAAAGAATTGAAGAGGTTCACAAGCTATTAAGTATACTTGCTGGCTAATGGAGGATATGCTGCAAATTTGCCATTTCTTCTGCACAACTTTGAGAATGAGAAGCCAAATATGCTCTATGGGCACCTAGAGTGAAAAGGCTTGCCATCAAGGATGGAACCTTTGGTTGTGGAGATTACTAGGACATGTTTGCTTTTACCTCCTGGTTTACAAATATTCTACGGAAATGTTTGAATTATTCTGCATGTCTTTTTGCATTATTACCTCGAAGGTGCCGAATCTAATTCTTGTCGATAGAAAATTATGGCAATTATATTGATAGTTAATGACTCTTGTTTTCTTTCCATTTGTCCGTTTCTTGCTTTGAGAGTTATAGTGTATTTTTGTTGGATTGGACTTGATTTTTGCAAAATGCCCCCATTACTGTTCATGTCCATGTTCTACTGATCACAGAAAATGGTGTTAAATCTGAGTTTGATTACAGGCTTATAATTTGTCATCAATATTAAAATCCATTTTGTTGCAGACCCCCAAATCAGCTGGGGATAAGGCTTTGTGATGATTAATAAAGCAAGGGGTTCTTCATTAGGAAAGAAGAGCAGCAGAGCCCTCCCTGCACACAAACACCAATCGACATGAAATATGGCATGATCATTTGATTCTTATTCGTTCTATTCTCTGAACCCTAAAGTTTTATTTAGATGCTGCTGCTGCAATGGTGGCATCACGAAGGGCTTGGAATTTGACAATCATTCTGTCTCGAGGTCGCCAGTTGTCTTTAATGATTGGAGCATCTGCAAAATATTGCATCCATGCAGACAACAATGGAAACTTCTCATCCATAACTTTCAGCCCAACAATCTCTTCCAATATGCTGATCAAGGTAGCAAGCCTACCCAAAGCAAGATCAGCAAACCTGATCGTCTCTCCGCCAAAGAACTTCTTTCCCTTCAACTCTTCTTCCAGGAACTAGAGGTTCTCCATGGCTGGAACGATGCCTTCCTCCTGCTCTTTCCCTTGCTTGATAAAGATGCTCCAAATTGATGGCAAAACCTATATCAAGAAACAAACCAATATCAAACTACAAGGCCTTTAATTCTGAAGCTGTTTCAAGAAGGAAGAACTTGTAATTAGATCCACCTTATTGTCACCAAATTATGCCCAGAAACGTGCCATGGCTCTCTCATAAGGGTCTTCAGGCAATACGGGAGCTTGCTTCCATGTCTCATCGATGTATTCCAGAATGACAGGCGATTCAGCGATGAGTTTTCCATTGTGTACAAGCACTCGAATCTGTTTCTTAACAGGATTATAGTGGAGAAGGGAACGGCTCTTGTTGGAGAGATCTTCAAATATGGTTTTATACTCTATGACTTTGATTTTGCAGAGCTCAAACAATCCTCAGAGCAAAAGGACTTGAGAATGTTTTGAAAAGTTTCACTTCATCTACCATAATGCTTTGATTTCTGCACATGAAATGGGACCCTGAAACGAGGAATGAAAATGGGTATTTTATTTCCAATAAGAAAGAATATTTTGTTTGAATGAATTTGGTAATTTCAATTATTGTTTTTAATGTATTTACGAATGTAAGGTTAAAATAATTATTTATTTCAATTTCAATATTAAGTAAACATGGGAATGAAAATTAAAAAAAAAAAATTGTAAATAATATCCATATATATGAGTTAAAATATTTTTTTATTTTAAAAAATCTCACATTGTATATATTTTGAAATAATTTTTATTTTCATTTAAAAAAAATCCTTGAGAGTTTTTTTTTTCTTTTTTAATAAATAATAAAAACCTATTTGGGTGTGATTCAAAAACAAAATTGTGTTTAAAAATTCATACCACTATTTGGTTGTTTTTTTAGAAACAATTTTTTAAATATAAAGTAAGATAGAAAATTATTCCTCCAGATTCTTTCATTGGAGAAAATGAATTTAAAATCAATTGAGACTTTGTATTGAATTTATTAATAAATATAAAAAAATTTTAAAAATAATTTAAAACTCAAAAAAGATATATAATGGCTAGAAAAAATAATAGACATAATTAATGTTTTAAATTCTTT
The DNA here is from genome assembly GCA_946000715.1 of Vitis cinerea var. helleri x Vitis riparia. Taxonomy (NCBI): domain Eukaryota; kingdom Viridiplantae; phylum Streptophyta; class Magnoliopsida; order Vitales; family Vitaceae; genus Vitis; species Vitis cinerea var. helleri x Vitis riparia. The sequence continues at coordinate 3,158,829 of OX254006.1, read as the reverse complement.
AATAAATCTTGTAATTTTTAAGAATAATTTGAAATTCAAAAGACTCATTAATTATAGATTAAATAAAATAATTCAGAATATCATCATCCAATTAAGTAATAAATGTGTGCATATAATGAAAATTTTGGTTCATTTATACCTCAAAAAATTAATTTTTTTATATTCATTTAAAATAGAAGAGTATTAAAAATTATTAATTTTCAATAATTATTATTTATATTCAACAAAAGAAATCAATTAATATTGATATCTATATTTTATAATATTTGTAAAAAATATAATTTATGATTTTATTATGTTATTAATATTCATATTTTTATTAAAAACTAATTATTTTGAATTTATTTGTAATTAATTTATTTGTACTTCCCAATAGGTCACCCATCCTAAGATTTCTTTGGTTGCATCACCCTTAACCACATAATATTTTATGACAAAGCTCCTATTTGTTCTGAAAACCAATTGATGATCAAAATAGGGACCTTATATTATTTAAGTTCACTCTCTATAGTCCATTAGGGTGGTCATTGGCCCCCCCATAAGGCCAACACTATTATTTATTAAATAAGGTATGCAAGTCGGCATAAATTTGACTTGAACTCAATTATACTTAATCCAAAATCATGAAAGGGTGTTACATTCAACTCATATTGACAAGTCATATCAAATTTTGTCACCTTTAAATAAACCTAATGTTGAATGATAACAAATTAGAGGACTATAGTTTATTAATAGCTAGAATAAATTCAATTCCAGACTTATGGATTAAAGTGATAAATTTGAAATATAAAATAAAAGTACAATTGAAAGACAATGTTAGGAGAATGCCAAAGTGTAATACTCATATTGACATTAATAAAATTAGGATTCTACATCATTTTTTTTTCTTTCCCTTTCTCATCTATTCCAAACAAAAATATCAAACATAATGAAACACTATAAATATAAATCATATAATAATTTATGTTATATTTCAATTATTTTTATAACTATATTTGTTTTAAATATTTGATTAAAAATGCATACAAGTATAAAAACTCCTTTCCAAGTTAGTAGTCATAAATGTTACTATTTTGCGGTATAATTTAAGATTTTATTCTTAATAACTAATCAATTTGGATAAATTAGTAATTAACAATTAAAAATAATAAATATATAATTGATCAATAAAAAATAAAATAACCAATTATTAATAAAGATGTGGTTGAAAATTTTATATTTATATAGAATTTCACATGTGCTATATATATTAGACATTTTTTATTTTGTAAATATGAAAATAGAGCTAGGTATATGGTACTTGCAATATATTATATCATATAATATATAACTTATACTTATTTATTTATTAATAATATATGATATCTTCGTACACATAAATAATATTTGGAATTTTATGTAGGTAGAATGTTTTTATAGACACTAGACAATTTATTTGAGAAATTTAATTCTAACCAATTATTTAAAAACCAAGTAATAATTAAAAAAAAATCTATTAATTTAAACTAAGTAACTAAATGTTAATATAAATTTACTTCTTGAGTGGATAAGGTATGATTTTGAATGAGAACAAATTAGAGGACTATAACTTATTCATAGTTAATATAAATTTAATACTACATTGGACTTGTATGGATAACTTTTACCTAATATAATAAAAATTATTTAGTAGTATTTATGTATGTGTAGCACCATATAATAATATTGAAATTTAAATAAATTTATATCATAGGATGTAATCTTACATATCTTGGATTTTCTATTGTTATTATTTATATATATAAAAATATAAATAACATATTACACTATAAATATTAATTGCTTAAATAATTTACATTTTTGTTATTTCATAATAATACTATTATTACATAATAGAACATTTAAATTTAAATATAAATAAATCTACATTCTAGTATTTAATTTTATGGATCCTTAATTTTTATTATTATTTATATAAATAAAATATTATAGTATAAATATTAAGTGTCAATAAATATATATTATATTATTTCATAGTATAAATCATCTACTTATTTATTAATATTCTTTATTAATGTCACAATTTAATAACATTATTTGGTAACAAAATTACTCAATTTGTCAGGAAATAATATAATCACCGACGAAACAATTTTGTAAGCAAAAATAGATAAAAGTTGTAACTTTTAGTGAGGAAATGATTTTCATCACAAAAAATTATAATTAGTGATAAATATTTTCATAGGGAAATAGTTTATTTTCGTCACAAAAGTGTTTATGGAAAAAAAAAAAAAAAAAAAAAAAGGCCAAATTTTCCCACCACATCTTTCAGCGACAAAAATTTCAAATTTGTTAGGAAAAGTTTGTAGAAAATTGATATTATTGACAACATCTAAAATTTCATCGGTAAAAGTTACTTTTAGCGACAAAAGTAGAATTCGCCTTTAAATTTTTGTCACGAAAAGTACATTTTCTTGTAGTGAGTATTTTTAAAAATAATTTGCACTACCGTGTCAAATATACGTCCTAGTTGTAATAAATTGAAATCTCACTTATGGGATTTCATTTATATTGAAATCACTTTTGAATTCATTCTCCTTTTAAGTTATCCAAATATTGGGAATGAAATAGAAAATGAATGAGATATCTATTTCTGCTCTTCATTCTCACGTACCAAACACGCCCTCAAGGTAATAATGCAAAAGGGTATATAGAATAATTCAAATATTTCCGTAGAATATTCAGGATCCAGAAAGAGGTAAAAGCAAACATTTCCTAGTAATCTCCACAACCAGAGGTTCCATCCTTCATGGCAAGCCTTTTCACTCTACCCATAAAGCATGTTTGGCTTCTCATCCTCAATATTGTGCAGAAGAAGTGGCAGATTCGCAGCATATCCTTCATTAGCCAGCAAGTACTATACTTAATAGCTTGTTAACCTCTTCAATTCTTTGAAGAACTTAATCCCCCTAGGACGGCTCAATAGAATGGTTTAGTTGAAAAGAAGAACAAAGTTCTAAGAGATGATCGACCTTAGTTATGTTTGATGCCCATGATTTGCCTTCTCATTTCTAGGCTAAATTTATTGACACGGCTTGTTACATTCATTACTAATAGGATTCTAATTATAGCGTGAGCTAAGAAAATGACTTCTGAGTTTTTGTATCAAAAGAAATCTGGTGTCAAATACTTCAGCGTCTAAGTGTTAGGGTACAAAGTAACTTTGTCCTTGTCAAAGTGTGGATCCAAATTTTTTGCATGCATCCCCATTCAATGACAAAACTCATTTTTTATTATGAAAATTTGATTTTTAAAAAAGTCACAGTAACTTATTTTTGTTTATTTTTTAAAAGAAAAACAAAATAAAAATAAACTCTATATAACTCTTTATTTGAAAAAATGATAAGTTTATAAATTTAAAACGGATTCAGAGGTTAGGTTACCAATCAGTATGGTGATAAACAGTAACACCTCTTTAAGCTCGTATACTTGTGGTGTCTACTAAATAAATAGAAGAAATTATAATAATTGATTAATCAAATATGAATATCGAGGAAAGTGTGATACAGGTAAATATAGAAAATGATATGAGGTGAAAAATAAATTACAAAAATATACAAAAATGATATAAGATAAATGCATAAAATGATTTATTATAAGAAATTTTTATTATTCCAAATATCACAATGTATTTTTGAAAAATATTGAAAATATTTATTTACATTAAAATGATATTTCAATTTATGACTTCAATTTGATTATTCACAAAGCTTTCATTTATTGGGCAAAAGATTTAATTTTATTCACTTTCAAAGACTTTTTCTTGTTTTTTGTTAAAAGAATTTATTAAGTACAATTCTATTGGAAGATAAATGTTTGAATTTGATTTTATTATAAGAAAATGATTTTTATTTATTTTACTTACTTTTGCTAAAAAAGAATGAATTTTTTGCAATTTTATTTTCAAGAAAATATTTCAATTCAAATTTTATTTAGAGAAATAATTTTTTACAAATTAAAAGAAAGATTGTTACAAATTTATTTACAAGGAAAGATTTTCAACCTAATTTTATTAAAAGAAATATTTTTCATATTTTATTTAGAAAAAGATTTCTTAGCAAATTTATTAAAAAGATCTTTCAATTCAAATTTTATTTAAGAGCAAGTGACTTTCCTACAAAGTATTAAAAAAATATTTTGATAAATTTATTAAAAAGTGATCTTTACATATTTATTTAAAAAAGAATTTTATAAATTTATTATTTATTTACAACAAGAGATTCCATTCTAAAGATTCTATTAAGAAATATTTTTTTACAACTTCTATTCACAAAAACTATTTCCAAATCCAATATTTATTTAAGAAAAAAGTTTTTTATTACAACTTCTATGCCTAATCCAATTTTCATTTTAGAAAGGATTTTATTTCAACTTCTATTTTCTATCAAATTTTTGTTTTAGAAAATGAGTCTTAAAAAAAAAAGTCTTATGTTAAGAAAAGTAATTTTATTAGAAGAGATATATTACCAAATGATTTTATATTAAAAATAATTTTTTCAACTTTATTTTAGAAAATATTTTTTTACTTTTATTAAGAAAGAGATTATTTTATAATACAATTTTAAAAAAGTTTCCTCTTTTCATTCAAAAGCAATGGATTATACAATTTTATTTAAAAAAACAAATTTTACCATTTTATTTTAAAAGATTTTACAATTTTATTTAAAAGAAGTATTTTTACGATTTTTATTTGAAAATTTATTTTACAATTTCTATTTCAAAAAGTTATTTTACAATCTTTATTTGGAAAAGAGATTCTACAAATCTTATTTGGAAAAGCGATTTTACAATTTTTATTTATTTTTTTTAATAAACATTAGATTTATAGATTTATTAAAAGGAGGGTTTCTAGATTAGTTTTTCAAAAAAGTGATTTTTCGAGATTTATTTTAAAAAATGTATATTTTATAAATTTATTTTAAGAAAAAATAGATCTACAAATTTATTCAAAAAAAAGTTTTTTAGATTTATTTTAAATTTGATTTTCCATATTTATTTAGAAAAATGATTTTATAGATTTATTTTAAGAAAAAATAGATTTACAAATTTATTAAAAAAATGTTTTTTTAGATTTGTTTTAAAAGTGAATTTTTGGGCTTATTTTTAAAATGACTTTATAGATTTATTTTGAGAAAAAATAGATTTACAAATTGTAGACCCCTCTTTGGATAAGGGGACTTTGGTTTTTTATTATTCATTGTTTTTTTTTTCATTTTATTTTGGTTTTTCCTCTCATCCACTTTCTTGCCATTCGGAGGAGCTGGGACACTTTTTTTTTTTTTTTCATTTGAGGGAGTGGGGGACGGGCTCCACAAGTGAGTGAGCTGCATGGGACATGTAGAAAAACACACTACCACCTTGCCATCGTAGTGGTTGAGATAGAGACTTTTTCGTTGCAAGTGGAGCAGTGGAGTCGGAGGGTGCAGGAAAAAAAAAATGTTGTAGGAAAAGAGGGTTAGAAGGGTAAGTAGTGGAATTGGTGGATACTTGAACGGGAAGCAAGAGCAGGGGGTTTATGGCAGAAAAAAAAAAAACTTGTAAGAGAGAGGGAGTGAACAGAACTGTGAGAGAGACATTTTTGGGAGAGAGAGCAGGTTGTGAAAGTGAGTTGGGAGAAGAAACAAGATTTCTGGAGAAAGCTAAAACAAAAATGAGAGGAAATGTAGGGAACTACAGAGAAAGTGAGTTGGGTGGATGGACTTTTTAGAGAGAGTAAGAGAAAGCTGGGGGATCTTTTTGATTCATTGGAAAGAAAGAAGAGTTGGAAGCCATGCAACTCTTTGTTATGAGGGAGCATTCTAGGTAAAGCCACTGTAAGCTTCTTGTCTCTGATTTTCACACTGCTTTACTCTCATTTTCAGCTGCTTTTCTAGGCATTGATTTGTTGGTTGGTGTGTACATCAGGGACCACTTGCTTGCTTTATTGGATCTACTCTTTACATGCATGCTCTGTTTTGGCTTTATATTTTGGTATTTTTTTTCTTTTTTTTTCTCTCTCTTTTAAATACCTGATGCATTAATCCTTTCCTGAGTTTGATAAATAGAAATCCTGCTCTTGTTTCTTGTGGATTCCATCTGTACTAGCCCATGGATGTCACTTGAAATGAGGCTCCATACGTTCATGATTTGCTTGATTTCCTATTACTCTTCCTTTGGTTTTTACTATGTCTCCTATTTCCGTTTTTATTCCCTTATTTCTGGTGTGTTTGGGGTTCTGAGTATCATAGTTGGGTTGGCTATTTTGGTTGGCATGTTTTTGGGAAGCAAATCTAGTATTTCTGGTTCTCTATATAGTAGACTTCACTACAGATGATGACATTCTCATGTCAAGCTCTGATCCCAGGCTCCATTGGCATCAAGCCTCCTAAGGGGATTATATTATATAGATAACCAGAACTGTTCAACAATAAGAAACAATTAATGGGTACTGCAAATAGCTGGAACATTCCACTTGCTAGTTGATGCGACTCATGGTAGCTTAGCTTTAAAGGCGTATCAACAAAATTTATACCTTAAATACTATTACTAAAGTAGCCAAGCTACTATAGCATAGTGGTTCTAGGATCGTTCACTGGGAAGGGTTTTCGCAAACACAAGTGATATTCAAATTAGGAAAATAGGTGATTTTCTTATGGATGTTAGCTTTAAAAGAAGATGAAAATATTTTAGAGAGATTTAAACTAACTTAAGCTAACATTAAAGACTAAAATGAAAGGGTGTAAAAACAAGTTTCTCAAAGATAGGATAGCTATGCTTTGGCTCTTATGCAAATTGGAAATCTCAGGATAGGCTCCTCGCGTTGGGGTTGCAACTATGGTGATGCTTGCTTCCCGAACCGGTATGGATTTAGCAAATCAAGTTTTAATCCTTTAAAATGGCAAAACAGATGGTAGTGAATTTCATCAATGGTTATTTACCTTAGACTTCCTTTGAATGGCTCGTAAGAGATAACTAATGGTCTAAAGCCAAAAGCTTACCAAATATTGGCAACTCAAAGTCATTCTAGGTGATAAACTCACCTTTCAATGGCCATTGAAATTGGTTCTAATGGATTAATGCAAAACTTGGAATTGAAAACCTCACCTTCCAATAGCTCGTAGGAGATAACTAATGGATAGAAATCCAAAAGCTTATCAAGTATTGGCCGTTGGAAGTTGTCCAAAGGAAATAAAAACCCAACTTTACATTAATGAACCATTAATGAAAAACGACTACCTTACCTTCCGGGTGCGAGAAATTTCCATGGGATTGCATCCAAGCCATCACATAACATCCATGCTTTGAGAAACTTAAAGGTTTTAGCCAACCATCCTTTGAGGAAAAGTCCTCAGAGGCTGTTTGGCTACTAAGAAAATGAGAAAGAAAAGAGAAAAGAAGAAAAACGGAGCTTTATATATTTCTAAGTTAATTTACAAAGGATCGATCACCCCATCCTCTCAATTTCCAATCTCCCCTTTTGGAGGTGTTGTGCACCTCTATATATAGCAAAATTACAAGATAAAGCCTTATGATGGCTGAATACAAGGTTACAAAAGGAATTTACATGAGAAAATATCAAGCTAAAAATATCTCAAAAGTCGGTGGTGCGTGCGTGGAGAAACAGAGGAGATTTGGCATTTTCGCAATGTGAATTTCTCCTTGCGAAATTTCGCAAGGAGAAATTCACCTTGCGAAATTTTCACAAGATTTGATGCAGTTGTCTTCCGAAGGCCATATCTTCCTCATTTCAGCTCCAAATTGTACACGGTTTGAAGCGTTGGATTCTTAACTTCCTGAGCTTTGAAATGGTATATAGCATGTAGAAAATGGACTTCTGGAAGTGCTCCAAAAGTTCGAAAGAAGACTGCAGCTGCTGTCCTCTGTTTTCCTCTTCACTTTGCTTGTTTTTCCTCTTTGCATTCTCTTTGCTTGTGCTCGTGTTTCCACTTGAAATTCAAGCCTGTAAACTTCCAAAATCCTTGCTTTAACTTGTCCAATTAGCTCCTCCATCATTTGGCATGCTTGAATTGATTCATAAGCTGATAAAAACATGTAAACTTGCCACAAAATGGTTAAAACCAATTACTAAGGACCTTAATGAATTAATTGGGTTAAATGAATATGATTACTACACAAAGGTGCTTAAAACTATTATAATTAGGTCTACAAAATAGCACTTTTTGGTAGTAATCACACCCCCCAACCGACTCATTGCTAGTCCCTTAGCAATGGAGGAGATAAAAACTAAGTAAACTATAATAATATACATAAAAGGGATCATGCAAATCACTCCAAAAAATGATATGAGTGGCATGATGGACATCCATGGATCAATAAAGATGTTAAACTCAACCTATAATAAGAGTTGTCAAAGCATTCACTTGATCATAGAGTACAAAGAATGGATATTATGCAAGTTTAAGCATCAAAAGAATTCCCACTCTCAAAAGATCCAAATCAAATTCTTCCACTAAAAGCTAAGTGTTAATGTGATTAGCTTCCGAGTATAGTATGGATAACTATCATATCCCCCCAACCTAAGTCTTTCTTTAAGCTTAGCAAAATTAACCATCTCTTGATAGGCTAGGAACGCACCTCTTATTCACAATTCTTTTCACTTACTAAACTTAACCAATTCACCCATGTAACAAGCAGAGGATCGGTGACTCCCAACCAATAAAGGCTTAGGGCACCAGGCTTTAAAGGCTTTCGCCACCCCTTCGGACCATGCTCAGGTTTCAAGGCAAGCAAAGAAGTTTATTCTTTTCTCTTTTTTTCTTTTTCTTTTTCTTTTTCTTTTTCTTTTTTTTTTCTATTTTTTCAAAGACTCATTGGTCTTTATGAGGTGTCCCAACACTATTAAAGAGATGTTAAAGGTGTCAAATTATGATTTCTCAAGCTTAAAGGGTGAGATAGTTTCACATCTTATAACCGGAATCTAATGTATGTGTGTGCGAATAGCTTAAGGTGGAAGAGGTAAGTTTGCATGCAATGGGAGTTTCAACAATTCATCAACTTTTAGAAGAGCATAATACAAACTCTAAGACTCATGTAATCAAGTTGAAACTCGACTTCTCTCATTTAATTTTGAGAGTTAATCCTTAATATCCATGGAGTTTAAAGCAAAAATTTTTAAAAATTTTAAAAAGAGTAGCTAATTTAACTAAGTATGATAAAAATTTAAACTAATACTTACTTCCTCATCTCTCCCCCCAACCGAGATGAACATTGTCCTCAATGTTTGAATCGAAAATAAGGAGGAAGGAAGTGGTACCTCATGTGATGTGGACTTGGAGTTGAGAAGGTTGAACCACCTTTTTCAAAATTCAAAAATTGAATGAGAGAGGAATTTATACTAAATATTTACAAAAATGATGAGTGGGCCCCACTTTGAGCAGCTGAGGACAAGGCTCAAAGGGTCCATGCCATGATGGTATACTCATATAAGTTGCAATGGCATTTGAATGTAGCTTGCAGGGGTGTTAAAATTGGAGATTTTTGGCTTTGAAAACAATTTCGCAAGGTGAAATTCACCTTGCGAAATTTTCGCACTGGTTACTCTCCTTGCGAAATTTCGCAAGGAGAAATTCACCTTGCGAAATTTTCGCACTGGTTACTCTCCTTGCGAAAGTGCAATCCCGAGAGGTTGCATTTTGCATCTTGCCAAAATGTGCATTTCGCAATGTGAAATTCACCTTGCGAAATTTTCGCAATGTGAAATTCACCTTGCGAAAATTTTGCAACTCACTTGTTAAGTTGCGAAATGGGGTTTTAAGCTTGGACTTAGATATATTTCTCCCCTATTTCACCTTTTTCTCCACATTTGTGAGCTTGTGAGCTTTCGTACCTGCATGAACACTTCAAAACTCATCTTAAAAACATATTAAAACTAAATTAAAGCTAAGAATTCAAACTAAAACATGCATAATTTTAAAAAAAAGCATAGAATTTAAATGAAGCTGATAGCATGTACCCCTAAAAGAAGATGAACTATTTAGCTCATCCTCACTCACACACCCACTTCATGCTGAAATCCCCCTGGATCCCAAACAAAATTGGCATCCTTCCCATTTGGTCCAAGGGAATTCGTTTCTCTTCTCTTCCCTGGAGAAGTGGATGCTTTAAAGGGTTCAAGTAACCCTTTATCATCTTGAACCTTATGATTTTCAATGAAAGGTTGGTCCATAGAGTTGTCATAGCAATCCCCCACCAAAATGTCGATCATCAACACTTTCCTTGATCTTTTTGCATTGGTTCCTTGAAGGTTATGGTGGGGTTGAAGAGGAAGCTTCCTTTTCCCCCTTGCTATGTCGAGATTGGTGAGCTTCTCAATGGAGTCTTGAATTTTTTCTATCCTTAGTGATAGATCATTATAAACCTCCTCCATTCTTACATTTATTGAACTCTCCAAATTATCAATCTTTTCATTAAGATGAGAGTTGATCTTTTGTTGCTCACCTACAAAGTCCTCCATGACTTTGCTTATCTTCAAAATGGCTTGCTCCAATGAAGATGTACTCATTGATGGTTGAGGTTGAGGTTGGGTTGTAAGGTTGGGATGGTTATTCCAACTTGAGGTGTAGGAGCTTTGGTAACCGCGCATTTCTCTCATAGTTGGAATGGTAGGGCACTCCCCTACCGTATGCTCATATGAATTATCTCCATTCAAAGCATACTTACTACCCCATTGGCTTTGTTGAACTTGCCTTTTCCCCAATTCAATCCGATCCCTCATGGATAGGTATGCGAATTTGTCATTCGGTTGATGTTGAGGTTGGCTTGTAAGGTTGGGATGGTTTACATACTCAAATGAAGTTGGCATGGCTTGTGGTTGTGCTTCAGTATGCACATTTCTCAATTCAAACTCTTCTATCGTTCTAGCCATAGATGCTAGCTTTGCCTTCATGCTCATGTCTTCATTCAAAGCATTCTTACTACCCCATTGGCTTTGTTGAACCTGCCTTTTCCCTAATTCAATCCGATCCCTCATGGATAAATATGCAACTTTGTCCTTCTCATGATCATAATGAGAGCTTTGATCTTCATGTGGAATTTCCATTTCTAAAAAATGATATTCAACTAAGGCTCTTTTCTTCAACTTGTACCAAGGTTCCCTCTTGGTCTCGAATCCAACAAGGAATGCACAAATTGAAATTAAAACAAAAATAAAAGAAAAGAGAATAAAAAATTTAACTAAATAAAAACTAAACTAATAAAAAAAAAAATTAGAAGAAAACTCACCAAACTTGTGATGAAGATCACAAGTTACCCTTAATGGTTGCTTCACTGTGCTTGTGGCACCTTCCCCGGCAACGGCGCCATTTGATGCGACTCATGGTAGCTTAGCTTTAAAGGCGTATCAACAAAATTTATACCTTAAATACTATTACTAAAGTAGCCAAGCTACTATAGCATAGTGGTTCTAGGATCGTTCACTGGGAAGGGTTTTCGCAAACACAAGTGATATTCAAATTAGGAAAATAGGTGATTTTCTTATGGATGTTAGCTTTAAAAGAAGATGAAAATATTTTAGAGAGATTTAAACTAACTTAAGCTAACATTAAAGACTAAAATGAAAGGGTGTAAAAACAAGTTTCTCAAAGATAGGATAGCTATGCTTTGGCTCTTATGCAAATTGGAAATCTCAGGATAGGCTCCTCGCGTTGGGGTTGCAACTATGGTGATGCTTGCTTCCCGAACCGGTATGGATTTAGCAAATCAAGTTTTAATCCTTTAAAATGGCAAAACAGATGGTAGTGAATTTCATCAATGGTTATTTACCTTAGACTTCCTTTGAATGGCTCGTAAGAGATAACTAATGGTCTAAAGCCAAAAGCTTACCAAATATTGGCAACTCAAAGTCATTCTAGGTGATAAACTCACCTTTCAATGGCCATTGAAATTGGTTCTAATGGATTAATGCAAAACTTGGAATTGAAAACCTCACCTTCCAATAGCTCGTAGGAGATAACTAATGGATAGAAATCCAAAAGCTTATCAAGTATTGGCCGTTGGAAGTTGTCCAAAGGAAATAAAAACCCAACTTTACATTAATGAACCATTAATGAAAAACGACTACCTTACCTTCCGGGTGCGAGAAATTTCCATGGGATTGCATCCAAGCCATCACATAACATCCATGCTTTGAGAAACTTAAAGGTTTTAGCCAACCATCCTTTGAGGAAAAGTCCTCAGAGGCTGTTTGGCTACTAAGAAAATGAGAAAGAAAAGAGAAAAGAAGAAAAACGGAGCTTTATATATTTCTAAGTTAATTTACAAAGGATCGATCACCCCATCCTCTCAATTTCCAATCTCCCCTTTTGGAGGTGTTGTGCACCTCTATATATAGCAAAATTACAAGATAAAGCCTTATGATGGCTGAATACAAGGTTACAAAAGGAATTTACATGAGAAAATATCAAGCTAAAAATATCTCAAAAGTCGGTGGTGCGTGCGTGGAGAAACAGAGGAGATTTGGCATTTTCGCAATGTGAATTTCTCCTTGCGAAATTTCGCAAGGAGAAATTCACCTTGCGAAATTTTCACAAGATTTGATGCAGTTGTCTTCCGAAGGCCATATCTTCCTCATTTCAGCTCCAAATTGTACACGGTTTGAAGCGTTGGATTCTTAACTTCCTGAGCTTTGAAATGGTATATAGCATGTAGAAAATGGACTTCTGGAAGTGCTCCAAAAGTTCGAAAGAAGACTGCAGCTGCTGTCCTCTGTTTTCCTCTTCACTTTGCTTGTTTTTCCTCTTTGCATTCTCTTTGCTTGTGCTCGTGTTTCCACTTGAAATTCAAGCCTGTAAACTTCCAAAATCCTTGCTTTAACTTGTCCAATTAGCTCCTCCATCATTTGGCATGCTTGAATTGATTCATAAGCTGATAAAAACATGTAAACTTGCCACAAAATGGTTAAAACCAATTACTAAGGACCTTAATGAATTAATTGGGTTAAATGAATATGATTACTACACAAAGGTGCTTAAAACTATTATAATTAGGTCTACAAAATAGCACTTTTTGGTAGTAATCACTAGTGCTAGGAGTACGAATATGGGTTCAAAAGCTTGAGTGAGGAGCCATTGCCAGAGCACGTACAACAATAGTAATTGGTCCACACCTCATCGAGCCATTGGGATTTCAAGATTTTTGGAAAATTTTCAAACAACAGGAAAGTGAGCAATGGAGAGAAACCTTACTTTTGGCAGACAAGCTCTGGAAATGGGTTTATCTACTGGGACCCATTCCCTAATTACTTCACCACCTATTCTTAAACCCTAGGCCTCACTTGCAGATGGCTTGTGTGGCCACCGTCTCAGGTCTGAGGTGAAGGAAGAGAGACTTCAACTTCAACCAGCTTGGTCAGAATGACCCATTTTTTGGTCTCGGTGCACCTTGCTGCCTAGCACCGCTAAAACCTCATCCCCTTGCTTTCTACTACCTTATAAGCCCTGGGCCTGCGCACATGAAAATTCACCATACATGGCTACCCTAGTATGTGCTATGTTAAAGCATGCATGACTCGTTCCTCCACTCATTCACTTATTTCTTCTCTGCTCAGTTGCTCTGGTCTTTGCTTAGCTACAAATGGAACCAATTCTTGGTAGACGCTCAACCGAAAGACACCATTGGCCATAGCATGTGAGATTCAAAGAGAGCAATGAAATATTTACCTTCAATCTCACATGCAAGAATATTCAAACCTTGACCCTGGCAATATCCATTTTAAAACTGCAGATTGTTCCGAAATCCATAAGCCAAAAATGCTAGGAAATTGACGCCATTATTAGACCTTCTAGACATTGCAAAAGAAGCAAATTCTCTTTTTGTGGTCTTGATTAACATTAGGTATGTAATCTTCCTTGTGAAGTGGGATTAAACGTCACAGTTGCAGTCCTTGGTGCCTTAAGCAAAGTTGGTTATGATAATGGAACCTCACTTGAAGTCATAATGGAGATGTTCCATTCTCCTTGGGACCTACCTCACTAGAACATCCAAATATCATGTTCTTTATTTCTTCCAACCTCTAGGACACTTTGATTTCACATTCGGTGCACCAGATCTTTGTCTACATCTGAAGGGAAATAAGGGAGCTGCTGATTCTCATGCGGACAGAATTGGTGATGAAGAGAAGAATGTGATGGAGCGCTCCCACGATGGCATTTCTGTGGGCAAAGGGTCTTCTAAATGGGTCAAAGTGAATGGAAAGAGAACACTTCGGCATGTACTGAAAAAATCCAACCTTTTGATTCCTAGAATTCCAGTTTCTTATGTGGTCTCAAAATGATCCAGCTTCTATAAAGAATTCAGAGATGGAAAGTGGTTTTTTCCATCATGATACATTTGGTGGTAGAAGCTCCACGAATTGCCTCCAATCTTTTGTATACTAGGTGCATAATGGACAGTTTGAATGCACTGTGTCTTCGCCCTCAACTAAGAAAGACTTGGGATATGCCTTAAGGACAAGAAAGGGTTGCCCATATTTGAAACATTTTTTGCCATTCTCATCCGACAATGGTTTAGTCCCTCTCGCCAAAGTTTCAACTCCCCTCGAGAGTTTACAACTTGAGGAATGCCACCCCATTATCCAATATGGAGTTTCTAGTGAGCTGCATCGAAAGAGTGTATATGTTCCTTCACCCAGTCAATAGTAGCACCACCACCACCAATAGTGCAGTCCTAGTTGCACCCCGGGCCCCACTCTGCATGGTCATGCATAGTCACCCTCGAGTGCACCACCTAAAGGCTACATGTCCTCCCCTTTGAAAATTATACTATTGCAGGAGTGGGGCTCGGGGTGCAATTAGGAATTTAAAATTATTTGAAAAAAGAAGAAGAAAGATGGGAAGTAAAAATCAAATTTTCACGAATTTAATTTAGGAAGGGGCAAAGCAGCAAAATTTGGGGAAAAGGATGGCGGTCTTTGTCGACCCAGTCTAACGGCTTCTGTTTCTTTGGACCTTTAATATTTTGATTTTGATTATTCAAACAAATTGAGTAATAACAAATGTGGCTTCTCCAAATTATAAATAAATAAATAAATAATTCTCTACAAGATCTCATTTCAGGCAGGGGTCTCTGTTAATTTGTGGAATTCAATATGAAGGGGACCCTCATCCATAATGGGCATTTTTGTGTGAAGTTCTCTTAGTTTAGAATCTCAAATGCAGCAGATTCTCTCATCAATGCCTGTGCCGGGTTGTTGGATTTTGGAGATGGATATGATCTGAAATCTGAATCTAGTTATAGGCTTGAAGTTGTCATGGATCAACCTTCAACCTTTTTTGGGAGTTCATTGATATCAAATATGAATTGTTTTCGAAATGCCAATTTTGTTGCAGACTGAAAGCAGCTGGGAATAAGGCTTTCCAATAATGACTGGTGCAAGGGGTGGTTTTTCTTAAGGGAAGAAGAAGCGCTCTTATTCGAAGATTCCACCTGTACACGAACCCAGAATGACATGAAATACAACATGAATCTTAATCTCACTCATTCATTCTAGTTAGTTAACTCTAGAGGTTCATGGCGGGAGTCACGAACTGGTTCATTTACAAATATTCTTTCATTTGCTTTTCCAAAGAGATGAGAAACAATTATGTTAGAGATAAATCAAATGTCCAGAACACAACCATGCTATGCTATTCACTCTGCTACCTTGAACATTCTGGGAATTAACCTCCAATAACATTACAGCAACATAATCCACCCAACAGCATTACATCAACATAATCATATTTCTACTGCATGTAACGTCATTCTCGACCTTCTTACCTTTATTCTTCCCATGCTTCTTGACCTCATCGAGTTTAAGTTCCAGAATAAGCCAAATGCTGCATTTCAAGCCCACCCCATAACCACCAAGGTGGCTACTGCTAGCTTATTAGCATTTGTCTTGGCATTCGGAACTGAGTTCACCTTCCATTTTTATTCTGCTGCTCTCCTCCGTACTGCCTTGGTGGTTTCTGGTTCCCTCTCACTGGCTTTCTTGGCATCACTATCGTTCCGGATGCATGACGACGACCCATTCTATATGTTGTAAAAAGATGCATAATTTCAAACATTTCGGAGCCAGGTAGAGGTAAAAGGTGATTTTGGAACTCCAACCTCTATGACTAACACCTCAACTTTTCCTCAAATTCTCTTTACCTGCATTACGAAATGCGAAACAGAGACACCAGAAAACAATGAATCAGATATCCTGGATCAGAAAATCCAACATTCTTTGGAAAGGAAAAATTTAAAGCAAATGTATTTTGCTTTACCAATCGAGTCTGCTTTCTCCAATAGGATCAAGGCTCATGGTATCAATTAGCAAATGTCCTCGAAATACTCAACTTACACATCAATTATACAACTAAAAGAAAATGAACAACATGACCTAAAGTATAACAGAATATGAATGTAGAACAAAAATTAATTGTTTATTGTAGTTGTTTAAATAATTTCTCCATTTAACGGCCTTTTCTACACACAGCTTTCCCCCTCACTTCTTTTCCACTGAAATCAAAGCCCTTCCATTAGACCAAATCTTTGGAGGACCGACATTGTCCACTGTTCTCTCAGGACCAAGAATTGACTTAATAAAATCACCTTCTCAATGGTCGGATCAATGCCCAATGTCCAAATATTCTTCTGCATGAAGGAAGGAGAGCATGAGCTCCCTAAAACACTTGGAATATGACAGAATGGAGGTTCTGATAATTGAAATTTTGAATCTAAAAATCCAAATGGACAAAGTCCCATGAGATAATTGTTGCACCTAGGCCAAAGGCAACAAACAAGGTCTTATCAACAAAATTCCCCTCATATAATCAAATTCACTAGAATTAAGATACTACAAATTTTAGCTTCTCATCTAGTAATTTCCAAATGTGAGACTAACTAGTTAAGGGGTAAAAATAATGGATTTCTCATTTACTTAAGAAGACATGATCTCAATTACAAATTTAGAGTCAATTATAACTATGGAGTATGCATTTCCCTAACACTGATCAGCTTAGAAAAATATTAGTCACATTCTGAATTTAGGGGCATAAGTCTTCTTACTTGAGCTCCTGCTGCCATGGGAAACATCAGGTGTATGATATGAGAAACATCACCTGTGACCTTGACAGGTTTGTGCTTTGATGCCCAGAATACTCCTGCAATTATAAAATGGCATTTTAAATTATTACAAAGAAAAATAACTGAAAACAAGGTTTTACCTAACTCAAGTATATCAATCCTCTTCTAGAAACTTAACCAGTACCTTCCAACTTCAACCATACACTTTCTTCATTAGGAATACACTTAAAGTTACCACCAAGCTTGATCTTAGCAGCTTCTTGATGCCCAATAAAGAACAAAGGGTTTTATCCCAATCCCAAGACAAAAATGAGAAAAGGGATGGTATGACAAGATTAATCAACTCCCTTTTTCATAGAAAGCATGTTTTTCAACTCAAAATAGGGATGCATTTTCTTAAGATGGATCAATTGAACTTGAGGTTAGATCAAATTACAAATAGAGTAAAAAAGACTAAGCTAAAAAATGGCACTTTCTAACACCCTTGATCTGTTATACAAAATTTAACTAAGATAACCATAAGAAGAAGAGAAAAAAAAAGAAAGAACAAAAAAAACTGCATTGGTTAAATTTTGTTCATCTACAACCTCAAACCTTTTACCTTCACCTCTAACAACCTTGCAAGCACCATTAACTTTGAATAAGTAATTAATCTGAGGGAGATTTTGAAAGAACTGAACTAGGAATATATATATATAGGAATTTTCATCCTGAATTGTCAATCCACTTGAAGCACTCACAGTTTTCATATTTAAATTAAACTAAGTTTTCTATTTCTCCAAAGAATTTTTTGTTAGGTAAAAATGCAAAGACTCCTCAGATTTGGCTAGAGAAAAACACCCTTGTAGTTAGGTCTTAGTCCTGATCTTTTGTTGTATTTTTGTCTTTCTTTTTGTCTTTTCTTTGATGGGGTGCATACAAGAGTCCTTGAACATGGGAGGTTGCACACTCTTTGCCTCTAGCTCACAGTGGTAACATTGAAGCCAAGGAGATTGTGTCAGAATCACACATCTACTTATAAATCTAATTGAGTCAATCATGAATAAAGATATGCAAACATTATAGAGAAAGTATGGTCCTTGAGGATCATTAAGGGCTATATACACAACTAGAAACTCTACATTAAAACAACATAAAGCCTCGTTAGTAATCCAACTTTTAGTGATTAACTTCCTTTCAAATCACTAAGGTTATGTTTGTGTAAGCAAAGAAAAAAAATACTAAGGCTATGTTTGATTTATGAAAAGTACTAAGCATCAATTCCTTTACGTATTTAATTATATAGCCAAGCCAACAAAAACTAAAATCAGAGTTAATTCCGGGTACAGACAAGAAACCTGTGCAGCAATGGGAGTTCTATTAGGTGTACCCATGGTGGTTGGTGGTTAGGGGTAAAAGTAGAGGGGCTTCTTCTCATGTGCATTGTCGCATACCTGTTAATAGTCTCAAGCTTGTCCGTGATGCCAATGAAGCCAATCAGCTGGAGGCAGAAAACACCATGGTAGTGCGGGGGACGGCAGCACAAATAGGACGCAGATGACAAGTGTGGAAGATTAACTCAATTCCGAATACCAAGACAAATGCTAAAGCTAGCAACAGCCACCTCGGTGGGTATGGGGTGGGCTTGAAATACAGATCGGACCTATCCATGAGGTCGAGGAGCATAAGAGAAGGGAGAGAATGGGGATAAGGTAGATGGGCATGATTCTGTTACTGTCCATGGCTGACTCCCACAATGTTGATCAAAGCGGCAGGGTGAATAGACATGAGATTCCATTGTTTTCAACGATTGATTCCCACGCCATGAATCGATATCATTGGGTTACGGAAACTCAGATCGGATCTGTTCCAAAAAAACCTTAAAAAAAAAACCCCTAAATTAGAAACGAGCTGATCTCCTCAAAAAATCAAGGAATGGTAAAGAGTGAGATGGAGACATATTTCAGCAGACAGAAATTTATTCAACCAATAATTTCAGATGGACCTACCCGATCTCTCCCTCTTGCCGCTTTCTCATAGACCAGGCCTTTCCCTCTCTTCTCCCTTTCTTCTCCCTTCTCTGCTCTCAGGATGTTCGGCTTATATAGGCTCATCGATACTCCGTATGTGTGAGTTTAGGGAAAAGTGAGTTGCCAGATATACCCTCGAGACGGTACTATATGTATAGTGCAGATAAAAATAATAATATAATGATTAAATTGTTTTAAAATTTTCTTTATATTATTATCTTAATTAAAAATAATAATAATTTTATATATTATTTAATATAGCTAATAAAAAATTTTTAATTTATTTAATTCAGTAATAAGTTAGGATATTGTATATTCAATAATATTAAAATAGTGACTATTTGTATATTTATTTTATTTTTATGTAAATGTTAATAATTATTCATGAAATCACGGTAAAAGAGTTTTAAAATATATTCTTAATTTTTAATTAATAATAAAATAATATTTTTAATTCAAGTTTCATTTGAATTGTATATATCTAACATTTTTGTAATATTGGAAAACTTGGATAAGATGTAATATAATAAAAGAATTTGAAAAAATATGTGTAAACTTTCTGATTTTTGAATAAAAAATAAAAATACATTTTCTTTAACCTAAGGAGATCCACGACTATTTATTAAATACAATGAAAATATTTTATTTTATAAAATACAAATAATTTAAACATCTTATAAAATATTAATAATTAATTAAATTATCAATATTATTCGCAGAATTTCTTTTCTTTGTATTTGTCCTTTTCATAACTTCATTTTATTAAAATATTCTCACACTATTTTCTTTCTATATGATGTTTTACATCAAAATTAACTTTTGTTATATATATATATATTCACATCCAGGACAAGGTAATATGTCATGAAAAAATAAATTATATCAAAACTCAAAATCAAATAAAAGAAATTAAAAATAAAACACAAAGAAATTTAAGGGAAATGAACATAAAACTTATACATTACATAAACTTGAAAACATACGCTATCTTACAGGAGAGATAACTTACAATGGAGGGATGAGAGAATGGAAGAGGTGAGGAAAGCTTTCAAGAAAGCTTTCAAATGGAAGGCTTACATTTCTTGAGAGAGAAAGAAGAGAGAAGGAAGAGCTTAAGGCTTAAGAGAAATTTTTTTCGATGCCTACAAAGAAGGAACGGGCCTCTTTGAATAGCTAAAACAAAAATCTTAAACAGTACAAAATAGACAATAGGCCACTGTGGACTTTTGGCTTCAGTTGTGAATAGTAACCACCTATGATGCGAATAGTAAAAATGACTTTTACTGTAACACTTTTGACTTTTGACATTCGATTCTTGTATTCGGTGGATTATTGTGTGCTTTCTGACTACTTTTGACCAGAGACTTAACTATAACTTCACATGTGGGGAACAAACTTACTTTTGGTGCTAAACTATCTTAAAGCTATTGATAGAGAATCCCAAAGCAAACAACAAGCTTAAACGGACTTAGCCGAATGTCTTCAAATGGTGAAGAAAATGCTTATTTTGATTTCCTAATAGGAGGAAGGATGCTTTCACAATCATCACCATTATCCGAAAGGTAGTTTGAGGTAGAATCATCTAATTCAACATAAGAGTCCTCTTGAGACAAACTTGAGTTGCTTTTGTCAAGGATTTTTTGAAATTCCTAAGGAGTTTTGGCTATAGTAAGCATGGCTTGAAGCTGTTGTTTCTTAAGAAGAAACTGATACATGTCATCCGAGGTTGAAGCTTATGATAGATGCTTAAGAAAATATTGCTTATCAGTATGCACAAGGGCATCATTTTTTAAAGCATCCCACCATTTAGTCTTAAAGGTCCTTCCAAGGGCTGGAAAGGCCGATGATTTATCTGCAATAATGATATAGTCTCATTAAACAATCCAAGCAAGACCAAACTCGTTAAAAAAGAATAATAATAGGAAAAAAGTTGAAAGTTCTCTTGGGATAACAAATGAACTTTTGAATAGCTCAAAGCCATCTAAGATGGGTTTTGGGAGAATCTTAATAGTTGGTCCAAAATAAGTCCACCAATTGTGGAACCAAAACGGAAAGGAAAGCTAATGCTTAGATGGGAAATCGAGCATCTATGAATGATGGAAGTCCTTGTTTTGGATAAGAAAAGCATTAAACCAAGCTCTCTGGTAATCCTAATAGTTGAAAAACTTAGTTTTGAAGGCTTAGAGAATTCCTTTGAAAAATTAGGGTTCCTACCCCACTACTTAACTGTGAAAATTTTGAAAATATGGCAAGTAGAATTATGTTATACTTATCATATCGTAAATTGATAAGGCTTATGGGTAAGATCGTAAATTGATCATATATTCCTTATGGATTGGGTCATTGTTGATGGAAGTTGATGGCAATAGGCATTCTCAATAGAGACACCATGATATCTCTTGGGATTGAGACAGTGTGTCCCCTTGGATGATCCTAAGGAGGTGTGTTCATGGAAACTATGACCATAGTATTTCCTTAAGTGGAACTTGACATAGGCTCTTTTAAAAGTTAAGATATGTCAATTGAACACATAATAAGAGGATTTGTAACTTAAGGATGGTAAAGGTAGTCTTGAAAGGCTAATAGCTTTCACCTTGGTAGACCGTGGAAACCAATTCATGGGGAGATTGAACAAAATGGATAGCAGGTCATGGACCCGAGCACTTGGTGTCTTGTTGTTATTTACATAGGATTTTGGAGTTCAATTGATTATCTATAGTGGGATGTTGAATCAACTTTAAAATTGGATTCTAAAGGAGCCAATATTCATATGGGTCCCAATGGTCCCCGCTCTAAGCTCATATACCTTGTTGGCATGGGTTATGAAGGTTGGATTAGCTCTACATTAACTTTAAAATTGGATTCTAAAGGATCCAATATTCATATGGGTCCCAATTGTCCCCGCTCTAAGCTCATATACCTTGTTGGCATAGGTTATGAGGGTTGGATTAGCTCTACATTCACTTTTGTGCATAAGGGTGTTTTGGTAATTACACAAGGTTATATAGGGGTAAGTGAACAAGGTCTCTAGATTGAGCTAATTGATTAATTAGTAAACCCTATTTGATCAATTAATCAATTAGAACCCATTTTGGGCTAGATTAAGTGACCTAAGCCCATCTCTTAAGCCCACTTGAAAACCCTATAAATACCCCCCATAGGGGTTAGGGTTTTCATAACTTTTGTTATCCACCATCCAAAGAGATTGAAAGTTATAGCCTCCACTCTCTTTTTCTTCCCATCGGAAGTGTGCCAAGATCAAGGTTCGAGTCATCGGGCGGAAGACTTCGGGTTTACAAGACTTCTACGATTTTGATCTTCATCTTCACCATGTGGATTTGATTAAAAAACATATGAATCTAAGGTATGGTTTTTATTAGCACTTTCTAAATCCTTTTAAAATATAAAAATGCTATTTTTCTATTGTGCATAGAATTTAGAAAAAGTCTAAGATAGTTATGCATGTTTTTAACCTGATTCGAACTTGGAAAACGGAGAGATGTAGGTTTTTCCCTTCAAAACTCTTTTTCAATAACCATAATAGGTTGATTGAGATCCTTTTTCCAATAATGTGATTTTGAAGAAAGAGGTTTGGGGTTAGCAGCCACCATAATCTACTTGTTTGAAAAAGTTGAGCTTGATGCTAATTCATTTTGAGAGGGATTAACTTTAATAACTTGCTTAAAGGTTTGAGACCTTGTAATTGCTGGAAATTGTGTAGCCTTGATTGGTTTAAAAGGATCCGAAGGATCATAGTACAAGGACAAAATCTTATTAGGAATAGGGTTGGAAGGAGAGAGAATGAAGCCTTGTTTCTTCCTCTTCCAGTTCAAATTTTTGACTCCAAAGCATTTTATAGGGAGAAGGAGCATGACTGGTTTTAGAATAATGGGATTTTGGTGGTTTGTTAGTGGTCTTAAGAGGTTGGGTTGCCTTTTTAGGGGCCATGATCCCATGAGTCCTACAAAATCTATGAGTTAAGAAATCAAGGATTGAGTTATTTTTTTCTTTAATATACTCAATTTGAAAATCAAAATTACTTCAAATAGCTTTCCATTTTGCAAAAATATGCTTAAAAGCTATATTTTTTTACATTTTTTTGTAAAACTAATTTTGCGGATTTGCAATCAACTCTTAATAAAAATTCTTGATTCAAAAGACCATCTTGAAATTTTGGAAAATATAAAACAATGCTTAAAATCTCATTTTTAATGCTGTTGTAATTGAGTTGAGCTTTATTCCAAGTTCCTGAAGTAAACCTAACCAATATCTCTTGGTTACCATCTTTCTGCTTAAGAATCCCACCATAACCTATATTTGAAGCATTAGTCTCAACAATCTTAAAGGCTTCAGGGTCAGCTAAGGCTATACATGGTCAAGTCTTGACTTTAGACTTAACAATATTGATAATCTTAGTGTGTTCCTTATTCCATGGAACTGGATTCTTCTTAAGTCTTTGTCTTAATGGGGCACATAACTAGCTTATGTCCTTAAGGAATTCTAGCATAATTAAGGCTTCCTAAGAAACGTTGCAATTGTTTCTTATCCTTAATCTCATCTAGAAACTTATCAACAAACTAGATTAACCTTTGAATAGGAGTAATGGTTCCTTGGTAAATATGATGACCTAGGAATCTTGTTTTAGTCTGAAACAGATTAATCTTAGTGACAGATAAGCTTAAACTATTTTCCTTAATAGTGGATGAACTTATTAAGATGTTTCCAATGTTCTTCTACGGATGTAGAGCAAACCAAAACATTGTCAATGTAGACAATGATGAAATTTGAAAACTGGTTAAATATTTCATTCATTATGTTATGGAATTTTGAAGGGACATTCTTAAGACCAAATGACATTACGTTCCATTCATAATGTTTAAAGGGTACAACAAAGGTTGTCTTATACTTGTCTTTTTCTGCAATCTAGATTTGCTAAAATCCTGATTTCATATTTAACTTAGAAAAAAACCTTAGACTTAACTAACCTTTGAAGGAGTTCTTTCTTATTTGGAATAGGATACCAAATCCATCTTAATGCATTATTAAGAGGCTTGTAGTTTATTATTAGTCTAGTTGTTTATCTTTCTAATTCAATTTGTTTTTAAATATAGAAGGCTGAACAACTCCAAGGAGACTTAGACTTTCTTACCAACTTTTTATCAAGAAGATCCTGGATCTTTTTTTCATAATAGCTTAATAAAATCCTTATTCATCTGGATAGGTCTGGCTTTAGTGGGAATATTTTTCTCACTAAAATCTGGTTGATAAGTTAACTCTACCTCATGTTGCTTCCTATGCCAAAATGCATTAGGAATGTTAGAGTAAACTTCACTAAAAATCTTATTCTTAAATCTTTTTACTACATCTTGAGTTTTCTTAATTTTTAATTGTTCTTCAATTCTTACAAGATTAATTTCTTGTCTTAAAAGATTAACTTAATTTTCTTTAGACTTAGTCACCTGATCCCTTAATGTATTTATATTCCTTTCATCAGGTGGATCAGTGAATTCAAAGAGAATTTCCTTATCTAAGAGTGTTGTTCTTAGACCTTGGTTATCTACTCTAATAGGGTAGATAGAGTTGAAAAAGGGTACTCCTAGAAGAACCTTTTCCTTCAAGTCTCTAACCAGAATGAAGGTTTGCTTGATACAAATATCTTGGTTACAAATGTGAGCATTTGACAACTTATAAGTAATGGTAAGCCTTTTACCATTGGTTTCTGAAAGCGATTGCTTAGTTTTCTCATAGAATTGGGTTGGTACTAGACCTTCTTGTAGGAAATTGAAAGCTACTCCTGAATGAATCAAAGCAACTTTATTAAGGATAAACTTATCCTTGATTACTATAGTTAGGGAGACTTCTCACCTTTGGAAAGTAACCCTACTAACAGTATTCAAGTATGAATTTGTCACTTCTTCATTAACTTGTGAAGATTTTGGAACCTCTTCAAGGTTTCCGTAGTTAACAACCATCTTGTTGATTTGTTCTTGGAGGTCTATAAAACCTAAGCTTGAGAATTGTTTTAAATCTTGAATTTCTTTCTTATACTGTTTCATTTCTTCCTGAAGATCGTTAATGGTAATGTATTTGGGAGAATTCTTATTAAATCTTTTTAAAATTTCATTTAGGTTGTAAGAACTTATTGTCTTCTTAATTTTTGGCTTATGGATAGATTTCTTAAAGACTTCAAAAAGTTCTTGCTTAACCTTTTCATCTTCTACTTTTCTGAAAACGTCTAAGACTAACTCTTGTTTTTGGCTTATGACATTTATAGTCTTAGGATGTCAATCACAATTTCCCTTAATGCAATCTTCCTGATTACTAGATGTTTGACTTGAAATCTCTTTATCATTATTTAGTTGATTAATATTATCTTCATTATCTAAATTAGTCATTGATTCATATTCTGAGGAGTTTAACATTACTTTGTAAAGTATATCTTTTAAATCTTTTGAAATGTTTAAATTATTAATTTTCTTCTTAACCTTACAATCTTTCTTATAATAGCTTACCTTACCACACTTAAAACAAACTGGGTTAAATTATGAAGGGGTTTCTAGCTTTTTCTATGCTTCCTTGTTCATCCTTCTTTGGATGTGTTTTGATTTCTTGGTTTCATTCATTCTATACTTCCCGTGAGTACCTCTCTTGTTATGATAGAATTTTTCCTTACTACGCTTTCTTGCTACTTGTCTTTTCTTACGTTACTTAAGGGGAAGCTTGTTTTCCTTTTGACTAAATCCAAACTGGCTATAGAATGTGCCAAACTCATTCTTGTAGATCTTATGTTCAGATTTTATTTGTTGCTTAAGCTTAAAGTCATTACACAGGCTTATTCCCTTTGATGTAGCAATGCTTATAATTTCTCCATTGTTAGCTCATCATAAGGGATTTGACCATTAAATTCCTCCCTTATCTTAATCCTAATCTTTTCAGAGAAAAGTCTAGGTAATCCTGAGGTGAATTTTTCTTTTCAAAAAGACAGATTACAGTTTGGTCTTAACATGACTTTGGTTAGGAATATGTCTCTATCCCACCTGAAGTCATGAAGCTTGGGATACTTAAGGTTGGTTAAGAGATTTACAGTTTTATCCTTAATTTTTATAGGATCTCCAATGAAGTTTTTTGATATTGAAAATATTAGAGTAGCCATTGCATCCTCTATATCTTATCCATCTTCGTCCTTGACAACTTCATTGTCCTCATTTATCTTGTAGGCTTTTAGGATACCATTCTGTTAGCCCAAGGGTTCTCCTAATCAGGTTTTGATGATAACAAACCATGGTTAAGTGACTAATTGTTTTAAATTGTTAAGAATCTCAAGCATAATCTCAAAAACTCATCAAGGACCAAACGAATAAGGGATCGAGATCATTTGGAAAACTTGTGATCATAAGAAATGAATGTAAGATGATAGCATGAGTGCACTTAGGATGTTCATACCTTTTCATGTATCTTAGAAAACTCGGTTTATTCTTTAAAACTTGATTTTTTTTAAAACCCGAGTTTTATCAAATATACCTTAGGCAAATTGATTCAAAATTGGCATATTAACTCACCTAAAGACCTTGCCTAAGTATTCAAAAAGAAAGAAATAAAAAAGGATAGGTTTTCGGGGCCAAAAGGCTCAACCGGTTGAGGTTATGGCCAACCGGCTCAACCGGTTGGGGAACCGGTCGACCAGTTTCCTTTGTCCGGTCGAGGTCCGGTTGAGGGAGGCACAAAAACCTTCTCTCTCTCCCAGTAGCTTTCTCTTCCCGGTCGAGCCTCACCCTTGTCCGGTCGAGGTCCGGTCGAGGACCGGTCAATGTCTGGTCGAGGCAACGGTAACCTATCATGCATTAAATGCTCCAACGGCTAGTGATCCAGTCGACCCTTTGCTCGTCCGGTCGAGGCTACTTTCTGTTGTTTTTGTCTCCCGAGCTTAGAAACCTATAAATTGAGAGCTCATCTTCATTTATGACTAAGAGAACAATTGCATTCAAAGCCTACCTACCTGTTCTTGATAAAAAAACTCTCATTTCTTTCTTAGTGCATCAAACCATCACTTGCATATTCTTAGTGCACTCTTGTAATTCATCCTAGTTTTCTCTTGTACTTGAGCCATCCTTAAGCTAGGTTGAGAGTTTCATCTTTGTGTAAACTGAGTGTGAAAGCCTTCAAGTGGTTTAAATCTTAAAGAGATTGTGTAAGAGCCCATTGGAGCCGGAATCCAAGTGTAAGAAGATTGAAAGCTTGATTGAAGCTTCAAGTTAATGGAACCCTCACTCGGTTAGGAGATTGAGGAGAGTGGACGTAGGCAAGGGAGTGCCGGACCACTATAAACCCGAGTTTGAATTCTTTAACTTTATCTTTTTCCTTTATTTATTTTGTGCATATATTATTGTGTGGAAAAAGATTTTTAAAAACCCAATTCACCCCCCCTTTTGGGTATTTTCCTTAATTATTCATAGCCTTTGTTTTATCACATTCCTATCATCAAAAGTAAGATAGTTATCTCACCATCCTTTTAGTTGGCTTGTAAACCTAACAACAAGTGTTTGAGCTATGACATGATCTGACAGTCTATTGTTTAACTTATAGGTTGTGCTAACCATGGTCATCTCTTGAAGCTTAGTAAGTATGTTATATTTAGTCATACCATCTATCTTCCATTCATAAATGATTCCATTAATGTAAGAAGCTTGAGTATACTGGTTTCTTTCCTCATACTGCATATCAAGAAAGGTTGGCTTAGGGTAAAAATTCCTAGTTTTAGGAGTTTCTTGGTTATGAATAATCCTTAAAACTCCTTGGTCTTATGATTCTTTAAAGATCTTGATTAGTTCATCAGTCTTTGCTTCAGAACTAATTTCTTCATCAATAACATTAATTCTCCTATGAGATGGCTGAGATGTCTCTGGGATAATTAAGCCATCTTTTACTTTTTGACTAATCGTTTCTATTAATTCTTGATTAATGTAAGATTTTTCTTGTAATTTTTTTAGAAAACTCAAACGACTTAAATAAAGGTTAATTATCTTTCTGAACAAAAGATGTCTTAATATGATCTTAGGTTTCAATGATCTCCTCAACCCTGTTGAGTTGATCACCTAACGTCTTAAGAAACATATTAGGGTAGTTGTTTTGTTCCATGATTCTCCTAACATTTATTTCCGGTTTCTCTTATTTAATTTTGAGTTTTGGCATAATTTATTTTTTCATTGCATATTTAAGATCTTAAAATGAGTTTGATTTTTAGAACCGTGTCTAGGAAACTCACAGATCCTCAAGATGGTGTAGTAAACTGTGAAGAGATCAATTATCCTAAAACCCAAAATGATTTAGATGATTGGAAGTTACCTAAGGTATCTAATCAAGAAATTTATAAGAAATGAACTTTTAAGTTCTTTACAGACTACACCATTAAGACACTTAAACATACCATAAACCTAGAGTAGGAAGATCAAGTGATAAGACCCTTGGATAGTAGATCCATAGAGAGACATAAAAAAGACTACAACTTCATACACTTTGGTATGATTCAAGTTGTAGCTAAGCCTTTGACAAGAATAGGTCTAAACACCTCAATTGTCATGTGTTTAAGGGATATTCCTTTATCATTTGACTTAGTCTTAAAAGGTGAAACTCTTATTATTATACCATTAATATTCTTATCTATCTTAGCTTCTAGAGGGTGAATGGATTTTATGATAGTCTCGCTACCAGTTTTCCATATCTTAGTTTTTGTGGATGTGTTGTTAACACGCTTACTTGGGTACTCTGCATATTCCTCTTGTTTGAAGAGTTCAAACCAGATCCAATACTTAACATTGTTCTATTATTTTCTTAAGTATATGTAAAATTCTTCTTGGTAGATGGTTCTAAGGACTGTAGGGACTTTGCTAAATAACCAATATTTTTTTCCTTGTTAGATTTTGAATAGAAGTCTTGTCTTAAGGGATCCTTGTTAATCTCAAAATCTAAACTTACTGTGTTAATCATATGTGAATATGTGGAAGACATATTCAATGATTGATCCTATTGTGATCCTTGGGTAGACTCATTTTCCTTCATGTAAAAAGGTCTAGCAAGGTTAGTGTGACTCATGATAGCTGTTAGCTTAATGTTCTTAGGGTTTGATGAAGTGGATCATTCTTCTATCCTAGTGGTCGTGATTGGGATAGATGAACTAGATGCTCTAGAAGGTTCATAATATGAAATTCTAGGGTTACTAGAATGTATGAATGAGATGGAGAAAACCAAATCTTTATCCTTATCTTGGTATTGAACAATTTGTTCAATCCTCTCAAATCTTTGTTCTAAGACTGGAACTGCATTGGTGAAATGCCATGAATATGGAAACTTAACCTCATTCCACACGATCCTTTTGAGGATTATGAAGTTTGACTTGTTTAGGACATCTGAGTGGAAGAGAATAGTTTCACCCTTAGAACTGGTGCACAGTGCTCTAGATCCAACGCTTGTGGTCATACTCTTATAGGTAAATCTTGTGATGATGGAAATAGGACTATTTCCTTCCTTAAACTTAAATCCATGGGTTTTAATATGGAGAACAACCAAATCTAGGATGTTAGTATCTCTTAATCTAACTATGAAGTTAGGATAACACTGGAAATAAACAGGACCATCATTCAATCCTGCTTAGACTGCTCCAATAATAGAATCTCTATAATCAAGATGTCTATTATCCCTTAAACACATGACTATTAAGGTGTTTAGACCTATTCTTGTCAAAGGCTTAGCTACAACTTGAATCATACTAAAGTGTATGAAGTTGTAGTCTTTGTTATGTCTCTCTATGGATCAACTATCCAAGGGTCTTATCACTTAATCTTCCTACTCTAGGCTTATGGTATGTTTAAGTGTCTTAATGGTGTAGTCTGTAAAGAACTTAAAAGTTCATTTCTTATAAATTTCTTGATTAGATACCTTAGGTAACTTCCAATCATCTAAGTCATTTTGGGTTTTAGGATAATTGATCTCTTCATAGTTTACTACACCATCTTGAGAATCTGTGAGTTTCCTAGACACGGTTCTAAAAATCAAACTCATTTTAAGATCTTAAATATGCAATGAAAAAATAAATTATGCCAAAACTCAAAATTAAATAAGAGAAACCGGAAATAAAACATAAAGATATTTAACACATAAATTTAAAGAAAAGGAACATAAGCTAGAAATTAAGAAGACAATAAGTCCTTACAACTTATATGAAGTTTTAACAAGATTTAATAAGAATTCTCCCAAAGACATGACCATTAAGGATCTTCAGGAAGAAATAAGATAATACAAGAAAGAAATTCAGGATTTAAAACAATTCACAAGCTTAGGTTTTACAGACCTCCAAAAACAAATCAACAAGGTTGTTGTTAACCAAGGAAACCTTGAAGAGGTTCCAAAATCTTCACAAGCCAATGAAGAAGTGACAGATTCATACTTGAATATTGTTAGCGGGGTTATTTTCCAAAGGTGGAAAGTCTCCCTAACTATAGTAATCAAGGATAAGTTTGTCCTTAATACATTTGCTTTGATTGATTCAAGAGTAGCTTTGAATTGCCTACAAGAAGGTCTAGTACCAATCCAGTTCTATGAGAAAACTAAGCAATCACTTTTAGGAGCCAATGGTAAAAGACTTACCATTAATTATAAGTTGTCAAATGCTCACATTTGTAACATAGATACTTATATTAAGCAAACCTTCATTCTAGTTAGAGAGTTGAAGGAAAAGGTTCTTCTAAGAGTATTCTTTTTAAACTTTATCTACCCTATCAAAGTAGATAACCAAGGTCTAAAAACAACACATTTAGATAAGGAAATTCTCTTTGAATTCACTGATCCACTTGATGAAAGGAATATAAATACATTAAGGGATTAGGTGATTAAGGCTAAAGAAAATCAATTTAATATTTTAAGACAAGAAACTTATAAGAATTGAAAAACAATTAAAAGTAAAGAAAACTCAAGATGCAGTAAAAAGATTTAAGAATAAGATTGTTAGTGAAGTTTGCTCTAACATTCCTAATGCATTTTGGCATAGGAAGTAGCTTAAGGTAGAGTTACCTTATGAACCAGATTTTAGTGAGAAAAATATTCCCACTAAAGCCAGACCTATCCAGATGAATAAGGATTTATTAAGCCATTGTGAAAAGGAGATCCAGGATCTTCTTGATAAGAAGTTGATAAGAAAGTCTAAGTTCCCTTAGAGTTGTTCAACCTTCTATGTTAAAAAATAAGTTGAATTATAAAGAAGAACACCTAGGCTAGTAGTAAACTATAAGCCTCTTAATGATGCATTAAGATGGATTAGGTATCTTATTCCAAATAAGAAAGACCTCCTTCTAAGGTTAGTTAAGTTTAAGGTTTTTTCTAAGTTTGATATAAAATCAGGATTTTGGCAAATCTAGATTACAGAAAAAGACAGGTATAAGACAACCTTTGCGGTACCCTTTGGACATTATGAATGGAATGTAATGCCCTTTGGTGTTAAGAATGCTCCTTCAAAATTCCAAAACATAATGAGTGAAATCTTTAACCAGTTTTCAGGTTTCATCATTGTCTACATTGACAATGTTTTGGTTTACTCTACATTTGTAAAAAAACGTTGGAAGCATCTCAATAAGTTCGTCTAGACTATTAAGGAAAATGATTTAATCTTTTCTACCACTAAGATTAATTTGTTTCACACTAAGATAGGATTCCTAGGCCATTTATTTACCAAGGAACCATTACTCCTATTCAAAGGTCAATCCGATTTCATGATCATAAGTTTCCTGATGAGACTAAAGATAAAAAACAATTGCAATTTTTCTTAGGAAGCCTTAATTATGTGTTAGAATTCCTTAAGGACATAAGTCGTTATATGCCCCATTAAGACAAAGACTTAAGAAGAATCCAATTCCATAGAATGAGGAATACACTAAGACTATCAAGACTGTTAAGTCTAGAGTAAAGATTCTACCATATCTAGCCTTAGCCAACCTTGAAGCCTTTAAGATTGTTGAGACCGATGCTTCAAATATAGGTTATGGTGGGACCCTTAAGCAGAAAGATGGTAACCAAGAGAGATTAGTTAGGTTTACTTCAAGAACTTGAAATAATGCCCAACTTAATTACAAAACCATCAAAAAAGAGATTTTAAGCATTGTTTTATGTGTTTCAAAATTTCAAGATGATTTTTTGAATTAAGAGTTTTTATTAAGAGTTGATTGCAAATCCATAAAATCAGTGTTACAAAAAGATGTAAAAACTATAGCTTTTAAGCATATTTTTTCAAGATGGCAAGTTATTTTAAGTAATTTTGATTTTCAAATTGAATATATTAAAGGAGAAAAGAACTAATTCCTTGATTTCTTAATTTGTGAATTTTTTTCAAGATTCACGGGATTATGGCCCCCAAAAAAGAAAAACAACCTTCAGTCATTACATAAAAATTCATGTTGTTATGTTATGAGCATTTTGAGATTGCAAGTTCTTGCAACATGTCCAAAGATTTACTACTTTCAGAAACCCTTAAGATTCCCTCATCCTCTAGCAAGAGCAAGTTTGAGTTCTCTACCTTATATGGAGGATTCCTTCCCCATAGATCCATCTATTAATAATGATACTAACCCTTTGTCTATTTATCTAAAAAATCTTTGTGATTTGTAGGAAAAATATAAAATTTTGGAAAGAAAACTAGAAATGGTTTACTTTCTCAAAGTCCAACAATCTGTTCTTAAGGATTAAACCGCTTTTTCCCTACAGGAAAATGGTGAGAATAAGCAATCCACCCCACTGGTGGATGAAGTAAAATTGAGTGAGGATGAGTGGAACAATTTTAAGATAAGAATGTATTTTCATAAGAAAGAGATGTTGTATTCTCTTAAGCAGGATGTCCACCTTTTGATCTAAGAAAAAACCAAAGCCATTGAGGAAGAAAAACAAGTTTTATATTCCTTTTCTTTAAATTTCTTTGTTAAATATCTTTGTGTTTTATTTTTGATTTCTCTTATTTGATTTTGAGTTGAACCTAGACTCAATAAAAGCAATATCTAAGGTTTTGAGTTTTCTGACATAATGATTATCGAAGAGATGAGGGAAAAAAAGAGTATTTAAACAACAGTAGGACTGGATTAACTCTATTCTAGTTTTTGGAATTGGATTTTGAAGTTAGAGTAAAACTTTTTTAAGGTTGTAGAGGAGAAAAATCTAGACTCAATACTTGAAAAGAGTCTGAAGTTGCTTATGGAAATAAAGGACAAACATATGAAGTCATATGAGAACTTTATTTTCTTTAAGGAAGAAAGAAGAGGGGGTGTAACGAGAGTACTTATTAGGGTTGACAATCTTTACCTTACAGAAACTCCTAAGTAAAGAAGTTTAAGTGAGAATTCAACTATCATTTGATAAATTTAATTTTAGAGTCAAAGTTTGAAAGTAAAATTTATCATCTTACAAAAATTTGTTTTGAAACCAAATTTGCAACATTTTTTTTGTAAAATATCTTCTACGGTTTTGCAATCAATTTTTGAAATAATTTTTTTATTGATAAAACTTCTTTTTTGACAATTGAATAATTTATCTGAGCACGTGACCAAATCCTTGAATGATACCTAACTATATGTACTTAATTATTGTATTCTTGTTTCAATATGCCTTCATAACTTATATTAGATGCATATGATT
This sequence comes from Vitis cinerea var. helleri x Vitis riparia, assembly GCA_946000715.1. Lineage (NCBI taxonomy): Eukaryota > Viridiplantae > Streptophyta > Magnoliopsida > Vitales > Vitaceae > Vitis > Vitis cinerea var. helleri x Vitis riparia. Next base: position 3,125,068 of record OX254006.1, on the reverse strand, counting down.
CTACAATAAGTAATGCATGAAGATATGAGATGTTAATGCATTGTAAATGTTTGATTCTTTGTTTGATTTTGTTTGACTAGTTTTATATGTGACTTAGTTCATGTAAGTGCATTTTTCCTAAGTCTTTTGTATAATGGTTCATAGATGATTCACAAAAGTTTGTCAATGAGAATTTTTTGTCATCAATAAAATTTTTTTAGCGGTAGACTATCCAATGGATTTATTTATCACTATTACCAACAAATTAAGTTGGTTAGGAAATGTAAATAATAAAATAATAAAAGATTTTAGACTATCATGAAATCTTGATTTCATTACATTCAGAAAATCGTTATTACTAACGAATTAAGTTGGTTGGGAAATGTAAATAATAAAAGATTTTAGGCTATCATGAAATCTTGATTTCATTATGAAAAAATGTGGTCTAGTCCAGTACTAACACCTAAGAAAGAGGTTGAATAAGTGTCATTAAAAATTATTATAAAAGGATTAAGAATTAATGACACAATCTAAATAGGGAGTAAAATTTTAAACTAATTAAACTTGTGAGATATCAAAGATTAATATAATATCCAAAATATTCAGAAAAGTAAATAAGCAAGAGACACAAGAATTTTTACGTGGAAAATCCCCAAACTAACTATGGAGATAAAAAACTATGGGGTTTAAGACCTTTAATCTAAATCCACTATATAGATCAAGTTACATAGATTTACTTAACTATTTTACCCCAAAGACTTACTCTTCAAATCTACAACTAGATCCACGTTTGCAATACAACAATCTCCAATTGTTCCAATAATACTCCTCGGCCTTGCTGAAATGATGCAAGTCTTCAAACAACCCAAGATTTGACACTATGAATCTTTCTTGAGAGATTAGGAATGGTAGGGCAAGTTAGGTTGAGTCTCTTTCAATGTGTTCCAAAAAAAAAAAACATATTTAGGTAGAGTATATATAGAAGAAAACATAATGGAATTGGAATCAATTTAGAAACTATATTTTACTAAAAACAATTTAGAAACTCAAGAGTTTTAAAAAGATTTAGAAAATTTTTCTATTTAAAATTCTTAATTTAAAATTCATTTCCAAATTATTTTTAAATGGACAATAAAAAAGTAGTTACAAAAAGATTAAAATGCTAAAACTATTATAATTTTTAAAAAATATGTTATCTGTAAATATTGTATGAAACTAAAAAAATAATTATAAAATTATTTTTGTCACTAACTAGATCTTATTTATCTTACAACTATAGTGAAAATATTTCATATCCATAAGATAACAATTACTTTTTGAATAAATTATGTGTGGTATTATTATCCACTATAATAATAACCCTGTTTTAGTGTGTAATAATTGTAATTGAAAAAATTGTTTATGAAAGTTCATTTTTTTTATATAGGTAAATTGGTTTTGTGACAAAGTATATTAGTTGGGTATTTGCAATAGTTCAAATCCATTGCAATAATATTTTTGTCGACAGGTATTTGTTGTTGCAATTACCATCGATAAATAGTTACATATAAGCAACGGACAATTTAATTTATGACAGAGTAGGCGTATTAAAAATTTGCAATAGTTTAAATTTGTCGCAAAAGTAAATCTAAATGGGTCAATAATTCTTACTTTTTTTTGTACTGACCCTAGATAAGGTACAAAAGATTCTTGTCAAAATACTAGTGATTCTTATAAAGACCTTGATCTCTAGTTATTATAATTTGATCTTACTGTTAACAAATCTAAGGGTCGAATATACAAGATGGATATAGGCTTTTGATTAACTAAAATTAACCATCATATTTAATTGGTTTAAGAGATTTGTATTTAAAAAAAAAAAAAAAAAATCTAAGTTTTAGATTGCTATATTAGTTGTAGGATTCAATTTGGTTGTGGATTAAATTTGATCATAAACCCTAGATTTTATGATGCTCTCCTTCTCTAAGGATTTGATGTTAGATTGTGAAACTCTTCCAAACATTTTTTTGTTTGATTTATTTCATTAAATGTGTTAGAAATTTTGTATTTATATTTTATCCCTATTTATTTAAATTAGGATTTCATTAACTTTATAAAATAATTAATCCTTCTAACTTAAGAACAATTGAACACATTAGAGGTGATCCTAGAAGACAACAACTTGTAATACTACAAAGTCTTCTTAACTCTATCTCTAGTTTTTTTTAACCAAAGTTACTATGTATTCAGACTTTAGTATTTTAGTTATAATAAAGATTTGTGGTCATATACAACGCAATGTAAGCATAAAAAAGCTCACAAATACTCGTTAATGGAAAGGTGAACTTGTTATTAAATATATCAATAGATGGAGAAACCTAAATCTTGACTATAGGGTTAGGTTAATTGAAACTTCAACTATTGAGATGTGTACACAAGGAATGCATTGGGATTGATGTTATATTCTTCAAGGGATAAGAGTAAGAACCTTTGAAGAATTAGCAGCACAAGCTCATGACATGGAACTTAGCCTTGTTGCTAATGGAAGCATGGATCCACTTACCCAAAATTCAAGGAGAAGTAAGGAGAAGCTCAACACACACAAAGCAAAACTTCTCTTAGAACTAGCAGTAAGGAAACTATGACAATAAATATAGCTCCAACTAGACTCTTAAACAAAATAAGCAAAAGAGAGGATGATTACACTAGTACTTAGAAAGACAAAGGTAAGAGGAAGTTTACTTTAAAATAAATGCAGGAGAAGAAATATTTATTCCTAGACTCTGATGTCCCTATAATTCTTGAAAACCTCCTTAAGTTAATTGAACTTCTAGAAATGAAGCTTCCTAAGGAAGCTAGTTGAATAGATTATCCAAAATCTAGCAAATATCATCTTAGTCAACCTATTAGATAACATTTTGTTTTGAAAGATAAGATAATGGAATTGGATCATCAAGAAAAGATTGACCTTGAAGAGAATGTAGCAACTTCTAACTTCATATTAGGGACTTCTCATATCCTTGGTAAAGAAATCAACCTTGCTTACACCATTCAATTCAAGTCATTTGACCTTACTAAACTCAACTTCATATAATGAATACCCTTTCAACTTCCTCACATTCCAAGTTGCTATGATTGAGCCCTTAAAAGAAAGACATGATATAACAAAGTCAAACTTGATTGTCCCATTCCTATCCCTTTTATACATTAACATTGATTTGAGTATTCAACTTATATCTCTTACATTGTACATGACTTATGTGTATTAGGAGTTGCATAAATGATACAAGTCATGAGTTTCTTGTAAGTAGATAAGTTATTCACATTCATTTCATGAATTTATGTAATCTAATAGAGATTGTAGTCCATCACTTCCTAATTGGAGGAATAACTTGTTTTGGCCGTTGGAATGAGTTTCCCATGGTAAGTGCACTAGTGTATGTGATGCACACTAAATAGGACCTATGGTGAATCATGATGTAAGTCTATCAATTTTCATGATTCACCAAGCTATTATACTATATGGACTCTTAACCTTGAGAAGATATTTGGTTTGTGCTAAAATCAATGAGGGGCTTTGACCTATAAGTGAGATCTTAAAGTGGTCATATATCTCTATGAATTGGGTCACTATTGATGGAGAATGGTGGCAATGGATATTCTCAATAGAGGCACCATGATATCTCATGAAATTAAGACAGTGTATCCCCTTAGGTGATCCAAAGGACATGTGATCATGAAATCTATGAACATGGTAATTCCTTTAGTAGAATTTGACATATGCTCTTTGGAGTTAAAGTATATTAGTTGATTACATAATAAGTGAGATTTGACTCAAAGATTTGATTATGCTCTCCCAAACATCTTCAACTAAGGTTTTGATATAATTTGTTGAGTATGTGGAAGCTCTAATACCACTTGTTATGCTAGCTGAAGCATCAATGCAAATATATTAAAGGAAAAATACATAAAGTAAAGTAAACCACGCAAAAGGTAATGAGGTTTTAACATGATTTGGCCAATCACGTTTATTTCCACGAATGAGAGAAAACATTCTATTATATGATAAACAATATTACAAAAGATAAAAAATATATACAACTATTTTTTTTCTCTTTTAAAATGGCAAAGTTTTGTATTTTCACCCTAAACCATAAACCTCTTATGCTCTACTAGGTGTTTCTGAGTCATCTCTTATAACTTTGTTCTTCCTTTCAACTAAACCATTCTATTGAGGTGTCGTAGGGGGATTAAGTTCTTCCAAGAATTGAATAGGTTAACAAACTATAAGTATACTTGTTGGCTTGATGGCTATTAAAGGATATATTGCCAATTTGCAATTTGTTTTATACAACATTGAGGATAAGAAGCCAAATATGCTCTATAGGCAGAGTGAAAAAGCCAAATTTGCTTTTACCTCTTTTTGGTTCTCGAATATTCTATGTTTGAATATCCTACATGTCATTTTGCATTATTACCTTGAGAAGGTATCGAAAGTATTTCTTGTTGATAGAAAATTATGGCAATTGTATTGATAATTAATGTCTCTTGTTTTCTTTCCATTTGTCTATTTCTTAGTTTGAGACTTATAGTATCTTTTTATAATTGGACTGTTGGGTATTTTGGTAATTGTGGGCCTACATATTAACATTGTACATTAAACTGTCTTATTTTAGCTTAATTAAATATAATCAATTAAGTTAATTATGAGCCTTTAAAGCATCTCTTATAAACATTGTATGAGTTTTACGAGTTCAATTTTATTTTATTTATTAATGATGGACTAATAAATAAAGTAAAATGATAAGGGGTATAAAAGGGTTATGGTCTTCAATCTAAATGAGGGGAAACTTTTTTGCTTATTATTCACATCCCATTAGTGAGTGATTTGAGGATTTCCTACAATACTCATTTCAGACATGGAAGACAAGATCCAAGTACAATATCTCAATGGATTTAGTTATGTCCTCCGATATTGTTATCCTATTGATTTAGCATGAGATTTTAGTATATTTATCATTTAGATTGCTTTCTTTTGGATAAGATCAGGTTTTATTATCCATCCATGTAACAAAGTCTTGTTATTTATCTAAATGATGATTAGTTTTTATTATCATTTTGTATGATTTATGGTTATCCAACATGGATTTTTGCAAAGTGCATAATTAATGTTCATGGCCATGTTTTACTGAATACAAAAATTAAATGGTGTTAAATCCAAGTTTGGTTACAAGCTTACAATTAATTTGTCATCAATATCAAAATCCATGTTGTTGCGAACCTAAATCAGATGGTGATAAGGCTTTGTGATGATTAATAAAGAAAGGGGTTCTTCATTAGGAAAGAAGAAGAGCAACAGATCCCTCCCTGCACTCGAACACAAAATTGACATGAAAAATGGCATGATCATTTGATACTTATTTGTTCTAATCTATGAGCCCTAGAGCTTCATTTAGATGCAACTACTACTGTCGCTGCTGCAATGGTGGCATCACAAAGGGCTTGGAATTTGACAATCATTCTGTCTCAAGGTGGCCAGTAGTCTTTAATGATTGGAGTATCTGCAAAATCTTGCATCCATGCGGACAACAATGGAAACTTCTTCCCATCCACAACTTTCAGCCCAACAATCTCTTCTAATATGCTAATCAACTTACCAAGCCAACCAAGGCAAGATCAACAAACCCGATGGTCTCTCCGCCAAAGAACTTCTTTCCCTTCAACTCTTCTTCCCAGAACTTGAGGTTCTCCATGGATGGAACCATAGCTTCCTCCTACTCTTTCCCTTTCTTGATTAGGATGCTCTAGATTGATGTCCAAACCTACATCAGAAAACAAATCAATATCAAACTACAAAGCCTTTCTAAAGCTGTTTCAAGTAGGAAGAGCTTGCAATTAATTAGATTCACCTTATTTTCACCAAATTTGCCCAGAAATGTGCCATGGCTCTCTCATGAGGGTTTTCAGGCATTAGGGGAGCTTGCTTCCATGTCTCATCAATGTATTCTAGAATGACAAGCGATTCAGCTAGGGGTTTTCCATTGTATACAAGCATTGGAACTTTTTGTTGAGATATTAGGAATGTTTAGATATTAGGAAAGTTGAGATATTATGAATATTGAGATATTAGGAAAGTTAAGATATTAGGATATTAGTTGTTATTTCCTTATATCATTCTTTCCTTGTATCATTCTTTCCCATTCTTAGAATGGTGATTACCCTCTATATATACTCTGTACATGAACGAATGAAAGTATGAATGAAAAAACTACAATTTATCAATTTGAAGATGGTATCAGAGCCATGGAACTAAAATCCTGGATATTTTGTCGCTATGGTAGTCCAACAGCGATCAACCATCCTAAGAGAAGCCCTAATATTGATAAGTCAACCTTCAAATGCACTCACTGCAATAAGACTGGTCCCACCAGTCTGGATTTCCCACAATTTCAAAGCAACTACTCTTGGTATGACTAGGAAAACAATAAGGAACCGAGGGTTTGAACCATGGACCTTTAGATCATGTTTAGGCTATCAACACTTTGTTATTAATTATAATAATCGTGATCAACGGAAGAAGGATTCCAAGAAAACCTCGACTGCAACTGTTGCCAAAATAAAAACAGAGGCTAATGTTGCTGAGAAAGCCTCTGCATTGGTAGCCTCTACTGATCATGGTGGTAAGTTTTTAAATACTTTTACACCTGTTATTAATAGTGCATGGATAATTGATTCTGGTGCTACAGATCATATGACTTTTGATTCTAGACAGGTTTCACCCCTTAGACATTCCTCACAAAAAATTGTTTCCACAGCCAATGGTAACACAACCCCAGTCATTGGGAAAGGATCCTTAACTCTTACTGATACTTTGAATTTGGATTCTGTTTTAGTTGTTCCATCTTTAGATTACAATCTTTTGTCAGTTTCTCAAATCACTACAACCTTATCTTGTATTGTCATTTTTTGGCCTGAATTTTGTGTGATTAAGGACATCCAAACAAGACAGATGATTGGTTGTGGTATTAAACGGGGAAAACTCTATTACTTGGACTTGCATTCAAAGGATACAAATAAGTTGCAACAAGCCTTATTGGCAGATGGATCTGAGGGGGAGAAGAAAAAGTCTGAAATTTGGTTGTGGCATCGACGTCTGGGACATGCTTCCTTTGGTTATTTAAAAAAATTGTTTCCTAGTTTGTTTGCAAAGAGTGATATTTCTGGTTTCCGTTGTGATATTTGTGAATTGGCTAAAAGCCATCATGCTTCGTTTCTGTTAATTTTGAATAAAAGTCCGTTTCCTTTTATGGTTATACATTCTGATGTTTGGGGCCCATCCAAAGTCCCAACTTTGAGTGGCTCACGTTGGTTTGTTACTTTTATTGATGATTGTACCAGAATGACATGGTTATGCTTGATGAAGACCAAAGATGAAGTGAACTTGTTGTTTCAAAAATTTCATAAAATGATAGAAACTCAGTACAATGCAAAGGTTCGGGTTCTGTGTAGTGATAATGGTGGAGAATATCAAAGTTCTGATCTTCAAAAGTATTTGGAAGGACATGACATCATTCATCAGACTACTTGTTCCAATATACCCCAGCAAAATGGAGTCGCTGAACTAAAAAATCGACACTTGTTAGAGGTTGTTCGTGCTTTCTTGATAGCAGCAAAAACCCCGATATCTTATTGGGGAGAAGCAATCACATCTGCCGCATACTTGATCAATCGGGTACCTTCTAGCTCAATTAACTTTCAAACACCTCTTCAAGCTCTTACTAATGCCGTAGTTGCCCCAACCGTCCCAAATCTACCTCCTCGTGTTTTTGGTTGCGTGGCATTTGTGCATCTACACAAGCACCAACGCACCAAGTTAACTTCCCATGCATTGCAATGTGTGTTTGTTGGATATGCATTGCACAAAAAGGGATATCGATGTTACCATCCTCCAACTCGACAAATGTATATTACAATGGATGTGGTGTTTCATGAAGATTCAATGTATTTTTCATCTGAGTTTGAACTTCAGAGGGAGTACCATAAGGAAATTCAGACTCTCGATTATGATTATCATATCTCTGAGGAAGATGAATCTGGACAATCTGAACTAGTGAACCAGGAAGTGGGTGAGTTGGATATGAGTGGTCAACAATTTGGGTCTGAAGATGTCTTCACTGAAATACCAAACCAATCGTCGTCTGTTGAGGGTGTTCTTAATTTGGAACCTGATCCATTCATGAAACGGTTACCACATCGTCATAATAAAGGTATTCCTAAACCCACATATGAACTTGAATTGTCTACTAAAGTCAAATATCCCATGAGCAACTATGTGTCTACCCATCGTTTTTCTGAATCAAATAAATCATTTGTAAATCAATTATCTACTGTAGCTATTCCTAACAGTGTGCAGGAAGCCTTAGCTGATCCAAGGTGGAAAGCAGCCATGAATGAAGAGATGAAATCATTGCAGAAGAATGAAACATGGGAACTCGTAGAATGTCCACCAGGAAAGAATCTAGTTGGGTGTCGTTGGATTTATACTGTGAAGTACAAGGCAGATGGTAGTATTGAACGATTTAAAGCAAGACTGGTAGCAAAAGGGTACACTCAAACTTATGGAATTGACTACACAGAGACATTTGCACCTGTAGCTAAGATCAACACAATTCGAGTATTACTGTCTTTAGCTGCAAACCTAGATTGGCCATTACAACAATTTGATGTGAAAAATGCCTTTTTACATGGCGAGTTATCTGAAGAAGTATATATGGATCTTCCACCAGGATGCATGGTGTCAGAAAAGCAATGTCAGAAGGTGTGCAAATTGAAAAAGTCATTGTATGGGTTGAAGCAATCCCCGAGAGCATGGTTTGGAAGGTTCACAAAGTCAATGAGAGCTTTTGGCTATCGTCAAAGTAATTCAGATCACACTTTGTTCCTAAAAAAGCAACATGGTAAGATTACGACACTCATCGTATATGTGGATGACATGGTAGTTACAGGAAATGATCCTAAAGAAAGAAAAGCTCTACAAAATTATCTATCTAGAGAATTCGAAATGAAAGATCTAGGTCCTCTAAAATACTTTCTTGGGATTGAAGTTTCTCGATCAAGTGGAGGAATTTTTTTGTCTCAAAGAAAGTATGCCTTAGATCTTTTACAGGAGACTGGAATGTCGGGATGTCAACCTGTTAATACACCAATAGAAGAAGGTTTGAAATTGTGTGTTGAGCCTAATCAAGTATCAACCGATAAGGGAAGATACCAGAGACTTGTGGGGAGATTAATGTACTTAGCTCATACAAGACCAGATCTTGCTTATGCATTGAGTGTAGTGAGTCAATACATGCATAATCCTAGAGAGCAACATATGAATGCAGTCATGCGTATTTTGAGGTATTTGAAGAATACTCCTGGGAAGGGAATTTTGTTCGCTAAAAATGTTGATCATCAGAGTATAGAAGTATATACTAATGCTATTTGGGCCGGTACAGTGGATGATAGGCGATCTACATCTGGTTACTTTACCTTTGTAGGTGGTAATCTTGTGACATGGAAAAGTAACAAACAGAATGTCGTCACTCGTTCAAGTGCAGAAGCGGAATTTAGAGGTATGGCTCTAGGACTTTGTAAGGCATTATGGCTAAGACTCCTCTTACAGGATTTAGGTTACCTATCTAGGCAACCAATCCGATTGTTTTGTGACAATAAAGCCACATGTGATATTGCTCATAATCCAGTACAACATGATCGTACAAAGCATGTCGAGGTGGATAGATTCTTCATTAAGGAAAAGTTGGATGATAAGATTGTGGAATTGCCTAAGATTCGATCAGAAGATCAATTGGCCGATATCCTTACTAAACCTGTCTCAAGTCAAGTGTTCTCAAAATTTTTAGACAAGTTGGGCATGTGTGACATCTATGCACCGACTTGAGGGGGAGTGTTGAGATATTAGGAATGTTTAGATATTAGGAAAGTTGAGATATTATGAATATTGAGATACTAGGAATATTGAGATATTAGGAAAGTTGAGATATTAGGATATTAATTGTTATTTCCTTATATCATTCTTTCCTTGTTTCATTCTTTCCCATTCTTAGAATGGTGATTACCCTCTATATATACTCTGTACATGAACGAATGAAAGTATGAATGAAAAAACTACAATTTATCAATTTGAAGACCTTTTTGTAGACAGGATTATAGAGGAGAAGTGAAGGGCTCTTGTTGGAGTGATCGTCAAATATGGTTTCATACTCTATGCCTTTGATTTTGAGAGCCCAGACAATCCGCAGAGCAAAAGGATTGGACCATGTTCTGAGAAGTTTCACTTCTTTTGCCATAATATGCTTTGATTTTTGCAAATCAAATTAGCGCTGAGATCTCTTTTTATAATCATTTGGGTTGTGGAAATTTCATAATATATATTTCCCTATATGTAAATGTACCCTTGTCTTTTTGTGAATCCTACCATTCTCTTTGTATTTTTTATATCGGGATAATTGTGTTTCCATCCCACTTGGGCTGGATAATTGAGATATGGTCCTCCTATCACCAATAATTAAACTCAAAACCCAATGAAATAGTAGAAATCGAGAGGAAGGATATTACCTTAAAGAAATCTCTAAAATACCCTTAACTATTAAATGAAAAAACTACCGACCACTTCCACATTTCTCATTCTTTCTTTGACGTTGCCACCCTTCTCTCACCTATTTATTAGTGGAACCAAGTTGAATGATTTAACAATCATTTTTCTCCAACAAATTAAACATGAAAGATAAATGATTAAAAATTATTATTGTCAAATGCATTTTTGAAGTAAATAGCTTTTAAATACCTAATCAAATATTATTCTTTTTTTCAAACTTACATAATATATAATAAAAATTATTCTTTATTTCAAACTTACATTATTTCTCATATATATTAAACAATTTTTAAACACCTCATAAAATATTAGTATTCTTTGTTTGTTCTAACTTGCAAATTAGACATTATTAAATTTTTTTTTTTCAAACTTATGGAATATATGATAAATATTTTTTAAACACCTTAGAAAATATTTTTTTTTTGTTTCTTGCTTACAAAATAATAAATATGTTGTACATTATTTCTCATAGGTCTTAATGGCATAGTTTGGTAAAAGAAAAAAAAAACTTATCGATAATTGTTCTAATGTCAAGCTCAAGTCGTTTAAAAATTGTATAAAACCTATTAAGCGTTTTGTACACCCTTGTACACTTGGCACATTTTCCTTGTACAATTAGTGTAATCTTATACAGTGGTACAAATTTCATATCCCTCCTAAGTTATGTGTCCATGTAGGTGTGTTAATCATATTTTCAATGGTTTGGTTGAAAAAATGGTGGATGACTTATGATCAATTTTTTTTCCCCAAACATCATTATTGGGGAAAACATTGGAATTTTCATATGGGAGTTAAATAAAGTGTATGACATGGGTATACAATCCTTCGGTGACAAGGAAAATTAAAGAGTGATTTAGAATCAATTGAAATTTTTTACAAATGGTAACCTTGTACACCCTTATACATTTTGTATATTTTCCTTGTACAGTTAGTGTAATACTCTTGTACAGTAGCACTAATTTCATATCCCTCCTAAGTTTTGTGTCCACGTAGGTGTGCTAACCATGTTTCCAATGGTTTCGTTGAGAAAAAATTGAATGACTTAGGGTTAATATTTTTTCCTTAAACATTATTATTAGGGAAAGTATTGGAATTTCCATGTGAGAGTTAAATAAAGTGTATGACATGAGTGTACAATTTGTGGGTAACAAGGAAAATAAAATGGAGTGGTTCATAATCGATTGAAATCTTTCATAAAGGGTAGCTTTGTACACCCTTGTACACTTAGTATATTTTCATTTTACAATTAGTATAATACCTTTGTACAGTGACACAAATTCCATATCCCTCTAAGTTATATGTTCACGTAGATGTGTTAACCATGTTTCTAATGGTTTGGTTAAGAAAATGGTGGATGACTTAGGGTAAAAAAATTTTCCCAAACATCATTACTGTGCAAAGTATTGGAATTTCCATGTGAGAGTTAAATAAAGTGTATGACTTATGGTCAAACTTTTGAGTCTTTTTATTAATTTCATATGAAAAAATAATACCAAACAAGGTTTTCAATTTCCTTTTTTCAAAATAGTTTTCATTTTTTAATTAAACGTATTTTCAAAAAGAGACAATATAGAAAATAAAAAATAAAAACTAGAAAAATATTTTTAAACCAAACTCAAACATAATCTATATAATTTTTAACTTGTTGCTTTCATCTAAAATGAGTAAATATACATTTTGACCCTTTTATATAAGAAAAATTCAATATCTACTATGTATAAATATAATTCATTTAAAAAATTAAGTCATACGAAAACATTTTAATTGGATATTTAAAATGAAAACTCTTCATCCATCCTCTTTCTTTCTTTTTCTTTTTCTTATTTTTTAAATTTTCAATTAATTCAAATCATTTAAAAAAATCCTTATTAAACAAATTTACAACATTTCATATAACTTATTACTAAAAGTCATATTAAAAAAGTTATTAAAATAAGAAAGGAAGAAGATTCAAAAAAATTTTAAACTTTTTATTTTATAATAGAAAAAAGAAAACTTTAAAATACTTTTTAGTATAAAAGAAAAGAAAATAGTGAATATATTTATTTTAAATAATGTTTTAATCATCAAATTATTTACTTCTAAAATGTAAAAGATAATATTTATTTATTTAAATTAACATTTTTTAGAAAGTATTTTCCAAAATAGTTTTTAAATCATCAATATAATTTTGTTTATTTATAATTTAAAAATATAAAATAATGTTGATTTTTCAATTATTTATAAAAGAGTTTAAAAAACTAATGAAAAATCCAAAAATGTTTAAATAAAAGAGAATTTGTTGATGGTGACATATACAAAGAGTGATAGAATAAAGACAAAAATGAGTTAAAAGGGTATTTTTGTCCATTACTATCTCATGTTCTTATAATCAATTATAGGTGATAGGAGGACCTAAGCTCAATTATCCAATCCAATTAGGGTGGAAACACAATTCTCCCTTTGATATTCTCATTTCTCCTTTATTATATTCTTTGCCTTTATAATGGGAGCTCAAAGTTGAAAAATTGTTGTGACACTTAATTCCATTAATTACAAAGGAAAATACTCTTAGCAATAGAAAAGGAATATACTCAACCATATAGAGATATCTATTATCATTAAAGATAGTATCAACTCATTGTGTGAAAATTTAACACAAATAATTAAATTATTATATTTTTCATAACTTGTTTTATTGACGGGTATTTATTATTATTATTATTATTATTATATTTATATTAAAAATAGGAAAATAAAATTTAAATTAATTTAATTTTATATATAATCAGGGCGAATAGGATGGGACAAGCTAATATCTGATCCCATCTCAAGTTTTTTTTTTTTTTTTTCAAATCTCAAACTTGTTCCAAACCTATTTATTTAAATTTTAAATCAGTCCTATTAGGGATGAGATAGGACGGGTACTCGAAAAAACTCGTAAAGAATGTCTATTTATTTATTTTATATATAATTTTATAAAATACAATGAGAATGATTAGGTTTAGAATGGATAATATCTATACGAGTATAAGTGAATGGTTTAGAATATTCATGGATAAGTTGAAAGATTAAGAATGTGAGGGATATAATTGTGAGCAATGGGTTGCTTTCTCTATATTGAAAGTTTTAGTTTGTCGTGAAGATGGAGAATCAATCGGACCATGTGTTGACTGTCGCAGTTACAATTGAGAAAATATGTTCATGATTACATGAACATAAGGGGTACTATAGCAAGTAGTGTTCCAATCAATGAGTACACAAAGAGTGGTGATTTATTGTTTTGGTGGGAAGTGTTTTATAGAAAGAAGCACAATGATTCTGATTTGTGAAACTCGATTATCAATCTTCATGTTCAAAATGGAGGTTTGGTGGAAGGGATGGAGTTTTTTAAGATGATCAAGATGGATCAAAAACCTGATTCTGTCATTTATGTGATTCTGTTATTATGTCTGCCTAATTAGGAGACATAAGCCTGGGGATAGAACTCCACGGATGTCAAATGTGAAGAAATGGAGGATTCATTTTTAGCTTCTGTTTGGTTATCCAAAATTAGTAAATAAAGAAAATAAATACTAAAAAAATAATTTTCTCATGATTATATTATGAACATATATAAAATCAATTATAATTTAAATTTTATATATTTTTAACTTATTTAATCATTATATAAAAGAATTAAAATAAAAATTAGATTTAAAATGAATAAATTATTTTTTATGTTATACTTCAAACTCATTTTACTTGTTTTTTTTTCTTTTACATAAAGATTAAATAATTTAAATATATATTAATTTCTAACTAATTTAATTGTAATTGATTTTTATTTTTTTTTACATTTTTCATAGAAAAACTAAATATGATAAATCATTTTCTTTTACATTATTTTTCTGAAGTTATATTTGGTTCTGAGAAAGTATTATGAAAAGAAAAAAATGTTTTAAAAAGTTATTTTCTCATGTTTAATTGATCTATAGAAAATACTGTAGAAATTAAAATGTAATTAAAATTAGTTTAAAATTTATACATTTTAAATTTATTTTATCTATTATATAATGGAGAAAAATAAATGAAATGAGTTTGAAAAATTATAAATCTATTTTTTTACTCACTTTTCATTTCTTTATTTTGTAGATAAAAAAATTAGTGGATTAAATTACCATTAATTTGTTCTTCTAAAAATAAAAATAAAAAAGAAAAAAAAAGATAAGCCTCTCATCTTATGGATAAGTCTCTCCCATCTCCAACTATAAAAAAGATAATAATAAGAAAATTATTATTGTTATTATCTTATTGGTAAAACCTCCAAAGAAGAAAATTTGCTAAAATTAAGGAACTAAATCCCTTGAATTAAGCAACTAAAATTAGGGAATTTGAAATTCAAATTCCCATCTTCACCTATAAATAGAGATGTCTTCCATCAAGAAGAGGGAAGGGGGAAGAAAATTCAGAAATCAGAAAAAAAAAAAAACTCCAGAAAGGAAAATCCTAAGGTAACTTCGTACGGGAAGAGGGGCTTCACAACAAAAGAAAGAGCTTCATCAAATCTCCTTGCAAGTTCGGTAAGCGGCGAAAGAACTAATACACTCGTTCTTTGCCATTCAACAAGGTCATTCGGGAATAAGCCACTTGTGGCCTTCGATTGACCTTCGAAATCAAGAAAACGTCATCGTCATCTTCCAAAGTATGATCAAGGCCAAAGAATCAGAGAGAAAATATTCTTTATTGGAAAGAATATTATTTCTGAGATTGTACCCGCGACATTCTTAAATTTAATAAATCATTTGTTCGCGTTATTTTTTTCTATTTTATTTTGCTAATTTTTGCAGGATAAAATTTTACAAAATTTGTGCATACAAATTTCTGGCACGCCCGGTGGGACATCTCTGTCTCTCATCTCTTTTGTTAGAAGATTGATCTCTACTATGTCAATGGCACTTAAAAGAAATCAAGTTGTGCATGTCAACAAAGGCAATGACAAGATTGTGCGCCGTACGCAGTTTATATTCATGCGGGCCAGGAGCATCACTTGTCTTGAGTTTGATCGAAGGATGATAAATTCACGTCCTTGGAATAAAGTTTAATTGAGGGTCAAAGATGACTTATTCTCAACCAAATTTATAAAGACCTTTCTTAAGCATTTTGGAGAACAAAAGAAGTCCTTTGTCTTGATTTTCTTCAGTCTTAAAAGTGGTGAATGACACTTTTGTATTGTGTTTGATATTCTTCCAATAGCTTGTTGAAGAATGTGTCAAGCTTGGACTTGATTTTAATCCAAGGGTGGTAACCACGTGTTCTTGGAGCAAAATTTAATTGAGGGTCAATGATGACTTAATCTCAAGTAAACTTATAAACAATTTCCTCAAGTGTTTTGAAAAACCCAACCTTGTCTTCTTTAGCTTTGAAGGTGGATGAATGACACTTTTGTTTGTGTTTGATATTCTTCCACGAGCTTGTTGAAGAATGTTTAGAGTTTGATTTTGACTTTTGAAGCTTCATTTTTAGATTTAGCTTCTGGGTTGCATCACCCTTTTGAGAACGCGTCATGCTAAAATAAAAGAACACTTGTATGTAAAGAAGTTAGAGATTTTAGTTTGGAATCTCCGAATTTGACTTCTTTAATACAAAGAGTTTGTTCCTCGGTTTAAGAAGTTTGCCAAGAATGATTTTTTTTTTTTTTTAACTACAGTTTAAGCTCTTGTAGGATAGGAGCAATATACAGTTTAGGCTCATGCTTTAAGGAGCATCACTAGAATGCCGAGGTTTGAAAACAATTGTGGTAAAATTTGATGGCACGCCATTTTCATCACCGCTGGTGTAGGTGATGTTTGCACAACATGTCGCACAATTGTGGCCTTTGTCTTCAAATCGTTTTGCCCCCTTTATTTTTGTGGCATAAAGTGATGGATTCTTATGTATCTCATCATCTTCCTTAGTTTTGCTTGGCTCTGCACCGAAAGCATTTTCTTCACCTTTACCTGACTCATCTTCTTTCGAAATCTCATGATAAGAGACCATATGAGTTGATGTCACCATTCCCCTATTGAAGAACTCCTGAGGAAAGTATTCTTCTAAGGTGATAAGGGTGATGAGCTTTTGTACCAAGAGATCATCAACCTGTTCAATCGCTTGTTTTCTTTTAGGTTTCTTTTCTTCTTTCTTCTTCGCATATCGATGAATATTTTGCTTACGTTGTTCCTTCCTAGGAAGATTTGGGTGGGGATGAGATTCTTGCTTCTTGTGAGGTCTTCTTCGTGTCACCAATGTCCAACCTTTCTCATCATATGACATTGATTTATTATCAGAGCAAAGGTGAAGAAGGCTATCTTGACACGACACTTGTGTTTGCTTTGGTTTCAATGACTCACATTGAATAGTATTGGCACATACCCCCGGTTTCTTAAGTGGAACATGTAACGAAACAGGATCGAGAGATCCAAATGTGACTGTAGCATGATTTGACTCTACCACTTCATCCATATCTAGATGGATTCTTCCTTGTTTTACAAGTTTCATTATGAGATCCTTTAAGATGAAACATTTCTTCACCGGGTGACTAATGATTTGATGGTAATGACAGTAGTTCGAATCATTAACATGACCCATCTCTTCTGGACGCTTGCACTCAGGTAGCTCAATAACTTTTTTCTGGAGTAGGACTTTCGACATGCTAGACACATCAGAGTCAAGAAAGGGATACTTCTTCTCCTCTAATTCCTTCAAGGTGAACCGACACCTCTCATTTTCCTGGGTTAGTCTAGCCTCTTTTACTTCTTTCTTTTTATCTCGCGCTGAGATTTTGATAGGAGTTGTATTTACTGTCATTGACTCCTGGAAAGGTTTTATTGAATTCTTATCACTTGCTTTCCCATTGTGTCTTTCTCTCTACTGGTCAATGATAAGGTCATTTTTAGCATCATGGTTGGCTATGCTGAGCTCCATGTCATGTGCTCGAGTAGCTAATTCTTCAAAGGTACGGGGTCGTATCCCTTGGAGAATGTATAGAAGACCCCAATGCATTCCTTGTATGCACATCTCCACGGCTGATACCTCAGATAATCTATCTTTGCAATCGAGGCTTAAGGAACGCCAATGGTTGATATAGTCTACAACCGGTTCATCTTTCCATTGCTTAGTGTTAGTAAGTTTCATCATACTTACAGTTCGTCGGGTGCTATAGAAACGGTTGAGGAATTCACGTTCCATTTGGTCCCAACTATCGATACACTCTGGTGCAAGGTCTATGTACCAATCGAAAGCATTCCCTTGAAGAGAACAGATGAATTGTTTAACTAATAAGTCACCATCTATACCTGCATATCAATCCTTTTAGTGTAAGGTTTAGAGTACATGAGCGTACTCTGTGAGGGTCCACCGTACTGCGCCCTAATGGTGTTAGTTATCATGTCCTGAAGTTGTTGGATAAAAAATGACGCCACTGAGGTAGATTTCATCATTTTTCTTTCAGCTTGCATTGTCCCATACGTATGTGGTGCATCATCGAGAGGAGATGCAACATTCGAAGGGTGGTTGAGTCATTGACTTGACTCACCCGTATTTTGTACTTGTGCCTCAACATTGTTTATGAGGGAGGCTATCTGCATATCCTTCATCTCGACCATCTTGGTGAGTTTGGCGATGGCGCAAGCCATCTCTTCCAATTGCTCCTCTACAGACGTAGTGCCCGTTGTCATTACCGGCATAGTCATCGAGAAAGGAGAAGCAAAAGAGTCAGAATGATTGAAGTAGTTTTCCTCCTTTGACATTCCAATTGGCGACCCGAAGTGTGAGTCGGTGCTAGAGTTGGCATAGGTAATAGAGCAAGGAGATTTATCACCAAAGTCCTGTAGTGTTGAAGGGAGTTTTCCCCTACTATGAGGACTATGGCCCTTTGCCCCCAGAAAAACCAAGGTGATGAGTGGTTGGTACTCATCGCATGTTCTTACCTGTTTTAGCAAACAAGCAGACTCACTTGTTTGTTTTGTTGAGATTGAAGATGTTGATTTTGCTTTGCTATGAGTCATGGGGCCTGTAGCCGTGTCATGTGTCGATTGTGCAATGACAATCTTGTCATTGCCTTTGTTGACATGCACAACTTGATTTCTTTTAAGTGTCATTAACGTAGTAGAGATCAATCTTCTAACAAAAGAGATGAGAGGCAGAGATGTCCCACCGGGCGTGCCAGAAATTTGTACGCACAAATTTCGTAAAATTTTATCCTGCAAAAATTAGCAAAATAAAATAGGAAAAATAACGCAAACAAATGATTTATTAAATTTAAGAATATCGCGAGTAGAATCTCATAAATAATATTCTTTCCAACGAAGAATATTTTCCCTCTGATTCTTTTGCCTTGATCACACTTTGGAAGACGACGATGACATTTTCTTGATTTCGAAGGTCAATCGAGGGCCACAAGTGGCTTATTCCCGAATGACCTTGTTGAATGGCAAAGAACGAGTGTATTAGTTCTTTTGCCGCTTACCGAACTTGCAAGGGGATTTGATGAAGCTCTTTCTTTTGTTATGAAGCCCCTTTTCCCGTACGAAGTTACCTTAGGATTTTCCTTTTTGGAGTTTTTTTTTTTTATTTTTTTTTTATTTCTGAATTTTCTTCCCCATTCCCTCTCCTTGATGGAAGACATCTCTATTTATAGGTGAAGCTAGGGAATTTGAATTTCAAATTCCCTAATTTTAGTTGCTTAATTCAAGGGATTTAGTTCCTTAATTTTAGCAAATTTTCTTCTCCGGGAGGTTTTACCAATAAGATAATAATAATAATAATTTTCTTATTATTATCTTTTTTATAGTTGGAGATGAGAGAGACTTATCCATAAGATGAGAGGCTTATCCTTTTTTCTTTTTTTTTAGAAGACCAAATTAATGGTAATTTAATCCACTAATTTTTTTATGCCTACAACTTTTACTTTCTATTTTCTTTCTTTGACATTTGTTGTTAAGCAAGGGAAGACATCTAGTAGCACAAACTGTATCTCGAGACGTACCAAATATGCTATGTTTGTTATGTGGGAATTGGGAATGAAAATGAATATTTTATTTTTATTTATATGATTTTAATTATTGTGTTTAAATATACCTAAGAAAATTTGATTGATTATTTGTTTCCATTTCAATATTTGATAGCAATAAGAATATAAATGGAAAAATAAATAAATTGACAATAATACTTTTACTTCTAATTTAATTTTTTTTAAAAGAATATTAGTTAAGAATTTTCTTTTTGATTAGATAATAAGATTAAGAAAAATAATTAATATTTACTTAATTATAAAAAAAAATCATAAAAATCTAATGAAAATGTAATAATAAAATAATAATTTTAAGATATTATATATGATTTAAGAGAATCAAAATATTCTTTTTAGAGATCAAGCTATTGGCATTAGTTTTTATTTCATTATTTAACTTATCTAAATATTGTAATTGATGAGAAATAAAAGAGATGCCGATTTCCGCGCTTCATTCCCTGGTACCAAATATGAATGTATTTATTGTTGATATAAAAGATTGGCCATTATATTGATAATCATCTTTGTTTGCTCTTCATTTGTCCATTTCTTGTTGTGGAAGTTGACATCTTTTGGCCTGCAATTTTGTAATTTTTATTGGATTGGACTTTATTTCTGCAAAATGCACCATTACTGTTCATGACCATGTTCTACTGAATACAGAAATAAAATGATATTCAATCCATTTTGCTGCTGAAATGAAATTTTCTGTTGCAGAAACAAACAGCACAGCTGGGGATAAGGCTCTACGAATGATTACACAAGGGGTTCTTCATTAGAGGAAACAAGACGAGTGGCAGAGCTAGGCCCCATTTATGTTGATTCCAAAGACAACTATTTGAAGATTGCTCCCGCACACAAACACACATTGATCATTTGATTCTTATTCGTTCTACTCTATAAACCCCAGAGCTTCATTTGGATCATGCCGCTGCTGATGACGCGATGGCAGCGGCATCAAGAAGGGCTTGGAACTTGACAATCATTTTGTCTCGAGGTGGCCAGTTGTCTTTAATGATTGAAGCATCCGCAAAATCCTGCATCCATACTGACAACAATGGAAACTTCTCCTCATCCACAATTTTCAGCCCAACAATCTCTTCCAATATGCTGATCGAGTTATCAAGCCAACCCAAGGCAAGATCAACAAACCCTATCTTCTCTCCCCCAAAGAACTTCTTTCCCTTCAACTCTTCCTCCAAGAACCTGAGGTTCTCCATGGCTGGAACCATGGCTTCCTCCTGCTCTTTCCCATGCTTCGTAAGGACACTCCGAATTGATGTCAAAACCTGCATCAAAAAACAAATCAATATCAAACCACAAGGCCTTTGATTCTGAAGCTGTTTCGCGAAGGAAAGGCTTGTAAGATCCACCTTATCGTCGCCAAATTTTGCCCAGAAACGAGCCATGGCTCTCTCATAAGCTCTTCAGGCAACAGTGGGGCTTGCTTCCATGTCTCATCAATGTATTCCAGAATGACAAGCGATTCAACGATGGGTTTTCCATTATGTACAAGCACAGGAACCTGCTTGTTAACGGGATTATAGTGGAGAAGTGAAGGGCTTTTGTTGGGGAGATTTTCAAATATTGTTTCATACTCTATGCCTTTGATTTTGAGAGCCCAAACAATCCTCAGAGCATAAGAACTTGACCATGTTCTGAAAAGTTTCACTTCTTCTGCCATACTGCTTTGCTGTCTGCAAAAGAAATGGGACTTGGGGTCCTTTTTTTATACACTTACCGGTGATGGGATTTTCATAATATGTTCCTCTATCTTAATGATATATCTAAATGGAGCCTTGTCGTTTTTTGAATCTCACATTTCTCTTTTGTATTTTCCAATTTCTCATTTCTTCTTTATTGTATTCTTTGCCCTTGGAATGGGAGCTCCAAGTTGAATATTTGTTGTCACAGCAGCTTAATTCCATTAATTCAAAAGGAGAATACTCTTACAAATAGAAAAACATGTTCTCACATTAACGGGCACTAAAATTTTTTATTGAATTTGAAACATTAAAAGAATGAAAGAAAAATGTGAGGGAAAACAAATAAAGAGGAAACGTAAAAGGAAAGAAAAAATTAAAGAAAATAAAAATTAGATTTAAAGTCAATAAATTATTTTTATATATCACTTCAATTTTTTTTATAGATTTAATTCTTCTATATATGGATTAAATAATTTAAAAACATACAATTTTTTTTAAATAATTTTAATTATATTAGAGTTTCTATTGCTCTTTTCATAATAAACCAAATATAAGAAAATTATTTTTCTTAATATTTTTTTTCTTTCCCAAATACTTCCCAGAACCAAATATAACTTTAAGTTGTCTATTTTAGGAAAAGTCTAGGTAAATAGGAGTGAAAGAAGGAAAGAAAATGTAGAATTAAAACATAAAATAGGCTTAAAATTAATAATTTTTTATATTTATTTACTTTTTCTTTTCAAATTAAAAAAATAAAAATTGAAGAAGTTAAAAATATATGTTTTTGAATAATTTTATCATACATAATTCTTCTTTCCTTCTTTTTGAGATTAACTAAATAAGAGAATTTGATTTTATCAAAAATAAAAATAAAAATAAAAATGATGCCACTTCATTTTTATCAAAAGTGGAATATCATATAAAAAATTTCAAACAAAAGGAAAAATAGTTTGTTTAGGAATACATAAACAATTTAGTAAAAAAAATTAAGATAAAGATGAAGTTAACTTTAGTGAAGATCCAAACATGGGATTATATATCACTGGTGACGTTTGCATAAAATAGTGGATAATTTGGATGGTGTTTAAAGTGTTTGAAAACTAATATTTTAGCCTCACTAATGGGCATAGGACAATGGACACTTGTAAGGTGTTTGGACGTCAACATTTTTGCCTTGATAATGGCCATAAGTCATGAATTTCTTACAACTAGATGATTAGTTCATAGCTGGTTCATAAACTTAAATAATTCATTTAAAGTTATACACCATTATTTCCTAATTGAATGGATGACTACTCTTAATCATCAGGATAAGGTTCGTATGGTGAGTGCACTAATATATATTACTACACATTGAATATGACATATGGTGAGTCCTGGTATTAGCTATCGGGTAGTCATGATCTAACCAAATTCTATACTGTATGATCTTTCAACCTTGATAGGATACTAAGTTTGTACTAAAGTCTACAATAGCTTTGACTTATGGGTGTGACCCTAAGGTAATCATATATCCCCTATGGATTAGGTCACTATTAATGAAGGCTAGTGGTAATAAGTATTCTCAATAGAAGCATCATGATATCTCATGGGATTGAGATAATGCATCCCCTTAAGTAATCCTAAAGACTTGTGATAATGAAATCTATGACCACAATAATTCTTTAAGTGGAATTTGATATATGCTTTTGGAGAGCTACAAGATGTTCATTGATCATTGTGGACTTGCATTTTTCATGTGTTTCTACTCAATGGAGAGATTTGTTTTTATTATGAAATTTTGATTTTTGAAAAGTTGGAATCACCACTTTTTTTTTTTTCTTTTTTTAAAGGGGAAAACAAAATAATAAATAAAACCTTGTGGTGGCTCATTCTTTTTAAGAAAAACATGTTTATGAAAAACTGAATCTAAATCTAGGGGTCAGGTTACTTATTAGGAAGGTAACTTGACCTTGAAACTTATTTTTTATCACTGTAGACTTGCATTTTTCACGTGTCTTCTTACTTGAAGGAGAGACTCGTTTTTATTATGAAATTTTGATTTTTGGAAAGTTGGAATTATTACTTATTTTCATTTATTTTTAAAGGGAAAACAAAATAATAAATAGAACCCTAAAGTGACTTCTTTTTTAGAGAAAAACATATTTGTGAAAAATCAAGTTTAAATTTGAGTATCAAGTTATTTATTAGGAATGTACTATAAGATTGTACCCCTCTAAACCCTAAAGAGGTTTCTACTAAACAAGTGAAGGAAACTATGACACTTAACTAGTGGATCATAGATATCGAGAAACAACAAGAGTAGAAGACATCACAATGCATGATGATAAAGAAAAAGAAAATAATGATGATGAATATATGCGCTATGTACACTAGATCAGATCATATGACCAAAACAAAAATAAGCAAGGATCACAAAAGCATAACATGCTTAATAAAGGAATTAAGTAATCAAAGAGAGAAAGGAACGTACCTCAATAATGACCAAAATAAGGGTAACAAGCTTACATAAGAAAGAGTGAGTTAATTTAAAAATGAGAGAAGGGACCTAACATCAAATCAAGGATCACCAAAATGCAAGATATCTCTAACTCAAATCAAAGATCAAAAGTGGTTTATAAGCTAGCATCAAATGGGCTTGATTCATATAAACATGAAAAGGGGGGCAAAACAAGACAACATGTTAATGTGTGAAAGATCGATTTATTTAATAAGTTAGAGGTGAGATAAAAAATGTGACAAAATTTTTATAACATATAAAAGATGTCTAGAATGCATTGCAAGAGTTAAAGGAGCCAAATATACAATAAAAGGTACAAATCTCAAGAAACATTCCATAGCTAAAAAACAAGACAAGTTATAACAAATACAAAAGATTGATTTATTCCACAAACATAACAAAAGAATTTTTCAACAAGGCTAAGCTCCCTAATACAATTAATATGTCTACATCATAGTCTAAGCCTTAACAATAATTAAAAATGAATGAATTTGGATTAATTCATAAAAGCATTTTGTTGCTAAAAAATAGTGCAACAAACAAGTACTTTGGAAAACTAGATTATTCAACAAGCTTGGGAATGAGCTTTTCACCAAGGTAAAATAATTCAATACATTCAAGATGTCTAAAGCAATAACATGCCAAACGGTCCAGATTTACAGAAACATTTTGGAACTCAAAAACTACACAACAAGTAGTCAATAATTAGCAAACAAGATATGTAGGCTTAAATACTAGCCTAAATTATTTTACATAGACAATTCAACATTCTAGCACTCTAATGAGCATGGCAAGAGGCTCATAAGGGTAAACAATAATCTCATTCATCTCAGATTTTAAGGAGAATCGATGTTTCTTAAAAACAAGAAAAATTGAAAACAAGATATGTAGGCTTAAACACTAGCCTAAATTATTTTACATAGACAATTCAACATTCTAGCCCTCTGATGAGCATGGTAAGAGGCTCATAAGGGTCAAGAATAATCTCATTCATCTAAGATTTCAAGGATAATATATGTTTCTTATAAGAAAAAAAAACAAAATGTTTAAGAAAATGAGTGATATTGGCTATGGATATGGGCTATATTTCAATTAAAGGGCTCTCACACCTTCTCAACCCTCAAATGAACATCAAATCAAGTTCACAATAGACATGTAATACCTAATTATACTCAAATTTGGGAAAGGGGGCTGAAATGTAAATAAAAACATCCATAAGGGGTATGCTTTCATGTAAATTCAAGCTATGTATTGCAAGACATGTGACAACCATTAATAACTATAAATTAGCAATGGATTCAAGCCCATAATGATCATAGGATGATATTCATAAGGGCTGACAAATGACCAAAAAAATCCATTTTGAAAATCCTTGAAAAATCACAAGATTGAGAGCAACTAATAATGTTTTCAAGCAAAATGTTAGGGCTAAAGTCCATGGCTATAGACCTAACCTCTAGCCATGAGATTAGCCATCAAAGTAAGCTAGAAAATTAATTATATATATAAAACAAAAGCTAAAACAACAATTAACCATCAATTTTTTTTTTTTTTAAAAAAAAAGAAGCAAAAGGGATTCTAGAAAGAAAAAAAAATGACAAAACATCAAACACATGTGGCTTTAAATTTTCCTTTCTAAAATCAGTCAAACACTTCCAAAAGAATCATTAAAACAAAAGAAAATCAAAATCCCTAAAGGATGAACAAGGGAAGCCCCATAGGTCACAATTCAAGACAAGAACCATGTCATGTTCTTAAACTCAATGTGGGCTCCAAAAAGAAAATTAGTCCAAGACATGAAAAATCGAAGCCAAGAAAGGTATGAAAAACATCCAAATATCAATTTGGGCAAATGAACAAGCATCTGATAAGTACCCAAAATGAAAAGAATTAAGAAAATTATATTAGCCCCAAAAATGAAGAGAAATATAGCTCAAAATCAACCATATGATCTTTAGATATCCACAACCCATGTAACCATCATCTAAATAATCAATAAATAAACAAAAACAAGCCAAAACAAACACAAAAAATTGGAATTAAGGACTTACCAAAGAAACTCCTCCCAATTATGATACTTAGCTTATAGTATTCTTCCTTGAGCCAAGTTCACCTCTAAATCTTCCAATCTTATTTTGTCCTTTATTTCTCTCTCCAAATGGGCAAAGTTTCCCCTTAGAAAAGCAAAGAAAGTCCTCCTAAAAATGAGACCCAAAGCTCATATTTATAAGATAAGAGAGGGTAGACATTTTGACACATTTCATCATCTCCACCCAAGCTAAAAAAAAAACACTCTTCAAAATGAAACGCAACCAAAGAGACTCAAACCCTAAGTTAGGCCCACAAAAACTCTCTAAAACCAGCGAAACCCTCAGAAAAGGTAAAAAATAATTTGGCAAAGGAAGAGGGACAAAAAAGGGTAAAAAAAAGGGACTTCTCAAGCAATGGGTTAAGGTAATGAACTAAACTGGTTGCAACAAGTTGAATGGGTACCAAGTGAAAAATAGGTATTGCTTAAATACCACTTGAATAATAACCAAAAGTCCAATAGGTGTGGACCCGTATTTTTCATGTGTGTCCTCACTTAATGGCAAGACTCGCTTTTTTTTTTTTTTTTTAATGGAAAACTGAATTTTATAAAAGCTTGGAGTAGCCCCTTATTCTATTTTATTTTATAATGGAAAATAAAATAAGAAAGAAAATCCTAAAAAAATATGACTCCATAGTTTTGGAAAAGCACGTCTTCATAAAGCCCAAGTCTAGGTCTAAGGATGAGGTTACCTATTGGGAAGGTACCTTAAAGAGGTAGCACTCTTCTAAGCCCTAAAGATGTTTCTACTAGTTAGGTTGAGGGAAACATGACAATTAATTGATCGACTTAGAATACCAAAAGGGGTTAAGGTGATTTTACAATTCTACTAACAGTAATATGACAAACAAAAAGCCAAATCACAATCATAAAAAAGAGTTAGGGTGTGTACCTGAATTGCGTGTTGAGTGCTATTAGAAGACATCAAAGTTAGTTTAAAAAAATAAAGCATATAACATGCATTTTATCATAGAAAATCAAACAAACATCAAGGTAATTAAGGACAATACCAAACATGGACATAGTTCACAATGACATGCATTCATGGAATTTTGAAATTAGAGGATAGAGAGCATATCTGGGTAGCAACCTCAAAGTTTAATGGAAAACAAGTGTAAAACAATCTCATGTATGACACAGTTCAAGGCAAGATCAATCAACATATATCAAGTATGGCAATTGGAAATTAATAATGAAAAGGGAATATCATGTATGTTGGGCTCCTACCAATGCCCAACTTATATTTGCATGAATTAATTCTCTAAAATTCCATTATTTTTGGAATTATAAAATTTATTCATGTTTATTAAAAAATTGAGAAAATCAAGAAAATTATTTTAAAATCAAGAAAAAAAAAATGCTTGCTAAGAGGAAAAAAATGCGGCAATCTTATTAAAATTGGGATTTTATTAACTTTAAGATCAGTAAGGAAGAATAATAAAAAAAAAAAAGATAAAGAATTAAAACTATTTGAAAATCCAAATTTCTGAAAATCACTTTTTGAAAGCATGTAAGAGTAAGTAAGGAATGAGTCACATGGCTTTAAAATAATGCACAGGAGAGTGGCCATGCAAAGAACATTCTCTTCCACTGGAGGGTTGAAGCCACTGTTAGCACCCCACAAGTCGATGCTCTGATTTCCCAACTGATGAATCATCTACTGGCGTGCCAGAGGCTTCTCCCACTTCTATTCTCATTTCTTGCTCACTGGCTAATCCTTACTTGCATCATGATTCCCTTCATTTTGTGAAATTCTTTGAGGCTGTTGCTACTTTGTTCCTGCTGCATCCAAATGAATGAATTCTTCAAGGTTCAAGTCTTTCTATTGGAAAGAGGTGGACAGTGCTGATTCCTGGGAGAACTCATACACAGCAAGTTGACCATCACTATACACTTTGCTATCCGCGGTTGCATTGACAATCCCTGTCGTCATGTTCACCTGAGTTCCGTTGCTTATCACACCCATCGGAGACTCCACAAAATCACCTTGGACTCCCATAACCATCTTTCCTTTCGATGCATACAAATTAGACGTGAGCACATAGTAACAATCTTTATCTGGATGTAACTCCAGCTTCCTCCTAACTGCCACCCTTCCAAAATCAAACCTCAAGTGGAGTTCGCATTCATGAAGAAAAGCTTTCAACAAACTCCTTTTGGTATCTGCTACTAGTTGAATAGTAGGTGAACCACTTTCAAGTGGGTCAACTGATGTTGCGTCCCAGTAATCAAACACATTGTGGGAATGGGCCATGTGCGCCTGGGTGGCACAATGGAAGGTGGCCATGCAAAGGTGGAGCCCAGGAGCACATTTGGGACTGCACTGCTGTTGTTGGCAATTGTAATGATGAAGTCAGTAAGAGAGCCGGCTGGAATTTGGAAATTTCTAATTGTTCTTTCCATGGTGGATTCTTGCTCAACTGGAAATGTGATCAACTATAGGTACAGATAATATTTCTACTGCTTCCTCTCTTCGATATTCTAACATCGACTTTGGACCTCAGAGGATTCAATAGGAACTGTCCATCTCATACAACCTGAAGTATTTAAATTCCCGAACTGATCAAACCTCCTCAATGAATCAAAGCTTTGACTAGAATCACTGTTATGCAGCCCATTGCCCTTTCTAAAATGGCTTGTTTCAGTAGCTTCTGGCTCATATTGGATCTGAATCTTTCACCAACCAGAATATGTTCGGAACAAGGATGGGAAATCGCCGGAGGTCAACTACTGGCTGGTACCAGTTTTGAAATCAACGTGAAGATGAAGATTACGACTCCCTTAAAGAAGAACGAGTTTTGGCTATGAAAGGTTTATTGAGGTTAATCTCATCCAAAACCATTTGATTAATTTCTCCAGATTTATGCTTTCAGGTCTTGAGCTGTCTATAAAAGCTCCACCTACAGTAGATGATAATCCGTAAAAGAGCTGCATAACAAGTATAGCCTGAAGCTCAGGGGTTGTCTTCATCCATATAGATCCCTGTCATGTTTTCTCAAGGAGCAAGCTTGCTTCCATGCATGATTGAATGAATATCATCTATGTGACCAATAAGTAGGCTTGCTGCAAGAACTGTTCCAAAAAAACATCATTAATGCTGGGAAACTTAGATATCCCATCAAGAGAGAGCTCATTAGTTTTTGCAGGAAGATATCCATCATTTGAAGGCCCAGAGACTGCAAATGACCAAGGAACCCATGACTACCAGCCTTGTCACTTGTGAAGATTCCCATGCTACTATTGACTCGCTATCCCCCATTTGCTTGCATATTTTTCTGTTTCATTAGTGAGTTAACAACACCTGAAAGTGAAGCAATGAATCCTCGCTTTGAAGGAGGGCCTTGGTTCTTAACATCTCTATTTTACTCGCCCTCAATTTTCTTCTCATCGCCTTGAGTTGCTCGGCTCCATAGTAGAAGATGATTTTGATCTCGACATTCTCCAGACCCATCTCTGCCTTCTTTTCCTTTTAATGGGATGCTTTCAAAAGCATGTAAGCTTTTGGTGTGTCCATTTCTGCGCAGTTCAAGCTTTTTGCTCGTTGTGATTGAAGTCCAGTTTTGCCTTCAAAAATTATTCTTGAAAGAGCAAATACAACTCCAAAGCCCAAGTTAACTCCTCAACCAGCTAGAGGATGTACTGTGTATGCTGTATCACCAATTAGAGCACAACACTTTGATCTATAATTATTAACATGCCTTGAGACAGCTGAAACCCCATTCTTCTTGATACCAATTTAACCACATCCGTTGAAGCTTCAAAGCACTCGTCAGTTGAAAAGACCACATCTCATCTAAGCCTAAAAAAAAACGCCTCCATCATTACCCAGTAATCTTGACTGAGAATAAGGACTATGTTCATAATTCAAAGTATAGTTTAAGGCTTTCACAAAATCTTGACTGGAACACGTCTTGATCTCCTTGTAGTTATTTAGAAACCATATCTACATCTAAAAATTTTAGAAAATAAAGGGATAAACATTTCCACATTGCTTAGTAGAGTATTTTACCCCCAAATGGATTAAAAATTTTAGGTCAATAGAACACAATCATATGTCAAAATATGATATTTCATTTACATTATATACATTAAATGAAATCTTAACCATACAAATTTAGACCAATCAAAATGATCACTTTTCTTATTCAATCATATATATAGCATATCAAACAATTCTAAATTTATAAAATAAATATGTCATTTTAGTCTCGAATAATATATTTAAACATACAGATGTCAATCAATTAAATAATACAAATCATTCTTCAAAATGCAAACATGATGCAAATGTTTACATGTAATCAAGCAATGCATTGTTGTTTTGGACTTTCACCAAAGAATGTGTGTCCATATCCAAATATATTTCCCATTCGGAGTAAACTTTTGAGTCTTTGACCTTAGAGATCTCACTCTCTTCTTAATTTGGGGTCTTTACACTCTTGTTTCCATTTCACACAACCATTTCTTCAATTTTTATTTTCTTTACACAATCATGATGCATATGAAGTGCAATCAACTCATATATTAGAATCCAAAAATCTCTAGAATATAATTTTATTTACTCCAAACATATTCAATAATTCCAACAACCACTACAACAATTTTTCTTCAATTAACTCACCATAAACATTAAAGAAAATTTTCAATAATTCATATATCAATATAAACATAATTTAAAACCTAAATATATAAATTTTATTTATTTCCAATAAACTCAATATTTTCCAACACCCAACACAACAATTTTTCTTCAATTATATCATCTCAAATATCATTAAAAAAAATCCATAGTAACCCATACATCATAAAAAAAATAAAAAATAAAATGCAACCTAACCATAATCATATAAATTTTATCTACTTCAAACATGCTCAATAACTCCCAATAATCAACACAACCATTTTCTTTTTTTAGTTAAATCACCACAACAACCCCTCACCCCCCCCCCCCCCCCCCCCCCCACCCAAAAAAAAATATAATAATAATAATAATAATAATAATAATAATAATAATAAAAAATAAAAAATCATAAATAATTCATAAATTTTTTTTTTAAAAAAACCCTAACAGTAACCATATTCCAAATAGCATAAAGAACAACCCAAATAGCACATATTCATCTTCCAATAATCAAATCTATGATTTTTTTTTTCAAGAAAAGACATTAAATAAAAGTTTTAGGGTTAAACCACTCTACCTTAAATAAGAAAATTTAACTATTGAAACTAAAATCTAACTCTGAAGGAATGTTTCTTGCGTTGAATAGAATATCCTTCAAATATTTTACATAAAACAAAGGTCGTTCGGTAGGTCCATTGACGTCCCAAAGTCGGCGCCCCTTCCCTTATATATTATTATTATTATTATTATTATTATTACAATTTCAAAATCCATACATATCCCTTTTAATAAATTAAACTACTATTCTTTATTCCATGTTCCACAATTATAAATTACACTTAACTTATAATTTTTTGCCTTATGAAAAATATCACGGTATTCTTAATTAAATTTACTAGAAGTCTACTCTTTAAAAAAATATAATTTGACCTTAATTACCTGAAACATTGTTACTCTAAAATTCACTTAGGACATGATTCTATTAACTATTAAAAAAAATCAATTTCATAAAATTTCTTAATCATAAAATAATTCTTCGACATACAAAAAGCTAAAATTCATAGTAACATTTAACCCATTAATTTTACCAATATTTATTTACTAACAAAAATTTAAGCAATATTCTGAAACTTAATTCCATCAATTATTTAGTCATTCAGTTTATAATAATCAAATTTTCAACCCTTTTGTATAATTTTTATTTAATTTACTTCATTTGTCAAATTCCTTAATTGAATCAAACTTTCAAAAGTTAAATTCACATTTAATTAATTTACCCTTATGTATATTTTTCTAAATTCATATATCATAATTTAATCTTAATTTAATTTCAATTCAATTTTGTTTGATGTTTTGTAATTCTATAAGGTTTAATTCCAATTATAAAAATTAAATTGATTCATTATAAAATTAAATTCAACTTCTTTTTAATAATCCATTATAATAATTCGATATAATATAAATTTTTACCAAGTTTTTCTTAGTACATTTCTATGATAATTACCCAATAATAATTAAATTAATTCTCACAATATACTTAATCTTCACATTTTTAAAATCTGATCTCGATTATTTGATGTTTAATTTTTTCTCCAAATTTAAATTTGATTTTTGAAATCCCTACTCTTTACGTCTGATATGGCAAAATTTTCAAACTATTGACTTTTGACCAACTTTCCCAAAATCTCTCCCAATTAAATATTAACACGTGGATCTTCACCATTCTTTTTTACCATTTGATAAACAATTTTATGAAAACTTTTCTGATTCTTGAATCTAACATGTCATTAAAAACCTGGGTATTACAGATTCAACACAAACACCCATCATGATAACATTGTAAACATCCTATAGCCCATCTTGTCCTAGGGGCCATGAGAACACCTGTACGAATATATCATTAGAAAAACAAGGCTATGGGTTCAAAGCTCAACCCTTCACCAAGAGGAACACATCCGTAGTCCATGAAAAAAATGGTTAGCATAGTGATACTCTCTAAATTTTCAATAATCAAAAGGCCAAATAAAACTACAAAATGCACACCCAAGCTCCATGGCCCTCATGTTCACTAACATAGTGCTAAGAAATTTTATAATGTCCAATCCAAACTTAAATGATCTTCGAAGATTGCTTCTCAATTTGAATGATCCACCAAACTCATACCATCTGTTTTTACTAACCTCAGTTTGAGCTTCATCTATCGACTAATTAACCACACTAAACGCAACATTCACATATCTCACT
This sequence comes from Vitis cinerea var. helleri x Vitis riparia, assembly GCA_946000715.1. NCBI lineage: Eukaryota > Viridiplantae > Streptophyta > Magnoliopsida > Vitales > Vitaceae > Vitis > Vitis cinerea var. helleri x Vitis riparia. Next base: position 3,092,286 of record OX254006.1, on the reverse strand, counting down.
AATCGATTAGATTCATAAATATCTCTGGTTTCAAGGTGTCTGCTCATAGAAGGAACTTCACATGTGGGAGCCAAGAACAAGGTTATTGATTGAGACTCCACATACAGAGTGGAAAAGAAACAAAGACAGGTAGTGGAATTAAGATTAAGAGAAAAGAAAATAAACAATGAACCCAATGTTTATCAAGTATGAAGATACCCATTTCACTATTTATCCGTGGGTTTAAAGATCAAGAGCATGAACTAAGAAACTCTGAGTAAATGCTAAAATAAGAACCTTAATAAATTCGAGAACAGAGCAATATACAGGCTAATCTTCACATGAAATCAAAGGATATGAGAGAAGAATAGAACATTATCAAAACCACAAATAGTCCAGAATCAAGAGAAACATGTGTGTGGCCTTGGTCATTCACACCTAAGCAAGTCAATGACATTCAAAGATCAACAGGAAATATAAAAGAACAATAAGAATTCGAATGAGCAAAAAGTCCATAACATTCATACCTAGAAAAGCTCATTTCCAACCTGATCAACTGAGTTTCTAGCTCTCTCATAATGTTCTGCTTTCTTCCTCTATTCTCTCCCTTCCTCCATGCTTCCCTCTTCCTCTGTGCTTCCCTTTTCTAGTTCACGCTCCCTCAACAGAGATCCTCTCTAAAATATCTAGGCTGCTATTTCAGAAGTCTCCTCAAGAATCATGCATGTGGACTTTTTTAGAAGAATTTCCCATCTTATCAATCCATAGATACTTTTTAAAAGAACCTCTTCTTCCCATTTTGATTCTTTATTCCCAAAAGATTTAGCTTGTTGACCTTATTTTTCCTTAAAAAATTATGACCTTGATTCTCCTTTCCAAAATATGTAGCCCTTTTCCTCACGCAAAATACAATAAAATAAATATAAGTTAGAAATCATGTAATTGAGAAATAAATAATAATAATAATAATAATAATAATAAATAAACAAATAAATAAAACAAACGAAAATACAAATATCATGTATGCAACCGAAATAATCAAGATGTTTAACTAAAGTAATAAATAATAATAAAAAACAAAATATCCAACTCATATGACCAAAGATTGGAAAATAATCTAATGCAATAAAAAAATCAAATCAAAACTCACCTAATCCTAAAATCAATTAAAAAAAAAAAAATCTAAGTGAAACAAAACCTATAAAAGTACCTAAGTGAAGAAAACCTAAACCAAACTTGAGAGGCTACCAAGGTCATAGTGGGGTCTACATGGGTCCCTGAACCAAAGGGTCTCTGAAGGTAGCTCAAAAAGAAGTTGTGTGAATGTCAATGGGCCACCAAGGAATGATTACAAGTTAATAGATAAGTACAGGAAGATACCTAGTATCACCGCGCTAATAAAACAAAATGGAGGATCTACAATAGGGAACACCCAGATAGTGGAGGGAGGGGGGGTGAATGGATGATTTAAAATTTTAAATAAATATTTATAAATTATAACCAATTTTTTTACCTTAAGAGATATCAAGGATGTCCCAAATAAATAAATGGTTATACCTAGAATCTCTAGGTATATAAAACTATGATTTTTAACTTTTAGGGATACCCTGCAATTTGTCAAGGATGATATAATTGTCAATATCTGAAATATCTATTGAGATATGTTAGGAATAATAAAATCATTTAGAATAACCAACCTAACAAACTCAATAACAAGCCAACAAATTGATCAAAAAACATCTTAAAAGAAAAGTTAGGGATAATAATAATTGGTTATAGGTATAACCACTATAACCACCAAGATAACCAACCCAACAATCTCAAAAGCAAACTATCCAATTAATCCAAGATAATTAATATCATCAACCAAAATATAAGCACTAATAAAAGGATATACAATGAGCCATAAAATTTTACATGGAAAACCCTCATAAATCGTGGAGATAAAAAATCACGAGGTAAAAAACCTACCAATCTAAATCAACTATTCAAAATCATGTTACACAAATTTATCTGGTTGTTTTACACTAAATACTTACTCTTCAATGCCTACAACTTTATTCACATTTGCGACACAACAACTCTTTGTTGCTCCCTAGTAGATTCTTTGGTTACTTTAAAGGGATTAAAATTTTCAACCTACAATTCAAAGATTCAAATCCTTGAATGAGAGATCGAGAATGTTGTGGCAGTTAAGCTTTCTCTTACGAAGTCCCTCTCTCAAGAATGAGAGATCTCTCAAACGATATATTTTTCAATCTCCCTAAAAACTCAAAAATCTCTAACCCTCAAGGGGTTACAAAAAAGGTATATATAGGCATAAGCCAAAAAAGTCTTAGTATCTTAAGTTTCCAAATTAAAGTTTGAGTGAAATTCATCCAAAATCCGTTTCTAAACTTAGTAGGATTGATGTGATCGCTTGAGCGCTTAAAAGCATAACATGATGTAATAAATTTGGAATTCGTTATTTATTTAATGATGTTCTAGTTTCACTTTTATCTATCCCTAGTCCATGTATTATACTTTATGAGCATTCTTGTCTACATCTTTTGCATTGTATGTGATTTAGGTGCATTAGGAGTTGCACAGAAGGTCTAAGTCATGGGTTTTTTTGCAAATAAATGACTTGTTTGTTCACAACCGGTTCATGAGTCTAGGCAACCCATTAGAGGTTGTAGTGCACCACCTTCTAATTGGAAGGATGGTTGGCCTTGGCTATTGGGATGGGTTTCCCATGGTGAGTGCACTAGTATGTATGGTTACACATTGGACAAGACCTACAGTGAGTCATGACTCAAGGCTGTCAAGTAGTCATAATCTCACCAAGTTGTTTCATTGTGTTGTCTCTCAACCTTGAGAAAATATTGGGTTTGTTCTAAAGTTAGCAATGGCTTTAACCTATAGATGAGATCATAAGTTGATCATATATTCCCTATGGATTGGATCACTATTGATGGAAGTCAGTAGCAATATGTATTCTCAATAGAAACACCATGATATCTCATGGGATTGAGACAGTGTGTCCTTTTGGGTGATCCTAAGGAGGCGTGTTCATGGAAACTATAGTCATAGTAGTTCCTTAAGTGGAACTTGACATAGGCTCTTTGAGAGTTAAGACATAATAGTTGAATATACAATTGGAGGATTTGTAACTCAAGGATAGTAGAGGTAGTCTTTAAAGGTTGATAGCTTTCACCTTGTTAGACTATGGATACCAATTCATGGTGATACTAGACATAATGGATAGCAGGTCACGAACCCGAGCATGTAGTGTCTCGTTGTTATTTACATAAGATAATGGAGTTCAATTGATTCTCTGTAGTGGGATGTTGAATCAACTTCAAAATTAGATTGTGAGGAAGCCAGTACTCCTATGGGTCCTAGTGGTTCCTACTCCAATCTCATATACCTTGTTGGCATGGATTATGAGGGCTAGATTGACTCTTGGTTCACTTTTGTGCATAAGGGTGTTTTGGTATTTACGCAAGGTTGCATAGGGGTAAGTGAACAAGTTCTCTGAATTGGGCTAATTGATTAATTAGTAGGTCCTAGGTTAATTGATCAATTAGGACCCATTTTAGGCTAGATTAAGTGATCCGATCCCATGTGGGCTCAAGTAACTTAAGCTCTATTAGGAACCCTATAAATACCCCATAGGGAATAGGGTTTCCATAACTTTTGTCTTCCACCATCTAGAGAGAAAGAGAGTCATAACCTCCACCCTCCTTCCTACCCCTCAGAAGTATACCAAGAATGAGGTTGAGTCATCGAATGGAAGATTGTGGGTTTACGAGACTTCCAACAACTTCAAGGTCATCTTCAACAATTGGAGTTTAATGTCACATGATGTTTCAAATGAGCCTCCCCATGGGTTTATATAGAGCCCAGGAAGCTTCTGGAGACTCCTACACTTAGCCATTAGTGGGAAGAGTGTGGAAGGTTCTAGAGATGACTAAAGAAGTCCACACAACTCTACACTATGGTGCAAGACATGAGAGGAGTCCAAAGCTTTCTAGAGAATTCTAGAGGACTCTTGTATATTCTTGTACATAGGTTTGTACATAGAATGGTGTAGAGTGTTCTAGAATATTCTTGAATTGTAAGGAACCCTCCAAGGTTCCAAAAAGTTCCATTGGTGCCTATAAATAGGTGAGGGCCTCATTTGGCCAAGGCACCAAGCAAGTGAGTTCCTAAAGCACTTGTAAAGGCTTCCTTGTGTAATAAAAGCTTCCATTCCTTAAGAATTGCCTACTATGCCTTCTTAAGCTTTCGAGTTGTGAGCATCCTAGCCTAGCAAGCTAAGCGTTGGGAGTAAGGCTGACTTAGCAAGATCAAGCGTCTTGACTTGTCTAAGTATCGCACGAGCTTAGGAAATGACTAAGTCTGTGACAAGTGGTATCAGAGCGCCGCTACGAAGCTAGCATAGTAAAGAAAGCATGTCGGGTTCTAACGTGGAGGAGACTAGCGAGCAAACCCGTGGAAGGGAGATTGAGCCTACTGCATGGGGCAGGGGCAGGGGCAGGAAGGATAAGTCTCATGATGCCATAGCCAACATGGAGGCAAGACTAGTCAAGGTGGAGCTAGCCATGGTAGACACCCGGGAAGAGGTGGACACTGGTGCCACTCATAAATTTGTCTCAGAGGATGAGGCAAAGAAGCTAGAGCTCCAAGCATCCAAAGAAGAAGGTTGGCTCAAGGCAGTTAATTCAGCTGCCAAGCCATCACACGGAGTAGATCGTGGGGTGATTGCTCATTGGCTCATGGGAAGGAAGGGTCGACTTCATAGTGGCACCCATGGACGACTTCAAGATGGTACTAGGGATGGACTTCCTACAGAAGGTCAAGGTCGTGCCACTACCTTTCCTATGCTCAATGGCTATCTTAGAGGAGAAGAAGCTATGCATGGTCCCTACGGTCATCGAAGGTATGCCCAAGACCCTTATGTTATCAGCTACACAAGTTAAGAAGGGGTTAAAGAAGAAAGAGGTGACCTACCTTGCCACCCTGAAGGAAGAAATGGATGATAGGTTGAGAGAACCCATGCCTAAGGAAATCGAGGGAGTCCTTGATGAATTCAAGGACGTGATGCCACCCGAGTTGCCCAAACGACTTCTTCCTAGGAGAGAGGAAGACCATAAGATCGAGTTAGAGCCGGGAGTTAGGCCCCCTACTATGGGGCCATATAGGATGGCACCGCCCGAGCTGGAAGAGTTAAAGAGACAACTTAAGGAGTTGCTAGACGCAGGATTCATCTAACCATCCAAGGCTCCCTATGGCATGTCGGTCCTATTTTAGAAGAAACATGATGGGTCCCTACGAATGGGTATCGACTACCGAGCACTCAACAAGGTGACGGTAAAGAACAAGTACCCTATTCCGCTCATTGCTGACTTGTTCGATCAACTTGGTAGAGCGAGATACTTCACAAAGCTAGACTTAAGGTTGGGCTACTACCAAGTAAGGATTGCGGAGAGAGACAAGCCAAGACTACATGTGTGACCAGGTACGGCTCATACGAATTCTTAGTGATGCCTTTCGGACTCATCAATGCCCCAGCAACGTTTTGCACACTCATGAATAAGATCTTCCACCCATACTTAGACAAGTTCATGATGGTGTACTTGGATGACATAGTCATCTACAGTAACACTTTGAAGGAGCATATAGAGCATTTAAGGAAGGTCTTCAAGATCCTAAGGTAGAACGAATTATATGTAAAGAAGGAGAAGTGCTCATTTGCTAAGAAAGAAGTGAGCTTCCTAGGGCATCGCATCAGAGATGGCAAGTTGATGATGGATGATAGCAAAGTGAAAGCCATCCAAGAATGGGATCCACCAATAAAGGTACCTCAACTCAGATCGTTCCTTGGTTTAGTTAATTACTACCAGCGGTTCATCAAGGTTTATTTGGCAAAGGCAGCCCCATTCACTGATCTCCTTAAGAAGAATAAGGCATGGGAATGGGACGAAATGTGCCAACAAGCCTTGAGGATCTAAAAAAGGCTGTGATTAAGGAGCCAATGTTGGCACTACCCGACCACACCAAGGTTTTTGAGGTACACACAGATGCCTCAGACTTCGCTATTGGAGGAGTCCTTATGCAAGAAAGGCACTTGATCGCATTCGAGAGTCGCAAGCTAAATGACACATAGAGGCACTACACAGTGCAAGAAAAGGAGATGACCACCATTGTCCACTTCTTGCGCACCTGAAGACACTATTTTCTAGGGTCTCACTTCATAGTGAAGACAGACAATGTTGCCACTAGCTACTTCCAGACACAGAAGAAGTTAAGTCCTAAACAAGCTAGGTGGCAAGACTTCCTGGCCGAGTTCGACTATACGCTGGAGTATAAGTCAGGAAGTGCTAATCATGTGGCTGACGCCCTAAGCTGGAAAGCGGAGCTAGCATCCATGACGAGCCAGCCTCAAGGAGACATAATGGATCTTCTAAGGGAAGGACTGCAACATGATCTAGTGGCTAAAAGCCTCATCACCCTGGCTCATGAAGGGAAGACTAAGCGATTTTGGGTGGGAGACGACCTACTCTACACTAAAGAGAGATGACTCTACGTGCCTAAGTGGAGGAATATAAGGCGGAATCTAATTAAGGAGTGCCATGACACCAAGTGGGTTGGGCACCCTGGGCAACGACGCACGAGGACACTACTTGAGTCAGCTTACTATTGGCCTCAAATACGAGATGAGGTTAAGGCCCGTGTGAGGACTTTTCTTGTGTGCCAACAAAACAAGGTGGAGCAACGACAACCTAGAGGCCTGTTGGAACCACTACCTATAGCAGAGCGCCCATGGGATAGCGTCACCATGGACTTCATCATCGGGCTACCCAAGTCGGAGGACAACGACTCTATCATAGCAGTAGTAGACAAGTTCTCTAAGTATGCAACCTTCATAGCAGCCCTGACTGACTGCACTACGGAGGAGATGGCAAGGCTATTCTTAAAGCACGTAGTCAAGTATTGGGGGTTGACTAAGTATATCATTAGTGATCGTGACCCACGATTCACTGGAAAGTTTTGGGCGGAGCTCTTCAAGCTTATGGGTTCGGAGCTTCACTTCTCCACAAGCTTTTACCCACAGACGGATGGGCAAATTGAGAGGATGAATGCCTTACTGGAGCTATACTTGAGGCACTTCATGAGTGTCAACCAGAAGGATTGGGCTAAGTTGCTAAACATAGCCCAGTTCTCATACAACCTGCAAAGGAGTGAGGCAACCAATAAGAGCTCGTTCGAGCTAGCCACAAGACAGCAACCGTTAACTCCTCACACTCTAACGATGGGCTATATGGGAAGAAGTCTAGTGGCTTTTAAGTTCGCAAAGGGGTGGCACGAGCAAGCTGACATAGCACGTTCATACTTGGACAAGGCTGCTAAGAAAATAAAGAAGGGGGCAGACAAGAAGTGACGTCACACAGAGTACAAGGTCGGAGACATGGTGCTTTTCGAGCTCATTCCTTAACAATTCAAATCCCTAAGGTCGGTGCATAAGGGCCTTGTGAGGATGTATGAAGGACCCTTCCCCATACTTAGGAAGGTCAGCAAGGTGTCCTATAGAGTTGACTTACCACCGAGGTTGAAGATTCATCTCGTCTTCCACATAAGTTACTTGAAACCATATCACGAAGACAAGGATGATCCAAGTCGAGGGTTGTCTAAGAGGGCACCTACAACGGTTGTGACCTCCTATGACAAGGAGGTGGAACACATCATTGCAGACTGAGTCATCAAGAGACAAGGTGTGCCTCATGCTACGGAGTACTTAGTGAAATGAAAGGGACTACCAAAGAGCGAGACTAGCTGGGAGCTAGCAGATACACTATGGCAGTTCTAGGAGCAGATTGAGCAATTTTGGGCAGAAGGTGCGACGAGGATGTCTGTGGCTTAGGTGGTGGAGAGTGTCACAGGATGTTTCAAATGAGCCTCCCCATGGGTTTATATAAAGCCCAAGAAGCTTCTGGAGACTCCTACGCTTATCCATTAATGGGAAGAGTGTGGAAGGTTCTAGAGATGACTAGAGAAGTCCACACAACTCTACACTATGGTGGAAGACATGAGAGGAGTCCAAAGCTTTCTAGAGAATTCCAGAGGACTCTTGTATATTCTTGTACATAGGTTTGTACATAGGTTTGTACATAGAATGGTGTAGGGTGTTCTAGAATATTCTTGAATTGTAAGGAACCCTCCAAGGTTCCAAAGAGTTCCATTGGTGCTTATAAATAGGTGAGGGCCTCATTTGGCCAAGGCACCAAGCAAGTGAGTTCCTAAAGCACTTGTAAAGGCTTCCTTGAATAATAAAAGCTTCCATTCCTTAAGAATTGCCTACTACACCTTCTTAAACTTTTGAGTCGTGAGCATCCTAGCCTAGCAAGTTAAGCGTTGGGAGTAAGGCTGACTTAGCAAGATCAAGCGTCTTGACTTGTCTAAGTGTCGTACGAGCCTAGGAAACGACTAAGTCCGTGACATTAAGGTTTGGAAACATCCAAACCTAAAGGTTAATACTTTAACCCTAAAAGATCATTATTTTTTTAAAAAAAAAAAAAAAAATTGTATTGCTTCCATTGCTTAGATCTAAGATGCTATCAAATATCTATATTAGATTTTACATCAAACTTTCAAGGTTCTTCTCATCCCTTAGTATATAGTATTCACTGCTAAAAGTCTTAAAATATTTAAGATTAGGTTTTCTCCAGTCCATAATTCATAAGATGTCTTCGTTGTTCCAAGCCTTAGAAAAATCTTATAGGTAGTATAACATGCAATATTAATAGATTCTACCTAAAATTGCATAAGGGTGTCATGCATGTGTATCATCACCCTAGCAATCTCTTGTAGCATTGTATTCTTTCTTTCAACTACTTCATTATGGTAAGAAATTCAAGGAGCTGAAAATTCATGTTTCATTCCATTAGACTCACAAAAGAAGTCAAAATCCACATTGTCAAACTCTCTCCCCCTACCACTCCTAATCCTTATAATTGAATGGCCAATTTTCACTTGTATTCTATTAAATAAAGATTTCAAATGTTCTATGGCCTCTTATTTATCCCTTAGAAAACTGACAAAGGAGTATCTTGAAAAGTAATCTACAACCACAAGGACATATCTCTTGCCACCTCTACTTCAGTTCATATTAGACCCATAAGATCCATATGAAAACAATATAAAGGTCTAGTGGTCCTTATCTCCTTAACCTTTTTGTGTGAACTCTTAGTTTGTTTGCCTTTCATGCACTTCTCACAAATGGGTTTAGGTTCACTACTAAGTTTAGAGATACCTCTAACTTTTTCAATATTCACTAAGTGCACAAAATCCCTATGGTTTATGTCACCTAGTCTTTTATGCCAAAGCCCAGTAAGATCAAGCTTAGTCCTACTACATATAAGAGATGTTCTAGAGTTAGGATTTATGGCATAACAATTATTCATAGTTTTGTGTCCTATGATGACTATCTTTCCTTCTTTATTGACTATCTCACATAAGTCTTGGTGAAAATTTACCTTATGGTCTTTATCGCACATTTGACTAATGCTTAAGAGGTTTGCCTTAAATTTTTCAACATATAGAACTCCATCTAGTTTGGGACAACCAGGAATAGCTATACTATGTCTTTTTACTCGAGCTAGGTTTCCATCTCTAAAAGTAACAACCTTATAATCATAATTTTCAAGGGAAGTAAAAGAGGATTTGTCTCCTGTCATGTGTCTAGAGCACCCACTATCAAGGTACCACTTACTAGAAGATTTAGCTTTAAGAGTATTGCACACAACTTGACATTTTGACCTATTATTTCTCAACCAAACTTGTTTGGTCCTAGGTGGTGATTTGGAGAAACTAAATTGACTTCTAGGTTTTTGATTGGTTTTATTCCCTTTCCCATTATTCAAGATGTTATTTTTAAGGAAATTAAAGTCATTCATAAGACTATTCATTTGAAGTTTAAACCTTTCTAGAAACCTAGTATAGAATCTAAAGTGAAAGTGTCCAATTTTTTTATAGTGTGTGCATGGTGATGTCTTTTTAGGAGATTCTACTTGGTTAGGGGTATCATCCTTACCTTTAACAAACATAGTTTCTCCACTAGAGGGAGTTTCATCTTTTTTAATGTACCCCAAACCTCTTTTATCACCATAGGTTTTGCATTTATCAAGTATTTCATTAAGCACTTTAGTTCCAAGATGAAAATTTTCATTCACAAATGAAAAGGCTTATTATTCTTAATCTCTTGAGTAAGAGAATTATTCTTCTAAAGGAGAGAATGATATGTTCAAATTCAAGAAACCTAACTTTTTTCAAGTAAATTAGTCTTTTCAACACTAAGCACATCAATCTTGTTTTTATGAGCTTCAAGAATATCAGGATTTTTCTTGTAACTCTTAATTAATCTTTCATGCTCAACAACAAGATTATCAAAAAATTCAGCCCTTTGTTCATTAGTAAACTCTTCACCATCACTATCACAATCACAATCACTATCACACATAGATTCCATAGATACAATAAAGGCTAACAAGTCATTGGGATCGTACCTTGGATCTTCAAAAGCAGTAGAAACACTTTCTTCCTAATTTGAGTCACTCCATGTTACTTGCATAGACTTTTTGGCATCTCTAGGGCTAGGACAATCTTGAGCATAATGTCCCAAACCTCCACAATTAAAGCATTCAACTTTCTTACCTTTGGTGTATTGACATTGATTTGAGCATTCAATCTATATCTCTTACATTGTACATGACTTGTGTGCATTAGGAGCTGCACAGAAGATACAATTCATGGGTTCCTTATAAGTATATAAGTTGTCCATAGTCAGTTTATGGATTTGAGCAACAATCCAATAGTGACTATAATGCATCACCTCCTAATTGGAGGAATGGCTTGTCTTAGCCATCGAAATGGGTTTCCCATAGTGAGTGCATTAGTGTATGTGATGCACACTGGACATGACCTATAGTGAATCATGACGTAAGGCTATCAATTGTCATGATTCACAAAACTACAATATTTCATGGAATCTCAACGTTGAGAAGATATTGAGTCTGTGCCAAAATCAACAAGAAGTTTTGACTTATGGGTGAAAAGTGGTCATATATCCATATGGATTAGGTCATTGTTGATGAAGGTTGGTGACAACAAGTATTCTTAATAGAAGCACCATGATATCTCATGGAATTGAAACAATGTGTCCCATTAGGTGATCCAAAAGACATATGATCATGAAATATGTGGCCTAGTAATTCCTTTAATAGAACTTGACATATGCTCCTTAGAGTTATAGTATGTTATTTGATCACATAATAAATAGGATCTATAACTCAAGGATTTGAGAGGTAATCTTGATAGGTAATAGTACTACCTTATTAGATTACGGACACCAATTCATGGGAAGTCTGCATGCAATGGATAATAGGTCACGAATCTGAGCACTTGGTGTCTCATTGTAATATATATAGAGCACTGGAGTGCAATTGACTCTCTATAATAAGATGTTGAGTCAATTTTAAAATTTGATTATGAGGAAGCAAATACTCCTATTGGTCTTAGTGGTCCCTACTCTAAGCTCATATTCCTTCATGACATGGTTTATGAGGGTTGGATGAGTTTTTAATTCACTTTTGTGAATAAGAGCATTTTAGTAATTATGAAATGTTGCACAAGGATAAGAGAGCGATATCTCTGGACTAGGCTAATTGATTAATTAGGTTCATGTATGGTTAACTAATTAATTATCAACCTTTTGGGACTAGATTAAGTGACCTAAGCTCATGGTGGGCTTTAGTCACTTAAGCCCTATAGGAAGCCTATAAATACCCCTTTAGGGGTTAGGTTTTCCATATCTTATCATTTTCCCCTTCAGTCCAAAGAAAAAACCTTTGTCTCCACCCTTGAAATCTCTACTATCTTAGTGCCTAGACACAAGGAAGAGTCATCGGGCAGAAGATCATGGTGTTACAAGATACTTTATGACTTTGGAGTAATCTACATCAATTAGAATCAATCCAGGAACATCTGGATCTAAGGTATGTAACATTATTCTCTAAATCTATGTTTTCTATGGTATCTATATTGTTTTTGAATACCTGTTTATCCATTGTGATATATTTAGAGGGTCTATGATGGATTTTCATGCACCCTATGAGATCCAGGGCATGGGAACAGAGTGATCCGAGGTTCCCTACAACCGGTATCAGAGCCAAGTTAGGTTCTAGCATGTTAGATATGTTCTAGGGTGTGCTAACTTTGTTTTGCAGGGTAGTTTTATTCATCCCATAGACCTAAGGGATGAATGAATGAAATGTTTTTATTCATTCAATTAAATATATCAATATATTTGGATTAATTGATTATAATTGTGATATCATCTATGCCTTTTGATTCTCTATATTCGGGGTTTCCAACAATTGCACCTTAGGTTCATATTTAGAAAATTGAATTTTACCTTAGCACACTAGAGAATTCACATACACACACTTACACTTTTCCTTGATAGTTTGTGTTTGAGATTTTATGTTTTTTAATATTATTAAAATTGTTCTCAACCTTTTTTCATAGCCAAATCAATATAACTTCATTTTAAATTAATCTTAGGTCATTAGGTATGCAAATTCAATTTTCCAAAAGATAATTCAACCTTATTTTATTCAGTATGTGTATTTTAAAAAGGTTTTTAAATGAATTTTGATCTTGAATGATACACAAATTAAAATTCATAGCTCCAATCAATGGAGTCACTCTAACCTTAGTGAGCTTATCATGATCATTTGAGGAAAGGAATTATGGATGAATTCATGGAAATTAAAATGAATTTGATAAATCCCTATGTAGAAAGTTTTCCAAAAATTGGTTCTCTTTGCCACTATTAATGTTCACTGCACCTTTGAATTGGCAAATTAGAATTCAATCACTTTAAGAAGCCCTAAAATTATTTCAATGCTTAGATATTGTTATTGACTCCTTAAATGTGTAGAATAAATTTGTTTGAATAGTATTAGATTTAATTTTGTTTTAGCACTTCTCCAAACAATAGATTTAATTTAGTCTTCTAGTAGGTATAATTTAAGCACTATTTTAGACACCTGAAATATTTCTATAAAAATAAATTATTGGATAACTTTTAAAAATTGGTTTAATATCTAGACTTCTTGAACTTGATTTTAGACACATAAAATACTAAAAAATGTTTTCTCTTCACCCACTACATTGTCCTGATTGTGAACAGAGGTGTGTTTTATTGATTTCAAAATTGATTCGTGTGAAAATTTGTCTTTTCATTATTTTATTATAAATTAAACACTCTAAAATTATTTTATGATTTTTTTTATTTATGATTTTATCACATTTCTAGAGTAGTTAAAAAAATTGATTTATGCATGCTATAGAATTTAGTCTTATTCTGGAACTTATGGGATATTTTGGTGAACTGGAATTAATTGGAGCTTTATTAAATTGTTTAGATAATTAGGTGATAAACTACACATATAAGAGATATTCTTTGAAAATTTTTATAATTCAATTCATATTCTAGATATTTTTTAAAGATTTGTTTTGTGAATCTCTTTATTTTGATTGCATGCTAATATTCTTGTAAATAGTTTGCTTTTTTATTTAATTTGGTGTTATTTGGCATATCTTGACTTGATCTTTACTCTTTTACTATAATATAAACATAAGGAGAACGTTACCTAAAATTTTTTCATAATGAAATATTGCTTCTAGGTATTTATTTATGATTTTTCTAAAGCAATTGACTATTTTGCTACTTTGTTGCATATTTTGACTTAGTCATTAATTTTGATATTTCTAAGCTCTCTTGTGAATTAGTTTATCTTTGATAATAAATTGTAGGTATATCCTACATGGTAGTTGATATTTTTTTGGATTCTAGCCATTTCATTTGGTCCATACATATGCCATGTAAATTAGGGCTTATTATCATAGTTATTTGTTTTTGTGATTTATTCGAACCGCTATAGCTATATGCAAGTGCAAGCTACGAATGCTATCAAGGTATGTCCTTTGTTTCCTTAATTTCTTTAGCTCCGTAAATAGACATGTTGTGTTTGTGAACATCTTTATGTTTGATTATGCTTTCCTATGTTTTGATCATTACTTGATTTTCTTGAATGATATGAATTGCATATTGCATTATTTGTTAAACAAAATTTAGTGTTTTCATGAAAGTCCTTTGGATTGTGGCTCAAGTACACTCATATCCTTTTCTTTTGTATGATTGATTTATTTGGTGTGATTGCTTTAATATGAATAGCATCCTATTAAGCTCTAAACATAATTATTTTTATTATCTTTGGTATCCATTGATTTACGTATCAATTGTCATAGTTACCTTAATTTATTTAGTAGATATCTATTTTAGGGTTTAGAGGGGTACTACTTTATGGTACCTTCCAAAGAGCAACTTGACCCTTGGACTTAGGCTTGAATTTTCGAATACATGTTTTTCCAAAATAAGGAGTTATTTTTTAGGTTTATATTTCTTATTTTATTTTCCATTTTAAAAAAATAAAATAATTGGCAACTCCAATTTTTATAAAAATCAGTTTTTCACTAAAATACGAGTTTTGCCATCTAGTGGGAATGTATGTGAAAAATACGGGTCCATAATTATTCATTTGATGATATTTTAGGTTCACTTTTATCTATCCTTAATCCATGCATTATATTTTATAAACATTCAGGCCTAGTATCTCTTTCATCATACATGACTTGGGTGCATTAAAAGGTGCACAAAAAATCCAAGTCATAGGTTTCTTACAAGTGGATGATTTGTTTATAGTTGATTCATGAACTTAGGCAATCCATTTAAGATTGTAGTGCACCATCTCCTAATTGGAGGATGGCTAGTCTCGATCATCAGGATAAGGTTCCCATGGTAAGTGCACTAGTGTGCATGGTTACGCATTAGACAAGACCTATATATGGTGAGTTAGGATGTAAGGATATTGGGTAGTCATGACTTTCTGCTATACTGTATAGTCTCTCAACCATGAGAGAATATTGAGTTTGTGTAGAAGTTAGCAGTGACTTTGACCTACAAGTGAGATCATAAGTTGATTATATATTCACTATGAATTAGGTCACTATTGATGGAAACTAGTAGCAACAAGTATTCTTAATATAAGCACCATGATATCTCATGGACTTTGAGACAATGTGTCCCCTTAGGTGATCCTAAGGATGCGTGATCATGAAATCTATGGGTCTGTAGTAATTCTTTTAGTGGAATTTGAATACTCTTAGTGAGCTAGAATATGTCATTTGATCACATAATAAGAGGATTTATAACTGAAGGATTGTAGAGGTAGTCTTGAAAGGCTAATAACATTCACCTTGTTAAACTACAGACAACCAATTCATGAGAAAACTGTACACAATGGACAGTAGGTCATAAACTCGAGCACTTAGTGCTTATTGTAATATACATAGGGTACTGGAGTGCAGTTGACTCTCTATAGTGGGAATGTTGAGTCAGCTTCAGAAATGGATTATGAGGGATCCAATATGTCTTATGGATTATAATGGTCCTCACTTTGAGCTCATATTCCTTGATGCACGATTTATGAGGGTTTGATGGGTATTTAGTTCACTTTTATGCATAAGGGTGTTTTAGTCATTATGATAGGTTGTACAAGGGTAAGTGAACAATATCTCTATATTGTGTTAATTGATTAATTGGAACCCTATGTGGTTAATTAATCAATTAGAAACTTTTTTGGGCTAGATTAAGTGACTCAAGCCCAAGGTAGGCTCAAGTCACTTAACCTAGTAGAAAGCCTATAAATACCCCTTTAGGGGTTAGAGTTTCTAACTTTTATCATTATCTTCCTATGGTCTAAAGAGAGAACCCTAGATATAAGCCTTGAGATCTCCACCATCTTAGTGCCTAGACTCAAGGAGTCATCGGGTGGAAGCTCATGGTGTTTACAAGATTCACTTTGACTTTGGAGTATTCTACACCAGCTGGAATCGATTTAGGAACATTCAAATCAAAGGTATGTGACATTATTCTCTAGATCTATGTTTTCTATGGTATCAATATTATTTTTAAATACTCAGTTTTTTGCTACAATAGATTTAAAGATAGGATCTTTTAAACTCTATTTTGAGGAGTATAGGATCTTTAGTTGTAACTATTTTTTTTTTTTTATCAATCTTGTAACCCAAAGAAAACATGGAAGCATTCTGATATATCATAGCAAATCCATGGTAAAGATTCCCTAACTGAAAAAAATGTAAGTTTTCCAATGGAGTGCCTACGCTTTAAGCCTTACTTTGACTCAATTTCAGGGTAGTCTCCCATGGGATTTATGGAGCAAGCCACACATGGTTTTGAAGCTTAGGAAATCATGAATCTAATGCTTCAAACAGTTCACAAATCAAAGTTCAAATGAGGGAGACATGGCCATTTGAAGCAAAAGATGCAGTTCACCCTTCTTCCATGGCTGCATAAGCACTCAAGTGCCCACTTCAAGTGCTCGAGTGCCCTTTCAAGTGCCCATCCAATGCCATAAGCTACATCAAGTATCCCAAGGCTCCATCCAACGCTTTACATGGCTCCAATGTTTTTTTTTAGGGTTTTAGGGGCATTTTAGGGTGTTTATAAAGCTACTAACCTTAATTTTTGTTGCAAGTTTGATTTGGTAACATTGGATATTGAAAATCCAATTTCTTAGGTTACCAAATATGCAACAAGATCCCTAAAGGCCATGGGGATTATTTATTTCTTTGTACTTATTATATGTTTTGAATAAATTGCATATGTGGCCTAAAATAAGATATTTTGGTATTCTTAATTAAAAATAAATTTTCATAAAAATTTTCAAAATAGGAAAACTTATATAAATAAGAATGTGCATAGTAAAGAAATTTTATTTTAGATAAAAGATAAGTTGGAAAATGATTAAGAGCTCTTCTTTTAAAAATATTAATAATAATTCTTAGAGATTTTAAGTTTTCCTCTTAAGGAAGAGCTTTTATTTTTCCAAATATTTATAAAATAATATTTTTCCTTTTTGCACAAGATTTTAATTTAAAGAAAATAAGTTAACTTTGAAAATTTGTGATAGACAATTTATAATTAAGAAGGTTACCAAAATAAGAGTTAAAACCTAAAGAAAAGTGTTTTAGTATTCTTAGTAAACTTTCATGAGAAGATTTTTCCAAGATTATTTATTTAAACTGATTATTGCTAATAAGAATGTTATTCTTTTTGGAACTATCCACTTAGTTTTGGGATAGGTGGTTCTCTAGGCACCTCTCTTCCCCCTTGAGACGAAGAACTACACCTATAATGGTCCTCCAAGCTCTTCCCCCTGAGAGAATGAGGAAATTGTTCTATTTGGATATGAATAATTCAAGAATAAGGAATACGAGAGCAATTTTTTTAGCATAAAAATTCCAATTTAAAAGATAAATAACAGATTTAGAAAATCTCATGATAGAGAGTTTATTTTAAGAATGGTTGCCAAAACATTTTTGGAAGTTTAAGTATTTTAATAGAGATATAAAACATTTTGAAAATATTTTGTAAAATAGAGTGTTTAATTCCTTTTAAGGAACTAAACATTTTTGGAAGTTTTTCATAGATAATATTTTATCCATTAAGGGATTACTATAGGTTGTTATTTTGGTAGTATTTAATATAATAAATTATTATGAAGTTTCCATGGGAATGTTTATTAAATTGGAAAGGTACAAAATAAGAAATGCAAATTTATGAGGAATTTTGAACATGAGAACTAGATTTGCCCTATTTGGATAAGGTGTTCTCAAAGTTTCAAAATTTCATAAATTGATAGTTTCCTTATTACACTAGAGTTTTCAATTTGAAAAATAAATATTCTGGAAATTTTCATTAGAGATAATTTATCCTTAAAAGACTATTACCAAAAGGCTTAATAATTTGATGGAAATAGATTTCTTTGAAACATTTCCTAGATAAAATACTTATTAATTGAAATTATGTGAAGAAGGAGAATCTTTTATGAAAATAGATTTTAAAATTTGAGAATGGAAATTTTATCACAATTCATTTTGGATAAAATACTCTCATATAAATTTTAAAATTTTTATAAAGACATTCTCCTATTCTAAGTTTTTAATTAGGAAATAAATATTTTTAAAAATGCTCAAAGTAAATAATTTATTCATCAAGGTAATTGCTAAAGTTTTAAAATGCTCTTAATTAATTCAAAAGATTAAGTGGGAGAAGGTCATAGGCAAGCTTATAGCCTCCAAGATTGAGCTCATCTTGATTTTGGGTACATCAACATCCTAAACATGGGGAGGACCAACGAATCAAGGGATGTGGACATTCTTTTATGAATGGGACTATATATGTTTGTAGTGGGAGTGGTCAATCATAAAGATGGAACTCTTCACTTGGTAACATTGATGTCAAGGATCTTGGTTACACACTTAACTTAGACATGAAGTGGTAAAATCACCTAAAGTGAGCTCACTTGCATGGGTTAAAGGCTAAACAAAAAGTTTGTTGATCAATGCTTTAGGATAACTTTTAAAGTTTAAGTCAGGTTGATCAATTAGAGAGGGTACGCTAGTTATAAGAGTCATGACCTGCCTAAAGTAGGCTTCATTCTTATGATACTAGGATATCTTGCAAAAGGACATGTAGTTTGAGAGCACTAATTTTTGCTAAATTAATTACCAACTTGCCTTGAATACTCGTTTCTTTCTATTAATGCATGGAATTATTATATTTGTTCCAAATATCATATCTTTAATCTGTCACTTCTTATCTTATGTTTAAATTGGATCTAGTAATAGGCTGATATATAATATGGATTTAGTATTAGTTGTATAGAAGCTAATTTGAAGAGTTTGTCATTTCCTTAGAACAAACACAACAAAAGAAAGAGAGGTATATCAAATGTAGCATAAGATAGATAAAAAAACCAAGTGTCTCATACTTAGGTATTTGGATTGTGTGTTGTAAAAGCAATACATGTCTATTGCCACGGTTTATGATACTTTAAAATTGTAAGAATTATTTAGTGAAAAAGGCAAGTCTATTAGACAAGTTGTCCTTGAGACTATTATGAACATTAGGATTTATGTGATTTTAGAGATCTTACCAGATTCCTTTGAGATGGGTAAGAGGATTCTCAAAGATTGGAAGGGTGTTCATATATGAGTCAAGGTTTTTCAAGTGCTTCTACCAAGAAGAAGAAGACTTCAAGAAAGGAAATAAGAGAGTAAGCTCATGGGCAAGTGATTCTTTTGTGATCTTTTAGGAACGCTAAAAAAGGAATACCTAGTATACCTAAGGAAAAAGGAAAGTACACATCAAATTCTCATTGTTGAATATGTAGTGGTAGATTTGATCAATTGTGGGGAATAGATTCAAAGACCATTAGTTGTAGTTCTCTACAAGGTTTTCAATAAGTAAGAAGGTTATATGATGGGATTGTACTTACCTTAGCTTCAATTGTAAGGTTAGTTGTGCAAGTTAGTGGGAGATAATATATTTCTCCTTTATAGTTGACTTCATTATCATTTTTCCAAGAAATAAGAATAATCAAATTTCAAGAATGAACCTAGCACTAATCAAACATTTAGTTTCTAATGCCTAGGTCATGTTAATCTAAATAGGATCCAAAGACTGATTAAGTCTTAACCTTTTTATTCTAAAGGATCTTTTAATCTTCGAATCCTATATAAATGGTAAAATGATTAAGGAGCCATTTTATTCTAAAGAATATGGAACCAGGGAATGTTTGGAGTTAGTGAATGCTAACATGTATGGCACTTTTGGAGTTCATACACAGGGAGGGTATGGGTACTTCATCACTTTCATTGATGAATACTTTATGTATGGATATGTGTACCTAGTACATAGGAAATCTGATGCCTTGGATAAATTCAATGAATTTAAGGTGCAATTGGATAACCTATAGGGTAAACAGGTTAATGCACTTTGATTAGATCAAGATGGTGTGTCTAGTAGGTTCAATTCTTTTTGTAGGAGCACAGGATTATATCCTAGTTGGGTGCACCTAAGACTCTATTACATAATGGAGTAATGGAAAGAAGAAATCAAATTTTGATGGACATAGTGAGATTGATGATTGATTTATAATTACTTCCCATATTCTTTTAAAGAATCCTAGAGACTATGTAATACCTCTTTTTTCTAAAGAGGTATATCAGTTTATGAGATATCCAAGAGGATTTTTAGGGTTATTACTTTATAGTCATGATAATCAGAAGGTGTTTATTGGTTCAAATATCATATTTCTGATAAAGACTATATAATAAGTAATAAGGCAAAGAGTAATATAGATTGGAGAACATTAGAAAATAGTCCCACTTTTGCACAAGTTACAATAGGTCTAAAGGTATCGAGACAAACCATTCTCATTGCTTCTAATACATGAGTGTCTCGTATAATAGGAGGTTGGTATCCCATAGATTATGATGAAGCAATGAGCGTGTTGGTGCTAATAACTTGGCAATGAGCTATGAGGGAAGAGTTAAAATCTTTGTATTCTAACATAGTCTGAGTTCTTGTAAAAGCACCTAAAGAGATAAAACTCATAGGTGTAAATTGGTCTACAAGAGGAACAATGAGTAGATTGAAGGGCTGGCTTTTATGTGGCTAGGTTGTAACTAGAGGTTATAGTTCGAAACATTGTTTTGACTATAGGATACCTTTTCACCAATAGCCTTACTCAAGTTCATCAGAGTACTATTATCCATTGTGGTTTATCTCATTTATGAGATATGGCAATAGGATATTGAAATAACATTGTTGAATGATTATCTTGATATTAGCATCTTCTTGATGCAACCAAACATTTTCATAGCAAAGAACTTTGTGTGTATAAGAAGCCATAGGGAAGCATGGTAGTGCTCTAAGATCTTGTAGGTAGATGACAATCTACTCATTGGGAATGATGTCGAGATGTTGTCATTAATCAAGATTAATTAGTCTACTCAGTTCTAAATGGAAATCCAAAAAGGGTATAATATATTCTTAGGTTTAAGGTCTTTTGGGACTATAAGAATAGGAAATTGTGTTATATCACCTACATTGATAAGCATTTGGTCAATTGCATGATGTAGAACTCTAAGAAGGGTTTGCTACCCTTTAGGTTTGGAGTTGCCCTTTCTCAGGATTGATGTCCTTAGACATCTAAGTAGAAAGATTGCATTTAAGTAGTATCTTATGTCTTTGTAATAGGTAGCCTTATGTATGCAATGTTATGTGTTAGACTAGATATTTACTTTATTGTAGATATTATGAATAGATATCAGTCAAATCCAAGTCTAGAATACTAGACAATTGTCAAGCATATACTCAAGTATATTTAGAAAAAATTGGATTAGGTGCTTGTGTTTTAAAGTGCTGAGATCTTTTAGAGGGGTGACATGATGGTTAGATAGATACCTTTTGTGGAGAACCTAGTAGATCCCTTAATCATGACATTAACCAGGAGAGTTTTTTGTGGTCATAGGGATAACATAGGTTTCAAATTAGTATCCAACATGCTTTGATTGCATAATGCTTTGAGGGTTAGTGGGAGAATGCTAAGATATAGCCCTTAAAAGCATGATATGATGTAATAGATTTGGAATAATTATTCATTTAATGATATTCCAGTTTCACTTTTATCCATTCTTAATCTATTCATTATACTTTATGAGCATTTTGGTCTAACGTCTCTTAAATTGTACATGACTTGGGTGCATGAAGAGCTACACGAAATATCTAAATCATGGGTTTCTTACAAGTAGATGATTTATTCACAACCGGTTCATAGACCTAAGCAATCCATTTGAGGTTGTAGTGCACCACCTTCTAATTGGAGAGGTAGTTGATCTTAGTCATCAGATAGGGTTCCCATGGTGAGTGCACTAGTGTGAGTCATGGTAAGACCTAAGGTGAGTCATGACGTAAGGTGCTATCAAGTAGCCATGACTTCACAAAGATGTTATACTATATAATCTCTCAACCTTAAGATAATATTGAGTTTGTGTAGAAATTAGTAGTGACCTTGACCTACAAGTGAGATTGTAAGTTGATTATATATTCTCTATGGATTAGGTCACTGTTGATGGAAGCCAATAGTAATGGGTATTCTCAATATAGACTTTATGATATCTCATGGACTTTGAAACAGTGTGTCCTCTTAGGTGAACCTAAAAACATGTGATCATGAAATCTGTGGGCCTATAGTAATACCTTTAGTGGAATTTGACATATGCTCTTAGTTAGCTAAATATATCATTTAATTATATA
The DNA here is from genome assembly GCA_946000715.1 of Vitis cinerea var. helleri x Vitis riparia. Classification (NCBI taxonomy): domain Eukaryota; kingdom Viridiplantae; phylum Streptophyta; class Magnoliopsida; order Vitales; family Vitaceae; genus Vitis; species Vitis cinerea var. helleri x Vitis riparia. Next base: position 3,070,013 of record OX254006.1, on the reverse strand, counting down.
AATAGGATAATCTGTAACTCAAGAATTGTAGAGGTAGTCTTGAAAGGCTGATAGCTTTCACCTTGTTAAACTACAGATGACTAGTTCATAAGGAGATTATATACCGTGGATATTAGGTCATGGACCTAACCCCTTAGTGTCTCGTTGTAATATACATAGGGTACCAAAATGTAGTTGACTCTCTATAGTGGGATGTTGAGCCAATTTCAAAATTGGATTCTAAGGGAGCAAGTATGTCCTAGGGGTCCTAATGATCCCTACTCTAACTTCATATTCCTTGATGGTACGGTTTATAAGGGTTGGATGGGTTTTTAGTTCACTCTTATTCATAAGGGTATTTTGGTAACTATGCAAGGTTGCACAAGGGTAAGTGAATGGTATCTTTGGACTAAGATAATTGATTAATTGGAGTCTTATGTGGTTAATTAATCAATTAACATCTTTTTTAGGCTACATTAAATGACCCAAGCCTAAGATAAGCTCAAGTCACTTAAGCCCAGTAGGAAGCTTATAAATACCCCTTAAGGGGTTAAGGTTTCTAACTATTGTCATTCTTTCCTTATAGTCTAAAGAGAGAACCCTAACCTCCAAGCCTTTTCATCTCCACCGTCTCAATGCCTAAAGTCAAGGAGGAGTCATCGAGTGGAAGATTATGGTGTTTGCAAGATCTACTACGACTTTGGAGTATTCTACACTAGTTGAAATCGATCCGGAAACATTCAGATCAAAGACATATGATATTATTTTTCTATGGTATCAATATTGTTTTTGAATACCAAGTTTTCCACTACGATATATTTAGAAAGCTTATGGTAGATTTGCATGCACCCTTCAAGATCTAGGGCATGGGAACGGAGTAATCTGGGATTCCTAACACTTATAACCTTTAGCATTTAGTTTTCACCACTTGACCTATCTACACTATCCATTTTTATATAATGTGAAATTAAGAAGAGAAGAAATATGGGTTAAGAAATGTAGGGGGGAACCATCTACTTAAGTGAAGATTTATAATGATAATTATTTTTTGTCTAAATTTTAAAATAATTGATTTTTATTATTTTGAATTTATTAACAAAAATATAATAATATTTATGTTAATTAATTGAGACTAGACTAAATAATTATAAAATAAAATAAAAAAACAAGATAAATGGCTTTTAGATTTGATTAATTTATTTTATTTTATTTTAGATATGTAGATTAAATCTTTTTCTTAGTACTTTAACTCTTACAATAAAAAAAATAAAATTTTGTTGAACACCACTTTTCTTGAAAAAAAAAAATTACATAATCTTGGCCTTGGTATTTTTAACTTCTTAGGGAAAAACATTTTTTCACTTCTATCAAAAACAAAATTTTAAATTTTAAAAACACCACATTTTTCACTTGATTAAAAAGTGAAAGTTTTTCAATTAAATTTTTAATTTGAGGTGAATTTAGGGGTGACATGTGGCAAGATGGGGAGGCTCTTGGAGTCTTGATCAATAATGATGATTCATAAAGAAAAAAGATGATGATTCAATGGTCACATGCTCATTTCAAAAAAAAATTATTTTTGAAATTTAATTAAATAACAACGTATAATACATATTTATCTTAATTTATTTTTTATTAAATTAACATTTAATTATTATTATTTTATTTTAATTTTTAATTTTTTTAATTTAATTAAATAAAAAATTATTTTAATTTATTTTTTCATTAATTTAACATTCAATTACTATTTTTTATTTTGAAAATTTAAATCTTTTTTAAAAATTTAATTAAATGACAAAAGTATTCCTATGTACTATATAAATTAGATTTTTCTTTTTTTTTTCTTTATATACAAAAATTAGAGACATCATACGTAGGGTTGACAATTGGAAGTTTAGCTCTAGAAAATCAGTTTTTTTTTTTTTTTTTCCAAATGGATCCCCTCTTACCAGCCTAGGATCTTTTAGAGAGAAAAAGCATTATAGTCCTTTGCAGCATATTAGAAGATGATGTAATAATATTTGGAATCATTGGTTTGGAATGTGATTGCCAACGGGACCACCGGTTGTTACAAGTTGATTTTAAGAGGAAATGAGCAGGAGAAGAAAAATAAATATTAAGGGAAATAATTTTTTTTTCTCTTTTCATATGGAAGAGAAAAATAAATAAAATTAGCAAGAGATAGGCTCGAAGTCAATTTGAATGTCTAATTGAGTTATAAAAAATAAAAAATAAAAGATAAAAGTAATAATTTTTTAAATTATTTATTATTTTATAATAAATAAAAGACAAAATGACATTGACATGGTCTCCGTTCCAAAATATATATATTTAAGCGACAATTAAATACTCATAATAACTAATATATTGAGATTTTCAAAAATAACTAAAATGATAATTAATTATTTTTTTCAAAATTTATTTAATATTCATATAGTTTTTTATTTTTTAAAACTTCAACTACTATCTTAATTTAGTTTTTATTAATTTATGTTCAATTATTATGATTTTTTATTTTGTAATTTTGTTATTTTTTATTTTTGAAATTTAATTAAATCATGTTTATATCAATATGTTTTTCATTAATTTAACTAACTTCTTATTGTTTTTTATTTTTTAAGTTTAATTCTTTCATAATTAATTTCATGTTCCATTATTATAATTTTTTATTTTGAAATTTCACAATATTTTATTTTTTGAAATTTAATTAAATAACAAGTGTATAAATCATGTATATTTTTTGGACTAAGATAATTGATTAATTGGAGTCCTATGTGGTTAATTAATCAATTGGCATATTTTTTGGGCTACATTAAATGACCCAAGCCTAAGATAAGCTCAAGTCACTTAAGCCCCATTAGGAAGCTTATAAATACCCCATAAGGGGTTAAGGTTTCTAACTATTGTCATTCTTTCCTTACAATCCAAAGAGAGAACCCTAACCTCCAAGCCTTTTCATCTCCACCGTCTCAATGCCTAAAGTCAAGGAGGAGTCAATTTATGGTGTTTGCAAGATCTACTACAACTTTGGAGTATTCTACACTAATTGAAATCGATTTGAAAACATTCGGATCAAAGACATATGACATTAGTGTGGACCCCGCATTTCGGCTCATGCGTTTCCCACTCGATGGCGAGCTCAATTTTTATTTGAAAAATTGATTTATATTGATTAAAAAAATGACTTGGAGTCGCCACTTATTTTTGTTTTATTTTTTAAGGGTAAACAAAATAAGAAATAAAAACCCTAAGTGTGACTCCTTATTTTGGAAAAGGTGATCTGTGAAAAACCGGATCGGGTTCGGGGGTCAGGTTACTTATCGGGAAGGTACGATAAAGACCGTAGCACCCCTCTGAGTCCCTAAAGTGGGTCTCTACTAATAAAATGAAGCTGACGCGGCAATTGATGAGTAAATCAATGAATATCCTGAATGATCATGCACATATGAGGATCGGAACATGTATAGTGAATTATCAGAATGAGAGTGCATGCGTACCTGGGCCACGAGCCACAATGCGCTATCAAGAAACGGAGTTAGCACACAATTAATGAGTACGGAATATAGCTCATACATATCGAAGTGCAAAATGAAGATCAGACAAAATACATTAAGTACAACAGTTGACAATCAAAAGGGATTCAAACATCGGGCCCCCACCAAAACCCAATTTATTGTTCATGAATTAGTCTTATAAATTTCGTGTTTTGGATTTGTGAAGAATTCATTTTTGCTTATGTAAAATCAAGAAGACCAGAAGATTACTTAGGAACTGAAATGGGATTAAAACTATTCGAGTGAAAACTGGATTATTGGAGTTTATTTGAAAATTGGAGTATTTGGAATTAAATCTAAAAGATTAGAGCTCCGGTAATTAAATTGAAATTTGTTAAAGAAAATGAGAAACGGACTTTAGGAAATTGAACTGCGAGACCATAGACTTTTTGAAAGTTGAATTTGTAATCATAATAATAATAATAATAAGATTTTGAAAGCTTGAATTAATGATAATAATAATAATGATAATATCAATAAGATTTCGAAAGTTTGAATTAATAGTAATAATAATAATAAGGTTTTGAAAGTGTGAATTAATAATAATAATAACAATAAGATTTTGAGAGTTTGAATTAATAATAATAATAATAATAATAATAGGATTTTGAAAGTTTGGATTAATAATAATAATAATAATAAGGTTTTGAAAGTTTGAATTAATAATAATAATAATAATAAGATTTTGGGAGTTTGAATTAATGATAATAATAATAATAATATTAATAAGATTTCGAGAGTTCTAATTAATGATAATAATAATAATAATAATAATAATAATAATAAGATTTCGAGAGTTTGAATTAATAATAATAATAATAATAATAATATTAATAAGATTTCGAGAGTTCTAATTAATGATAATAATAATAAGATTTCGAAAGTTTGAATTAGTAGTAGTAATAATAATAATAAGGTTATGAAAGTTTGAATTAATAATAATAATAATAATAGGATTTTGAGAGTTTGAATTAATAATAATGATAATAATAATATTAATAAGATTTCGAAAGTTTGAATTAGTAATAATAATAATAATAAGATTTTAAGAGTTTGAATTAATAATAATAATAATAATAATATTAATAAGATTTCAAGAGTTCTAATTAATGATAATAATAATAATAATAATAATAATAATAATAATAATAATAATAAGATTTCGAAAGTTTGAATTAGTAGTAGTAATAATAATAATAAGGTTTTGAAAGTTTGAATTAATAATAATAATAATAATAATAGGATTTTGAAAGTTTGAATTAATAATAATAATAATAATAATAAGATTTTGAGAGTTTGAATTAATAATAATAATAATAATAATAATAATATTAATAAGATTTCGAGAGTTCTAATTAATGATAATAATAATAAGATTTCGAAAATTTGAATTAGTAGTAATAATAATAATAATAAGGTTATGAAAGTTTGAATTAATAATAATAATAATAATAAGATTTTGAGAGTTTGAATTAATAATAATGATAATAATAATAGTAATAAGATTTCGAAAGTTTGAATTAGTAGTAATAATAATAATAATAAGGTTTTGAAAGTTTGAATTAATAATAATAATAATAGGATTTTGAGAGTTTGAAATAATAATAATAATAATAATAAGAGATGAACTTTAGGAGATTAAACTGTGAGAATATAGATTTTTAATGATAATAATAATAATGATAATAATGACAATCACAATAATAATAATAACAATAATGACAATAATAACAATAATAACAATAATAATAATAATAACAATAATAAGATTTGGAAAATTAAATTAATAATAATAATAATAATAATAACAATAATAACAATAATAACAATAATGATAATAATTAATAATAATAATAATAATAATAATAATAATAGTGATAATGTCATAAACCCAAGTCCATAAGCCCAAGCCCACGTCCAACATTAAAAAAAAAACTCAATCCACAAGCCCAAGCCCATAATAATAATAAAATCACCCTAGCAACCCTGGTCCAGTCCAAGTCCATCAGCAAACCTCAAGCCCAAATCCAAGCCCAGCATCAAAAAGGCTTTGGAAGTGGACCAATGATGGTGGCCCTGCATCTTATCTACAACTTGGGCTCCCAAGTCTCCAGCCAGCACCACGAGACATTGCCCCACCTGCTAAAATCCCCCTGACCTTCACTATCCACAACGGAACCTTCCAATGCCGCGAGACGCATGCGCGTGTCAGAGGAAAACTCAAACTTAAGGCAATGGAGCCACCAAGCTGGGCGTGTGTTCCAGTCTCATGCTCGGGCCTATCACGGAGCACGACAATGGCATCCCTGCACCTTGCAACCGTGCCAATGAAGCCTTGATTTTTAGAGTGAAAATCGACAACAGTCATCTTTGCCATTATCCAACTAATTTAAGCGCTTGGTCCATCTCTTTTTGATGAGACAACTCGCAATCCGGCACATGGGATCGATGATGCATGGCAGGACGGGTAAGGGGGTGTCTTGGAGGGTACGTACATGCTTGGATGGCATAGAGTGGTGTAGATTAATGAGAAAACCATGAGTGTGAAGGGTTGTGGGGTAGAGAGAGAAAATGTGGTGAAACGTTTATGGGTATTGTGAAGGTTCAGGTGACATGCATGAGGGGTATAGAATGAGAATGGTGGTGAGAAGAATGAGTAAGCGGGTTTGGGATGGTGAAAACGGTCGTAAGAGAGGTGTATAGTGAGAGGTATTGAGGAAGTGGATTTGATGGGTATGGGTATAGAAGTAAAGAGTGAGAATAGAGATGATGAGCATGGTGGATATTGGAAGAACTGATGGTGCATAGCTATATGGTAATGGGTGTGCAGGTAGTGATGTCGGCTTGTCAAGCTAGGCAGAAAACCACACCCCGGGAAACTCTTATACGGCCTCCAAAAAAGACATCTCTACCTAGACTTCTTAGGTAGAAATGGGATAATGGACACGGCTTGGATCAAAAACCAAAGACAGGGAAAAACAACAAGGAGCGCAAAACAATGGGAAACCAAAATGGAGCCCCGCAAACCTCATTTCACATATCAATCAATGAGCTCAGGAATGGGCTGAAGCAAATTTCAAATGAGCTTTAAAACGAGACTAAAACGTGAATGCCAATGTTCCATATGAATCCCAAAACAGAGGATGCAAAATGGGCTAGAAGTCAAGGATGAATCAAGTGAAAGCAAACTTGGATACCATAGAAACAAACTAGAGATACAAATGAACACATCTGGACATCAAAACAGAACCTAATAATACTATAAAAAAACTCAACAAAATGATATGGAAATGGAAAAACCGATAGCTTGTAGGAACACATGCCTGTATCGATTCCTATCAATGCGATCCTTATGCGCGTTTCTCCTTCTCTCTCGAACCTACTCCTCTACGAATCCCCCTTGAATCCTCTTTTTCTTTCTCCTTCTCTCCCCAGATCCCCTCCTCTGTCTCTCTTTCTTTTGTTTTCCCGCTTTTCTCCTTTTTCTCTGCCACCACCCACTCTTTGCCTTCTGTCCCATCTCGCCGCCATCACCCAGCTAGCCCGATCACATCTCATGGCCGCCCAAGGCAGCCTCTTTCCCGGGTGGTCAGCAAATATTAATAATGGAAAAAGCCAGCTATCCGTCCCTGGGGGGGTCTACAAATATGCCCCTCTTCGGTAGAGTTCACGAGTGTAAAGAATATGAACACTGGAGTGAAAAGCAAGTGTGAATAGTGAATGTAATGAAGTGAACTCAAGCGAAGAACCAAGGAGACCCCCATAGGGACACCGGTGGAACGCAAAAGTCACTTAGACTAACAGATGAACAACGAGGCTCTAATCCTAAGGGGAAAGGATGTCTCAAAATGCTTCTAAAGCCACATAGATGACCCAGGTTCCCCCTAAGACATCTCCACAAGTGACCCGAGAGACCATATCAAAGACGAGTAAAGGTCGAACCACCCTAAAGTATAGAAAAGGGTATGCCCAAAGGAAACTGCCCTATGCGAACTACATGAGAATGACAAGTGTAGAGTGTATAACAACATGGCCGAAGTATGTGCCGCGAACTCAAAAGATCGTGTCATGAGCAATGAAAAGGGGAATCTAGAAGAGTGATGACAAGGAGATAAGCACAGGATAACAAGGTGAAGAGAACGAGGATAAACACCAACCCATAAAGGCAATATGTGCAATGCCAGTGGATATAAATACCGAGGATTGTGACTCTGCAAGATATAGCTGAGGGGGAATGATTCTGAACGTCGAAACACAGAAAGACGGTGACTCGAGGTGCCTGAACGGACAATGTACAATGGCTCTGGATGCCAAACTAAAGAAAGATGGTGGCATCGAATGCCTGAATGAGTATGAAAAATGGCTCTGAACGCCAAAACTAAGAGAAAAAGTGACTCTAAAAAATGAATGAATGGGCACGAAGAATGGCTTTGAACGCCAAATTACAAAAGATAGTGAATCAAAATGCATGAATGGGTACAAAGAATGGCTTTGAACACCAAAACTAAAGATAATGGATCAAAATGCATGAATGGGTACGAAAAGTGGCTCTAAATGCCAAAACTAAAGAAAAAATGGTGATGACTATGGATGTGGATATGAGAGTACGACTCCGAGCATCAAACCGAGAATGACTAACAGCTCTAAACGCCTAAATACAAATGTGGCTCTGAACAACGAAATTGAAAATAGAGATGGCTCTGAACGTCGAAACGGAGGAGAGATGATTGCTCTAAATGGCAAGACTGGAAATGTCGATGGCTCTAAATGCCGAAACTAAGAAGCAATGATGGCTCCAAACACCAGAACTGAGAACGATGATGGCTCTGAACGCCAAAATTGAGAAGTGATGAAAGCTCTGAACGCCAAACTGAAAATGGTGATGGCTCTGAACGCCAAAACTGAGGAGTGGTGATGACTCTGAACGTCGAAACAGAGGAGTGATGACGACTTTGAACACCGAGACTGAGAATAAATAGTGGCTCTGAACGCCAAATGGAAAATATTGATGGCTCTGAATGCCGAAACCAAGAAGCAATGATGGCTCCAAACACCAAAACTGAGAACGATGATGGCTCTGAACGCCAAAATTGAGAAGTGATGAAAGCTCTGAACGCCAAACTGAAAATGGTGATGGCTCTGAACGCCAAAACTGAGAAGCGATGATGGCTCTGAACACCAGGACTGGAAATGTGATGATGGCTCTGAACTCCAAAACTGAAAATAGTGATGGCTCTGAACACTAAAACTAAGAAGCGATGATGGCTTTGAACACCAGAACTGAGAACGATGATGGCTCTGAACGCCAAAATTGAGAAGTGATGAAAGCCCTGAACGCCAAACTGAAAATGGTGATGGCTCTGAACGCCAAAACTGAGAAGCGATGATGGCTCTGAACACCAAAACTGAGAACGATGATGGCTCTGAACGCCAAAATTGAGAAGTGATGAAAGCTCTGAACACCAAACTGAAAATGGTGATGGCTCTGAACGCCAAAACTGAGAATGTGACTCTGAACGTCAAACTAGGAAATGGTGATGGCTTTGAATGCCGAAACTAAAAAGTGAAGATAGCTCTGAACGCCGGAGCTGAAAAGCAATGGTGATGACTCTGAACGTTGAAGTGAGAAGTGATAACGACTCTGAACGCCGAAACGAAGAATACGACTCTGAACGTCAATCTGAAAACCAATGATGGCTCTGAACGCCGAAACGGAGAATACAATAGCTCTGGAAGCCAAATCAAAAAGCTAACTCTAAACACTAAACTAGAAGAATAATGGCTCTGGAAGCCAAACCAAAAAACTAACTCTAAATGCGAAACTAAGAAAATAATAGCTCTGGAAGCCAAACCAAAAAGCTAACTCTAAACACTAAACTAGAAGTCCCATAGGTGCAGACCTATGGTGGTGATACAATAGAAATGCCCATAGATGAAAATCTATGGTGGTGAAAAACTGAAATGACCATAGATGTCCGATCTATGGTGGTGAAATAACTAAAACAAAGGGGGATGCCCTAAACAAACTGACGGTAGGGGAATGCCCTAAACAAACTGAGAATAGGGGGATGCCCTAAACAAACTGGAAATAGGGGGATGCCCTAAACAATATGACAGTAGGGGGATGCCCTAAACAAAAATGACAGTAGGGGGATGCCCTAAATAAAATGACAATAGGGGGATGCCCTAAATAAAATGACAATAGGGGGATGCCCTAATATGACGACTCGCAAAGATCAAGAAATGGACTGAGTAGTGAGAAAGATCTGCAAAACAGCCGATGGACTCAAAGAAGGGGGTATGCCCCAGTGTGGCTTGCCGCTGCAAATCTCAATCCGTTGGAAATGGCTGAAAGGGACTCTACGAGTCTCAAACGACGCTCCGCTGAGAGCTCATATCGATGAAGAGCTCAAGAATAATGATCAGTGAGGCGAATACAATATATCTCGGCTGAGTGATGGAAACTGTAACGGATATGTGAGAGAACGATCGCCTCCAGGGCTAAATGAGGGCAATATGCCCCAGTATGGCATCAGATGTACCCGATCTGTCCTAATGACCCGAGAATAACACCAATGGGACGCATAACAGATCTGATATGTACCTCACTGAAATGATGACGCGAGAAACCCAGGTACCAGAGACAACTCCATCCAGGAATCACGACTATATCAAAGGGTATGAATCTGGCTGAATGACTCAAGAGAGGCTCCTCGGAGTATCCAGACAAAAAATGAAATCAAACATCGACCTGGCGTGAATCTCATAACCGTGGATGATCATGTAAACCAGTGGGGATCTATAAATCTCGATCAAGATGGGAAATATGCCCCAGTGTGGCATCGAGAATGTAACATGTCGAAAAATCAGATGAGCTCAAGTCATCCATGCCTGGCTAGATGGCTCTCGATAGGCTCCACTAAGGAATCATCGTGAGGATAGCGAATACATCATCATCTCTGCATACATCTCGCCAAATAAGGATAAGCACGCGACTCCCTCATGATCTGTAAATCTCATCCGAACCGAAATATGCCCCTGTATGGCATCAAAATGTATGATAGGTCAGAGATCAGATAGCATGGAATCATCTATCCTCGAACATGTGACCTCTACGAAGATCCATAAAGATCCTCCGAAACGGAATATGCCCCAGTATGGCATCAGGTGCGCAACAGGTCCGAAGAACAAATGTCATGAAATCATCCATCGTCGCACATGTGACCTCCATGAAAATCTGTAAATCTCATCCAAAACGGAAAATATGCCCCAGTATGGGCATCGGATGCACAGCAGGTCAGAAATCGAGCGACATGAAATCATCTGTCATCGAACATGTAACAAGGTCGTCCGAATCCATAAGTAAATCATGCACACATATCCAAGATGTACCTCCCAGATGGAGAGGCATGATGGCATCTAAGTGTCGAGAAGTGCGGACCTGGATGGGTGGATCTCAGGGGCTCCGTAAGGTAACGATCATGTCCACGTCTCAGTGAGCATCCAGTAAGTGATGATCGTGCAAGTCCGTGAGGATCCATGAACCTCCAAATGAAATGGGATATGCCTCAATGTGGCACCAGAGGTATGATAGGTAAAAAATCAGGTGACACCAAATCAATCATCATCAAACTCACGATCCTAGTAATCCGAACACAATTGAATCAGACCTACACATCAAAGAGACAACTCCCAGAAGAAGAAGCATGGCGATATCTAAATATCAACCAGATCTCAATCACCTGTCCAAGTAGAGGCTGCCGAAGACAACATCTGATCTCATGGCCTCAGGGTGGTCTTAAGACACGGGACGTAACGTAGGCCAAGGTGATAGGGTGATAGAAGTGAAAGAAAACTAGGTTCAAATACCCGATGATCAAAACTCATGCCCTCATATATGAAATGCAACATGTATAGTGAACCCCATGAGCCATGGACCTGAGGATGCCTAACGTGAATATGACGTCGATAAGGAGACAAATGAAGCAACATGAACTGATAGTGATATGTGTAATGATGATGCGAAGTAAGTATCGAGTCCAAGATGGGTCGCTGTAAGGAGAGAATAAGATGTGAAGGGAATGAGATGAATCACAAGCAACGATAAAAAACGATAGCGAAACAATGGATATGTGAAGAAATGTGGTGATCCACTCAGATCAAACATGAAGTGAAGTCACATCAATAATGAATGTAATGATGGAAAGGACAATGACTCGGAGTCCTTAGGAGAAGGTCACTCATCTCTCTCACAAATAGATATGACGAAGCAACACAAATAACATGGGATCTCGGAGAGCTCACATACGAACTCCCAATAACGAACATACTCGATAAAAATGACCCCCAAACATCAATATACATACTCAATGATAAAAAATAATACACACCTGCGTTTTTTTTTTTTTTTTTTTTTTTACATATATACAAACACGCGTACCCTGAACATGAACAAATGAATCCCAAAGATGATATCAATAACAAATGGACACACTCCCAAGTGCTAAGGTAACAAACAAACTCTCTCTAACAAGATGACCTTCTCAAACTAAGGATCTCTAAACCAGTGTCCGCGAGATAGATGGTGGAAATGATGTGACTATCCTCCATGTGATGAACTGAGGAGGCTCACCACTCAGGGTGGAGAGAATATGAGACAAACAAATAGTAGATAGGACAAGGAAAAAGAGATGAATAACACAACCAATAAAATGAGATGAAAATGCAGAGGTGCAGTGATATGAAAAGATGATGAGAAAAACATGCCCCTAGGTCCAAGGCTCATAAAACTCCCAAACAATGGATGCATACATTAAAGGGCCCCTGTCCCGATGTGAAAATGTGAGCAAGGTGATAAGAAAGAAAGGTTATAATATGCATGTGAGGCTCAATGGGCTAGCAACGGACTATGTATCACAAAGGAATAACAAGGTAATGGCTAACCGAAATGATGGCCACCCATCCTGCGACCATGGTCTCAAACATAGTACCTCTTTAGCTGATCTACATTGGTTGGCTCTGAGAATCGGTTTCCGTCTAAATCCATCAGCCATGCAGCGCCCTCTGGGGTCAACTCCCTAAAGAAATAAGGTCCGCTCCAGTTGGGTCTGAACTTCCCTCTAGGATCTCTGATCAATCCCCTGATGACTTTCAAGACTAAGTCACCTACATGTAGTGGTTTGGGCTTGACCCGCTTTTTGAAAGCGCGGGCCATCTTTCTCTGATATGCACGAACATGGTCTGATGCTCTCAATCTTCTCTCGTCTAGGAGATTGAGCTAATCAAATTGAGCCTGAGCCCAATCTGTCTCGGGAATCTGCTGCTCTAGTGCTACCCTCAACGAACCCATCTCAATCTCAACGAGTAGCACCACCTCCATGCCATATACCAATGAGTAGGGTGTGGCTCCTGTAGAGGTGCGAAAAGAGGTTCGATAAGCCCACAATGCAAATGGGAGCTTCTCTGACCAATCCCGAGAAGTCTTAACCATCCTCCATAATATCCTCTTGATATTCTTATTTGCGGCCTCTACTGCCCCGTTCATCTGCGGCCTGTACGCGGACGACCTATGATGTCGGATGTTGTATCGCTGCACTAAGGTGTCAACCTCTGCCCTAAAATGTACCCCTCTATCCGAAATCAACTCATGAGGGACTCCATAGCGACAAATAATATGTGATATGATGAAACTAGCAACCCCAGATGATGTCAATCTCGCATACGAAGCAGCCTCCACCCACTTGGTGAAGTAATCGATGGCGACCAGGATGAACTCATGACCACTGGAAGATTTCGACGAAATCTTCCCGATGATGTCAATACCCCATACTGAAAACGGCCAAGGTGAAGTCAGTGCGTGCAACTCTGAAGGTGGCACGTGAATGAGGTCCCCATGTATCTGACACTCGGGACATCTCTGAACAAACTGGCAGCAATCCGTCTCCATGGTCAACCAGAAGTAACCGGTCCTCATGATCTTACGGGCCAACATATGCCCTCCCATATGTGGTCCGCAAACTCCCGCATGAACCTCTCTCATCACTCGATTGGCAGAGGCACGGTCCAAGCATAATAATAGCATCCCGTCAGCTGATCGTCTATATAATGTCTCACCACAAATCATGAATCGGGTGACTAACTGTCTTAATGCTCTCCTATCCTTGGCCGTGGCAGCCTCAGGATATACGCCAAGTCTCAGAAAGTGATATACGTCATGGTACCAAGGCAGACCATCGTCTATCTCTGTATCGTCAATCAAACAACAATATGCAGGAGCAGACCTCGACTCGATCAACAATGGGCGAACAGTGGCATCAACAGGAATGTCGATCATGGAAGCCAGAGTAGCTAAGGCATCAACAAACTGGTTCTGCGCTCTAGGCAGATGGGTATATCTCAAATCATCGAATCTCCCAACCAGTAGCTCCAAATACGCGTGGTAAGGCCTAAGCTTCACATCTCTAGTCTTCCACTCGCCCTGAATCTGTCTCAATACCAGATTGGAGTCACCAAACACCTCCATCTGTCTAATCCCGAGCTCGAGGGCTGTCTCTAATCCCAAAATACAAGCCTCATACTCAACAATGTTGTTCGTGGCAGGATGTCGATCCGAGAATGCCAAACGAACAGATCTGAGGATGTGATCACCATGAGGGGATATCAACAAGACGCCTATCCCGTATCCAGAGTGGTTGGCTACACCATCAAAGTACATACGCCAACCTGACAGACTAGTCACAACAGCGACATCCTCGTCCGGGAAGTCGTCATCAATGGCCCCGCCATCGGAAACCGGTAAAGAAGCTAGATGATCCGCGACAATACTCCCTCTAATGGACTTCTGAGTGACATAATGAATGTCAAACTCAGTCAGAAGTACCAACCATCTCATGAGGCGACCGACCAGGGCGGGCCTGTCAAACAAATATCTCAGAGGATCTAGACGAGATATCAAGTGCACTGAATACTCGGTCATGTAATGTCTCAGTCGGCGAGTGGCCCAAACCAATGCCAAGCAATAACACTCAATCATGACATATCTCGTCTCGTAGTCTAGCATCCTCTTACTCAGATAATATATGGCCCGATCCTTGCCCGAATCATCGAGCTGAGCCAACATGCATCCCAAAGCCACGTCTGAGACGGATAGGTATAGGAGTAAAAGACGGCCTGGCGTAGGAGGCACCAAGACTGGGGGTGACAACAAGTACTCTCAGATCCTCTCGAATGCGCGCTGACACTGATCATCCCAAACAGTAGGTTGACTCTTCCTCAAGAGTCGGAAAATGGGCTCACAGATGTCTGTCAATCTGGCAATGAATCTGCTGATGTACTGAAGTCTACCCAAGAAACCTCCGACCTCTCTCTCTGTCCTTGGTGCAGGCATGTCCAGGATGGCTTTGATCTTATCCGGATCCACCTCTATAGCTCTCTCACTGACCATATACCCTAAGAGTTTCCCATAAGTCACTCCGAAAGTGCACTTCTTAGGATTCAATCTCAATCTGAACTGTCGGATCCTCTTAAAGAACCTCTCCAAAGCTGCCAAGTGATCTGGTCTGTCTCGGGATTTTACTATCATGTTGTCTACATAAACCTCGACATCCCGATGCATCATGTCATGGAAAAGGGTGGTCGCCGCTCTCTGATAGGTGGCTCCTGCGTTCTTCAATCCGAATGGCATGACTCTGTAGCAATAAGTACCCCACTCGGTAATGAAGGACATCTTCTCCATGTCCTCTGGAGCCATCAAGACCTGACTGTACCCGGAAAATCCGTCCATAAAGGACAACATCGAATGACCCGTCGTACTGTCAACTAGCATGTCGATGTGTGGAAGGGGAAAATCATCCTTAGGACTGGCCTTGTTGAGATCTCGGAAATCAACACAGACTCTCACTTTGCCGTCCTTTTTGGGAACAGGGACGACATTGGCCAGCCACTCCGGGTACTCGACCACTGATAAGAATCTTACACTGAGCTGCTTCTGAATCTCCTCCTTGACCTGCAGGCTCCAACGAGGATGCAATCGTCTCAACTTCTGCTTAACCAGTCTGGCATGGGGCAGAAGTGGCAAACGATGTAGGACGATAGATGGATCAAGGCCTGACATGTCCCTATAGGACCATGCGAAAACGTCCAAGTATGCTCCGAGCAACTGGATGAGGATGTCTCTCTCATCAACAGATAAATCTGACCCGATCCTCAACTCCCTAGGCTGATCTGCTGTGCCAAAATCAACAATCTCTGTGTCTCCTACAGCAGGTGAAACTCTCTCATCAACGGGACCCGAATCGGAAGCAGAAGACGAGTCATCGTCTGAATCGTGCTGTGCAATCTCATCATCAATGTCAAAAATCTGTGATGTGGGTGAAGATGGTGCAGATAAATCAATAACATGAGAGACAGGCCAATACTCAAAGGTGCTCAAATCCATAGATGAAAAGTCAGAAACATAGTCATGACGGGAGACAAATCCCGATAAAACATCAAAGGAAAGAGGTGGGTCCACAAAGTCGGACGCTCCCTCGATAATGCCAACATGGCTATCAAACAAATCAACAGCAACTATAACATCCTCGACGACCTCCGGAGTGGGGGCAACCTGGATCTCCTCGGCGATCTCGAGGACGGACACCCCGAAGAGATCAAATGGTGAAGCAAGCTCCGACGGGGCTATCTCCTCGGTATGACTCAAGCTCATCGCGAGCATCTCATCAACGTACTCGTCACGCGGTACGACTCTGTCCACTACGTCTCCAATCTCGGCAAAAGTCCCGTGATCATCGATCTCATCCGAGAAGCAAAGCATCATAAGGCTCGTGCGATCTGGGGAGAGAGGAGCAATCAACACAGAAGTCGAAGGGCCGGGGGCTCCGTCACTCAACTGTAACTGCTGGACTAGGCACTGAAGCTCGGCCTCTTGGGTGGTGCTGAGTCCTCCGATGATCCCATCAGATGGTGCATGTGGCTCTAATGCCCTCACAAAGTAATCGGCTAGGCTCATGGTGTATGGGCGGACAGGATAATAAAAGGGCGTATGAGTCAAGCGAGCCCTCACCCTCTCCCTGCACAGCCGTGCCATATGACGATAGTCGGCCTCAGTGGGAATGAACCCGAGCCCGAATGGTACGTCACGGTCCGGAAAGGCCATGAACTCACTAGGCCCGTGCTGACGTCGCCCTAGGCCCATACCGGGAAGATAAGACATGCTCCGCATAATATCGAGCACCACCGTGCTGCTGTGCTGGTCGAAGGACATGGCTACAAAGTCTCGGCAAAAATCCTCCATCTCCAGAGTCTGCACCTCGTCAAAGGTAAATCCGGTCAGAAAAAAATCATCATCAGCGTGACTAATCTCGAGCACAGGCTCAACACCAATGAACAAGTCTCCCACAGATTGCACCACGACGACCTGACCATCATGAATAAACTTCACCTTCTGATGAAGGGAAGAAGGAATGGCCCCGGCTCTGTGGATCCATGGTCGGCCTAGAAGTAGGTTAAAGGATGTGGGAATCCTCAAAACCTGGAATACGGCAACAAAAGTGGCCGGACCGATCAGTAGCTCGATCTCCAATGTACGCATGACCTCCCTCCGAGTACTGTCATATGCACGAACGGTCTGAGTGGAGGGACCGAAATCGGAAGGAGCGTATCCAAGGGCGATGGCAGTGGCTAGAGGACATACGTTCAGGGCCGAGCCATTGTCCAAAAGGACAGATGGGACTCGGCGGTCTGAACAGCCGACAGATATAAAGAGCGGACGAGTGCGGTCCGAGCCTTCCGGTGGCAAGTCGTCGTCCGAGAATACGATACATATGGCTCGGCAGGCCGTCATCATGTGAATCAAACCCTCAGGAGTGGTGATGGTCTTAACTCTGATTTGGCTCAGGGCTCTAATCAATGCATCTCAGTGAGTTCTCGAAGACGCCAACAAACTCCAGATGGAGATACGAGCTTGAGTGCTCCGCAACTGTCTCAAGATCTCATCGTCCTCGGCTCCGATCTCCTCGGGAGCGGATGTACCCTCAACTGGCCTAGTTGCCGCAGGAGGTGGCTGTCGCATCACTCTACCTCCTCGGAGAACATACTAAATGTCCAGAGTCTGAGAATCATCAACGTGTGGAGCCTGAACCTCCTCAACATCCGGGATCAAGATGAAAGGCGCCCGGACACTGTAATGCAACAGAATCAATGGCTCAACGGTGGCAGCCTGCACCGATGCCGCCTCGGGAACCAATCGGAATGGAGCAGGCATCCGAGGACCTAGAGTCACCTCACTCATCTCATAAATCACATCTGGCATGATGGGCTCTGGGTCTGAATCGTCATCACTCAGCATGTGGATGCGGTCATCGATCTCATCAAAGTTTAAGAAATGAATGCCATCGGCTAGTGGAGGGACTGCATGTGTGGTGTGGGCAGGTAACAGGTTCGTGGTCACACTCGGCTGACCCAAGTGTACCAAACCCTGGTCGATCAAGTCCTGGATGGCATGCCTCAATGCGGTACACCTATCAGTCTCATGCCCAGGCCCCTAATGGTAGGCACAATGTAAGTCCATCCTGAACTGAGGGGGAAGAGGCTGAGGTGGTGGTCTCGGAGTGAGAGCGGCCAATAATCCGGCCTCTGTGAGCTTCCGAAGAGCCTGGCTTAACGGCATGCCTATCTGGGAGAACTGTCTCTGCGTCCTCAAAGCAAATGGAGTAGAGGTCTGCTGAGCTCTAGGTCTGGGGTAAGAAGTAGCGGGTCTCGCAGTGAACTGTGCAACGTAGCATGGCTGTCCAATGGCTGTATAAGAAATAGGAGGCCTCTCGATGCTCTGAGTAGCATAATAGGGCAAAGCCAATGGATGAGGCTGATATGTCTGATCATAAGTCGGGTGAGGTGCCCGTGGCCTGTGTCGCTGAGGCGTGTAAGATGGATGAGCCTCGAGAAGCTGTGGGATAGGCTGATGACGCCTGAGAGGCCTCTGACTGGAGGAATTGATGGCACTCACATCTGTCGATCTCTGTCCTCCGAAGGGTTTCTTCCCTTAACATCACTAGGGGAAGAATCTGCCCACAAACCTCTCGAGATGTCGTCCTCGACATCATACAAAGCCAGAACCAGAGATCCAAAATCTGTAAAAGGTACCCCGACCACATGCTTGGCAATCCTCGGTTGCAGGCTCCTCAAAACCATCTGAATCTGATCTCTCTCTGACGGTCTATCCACTATCTCGGCAATCTTCCCACGCCAGCGGGAGATGAATGAAGAAACTGACTCGTCTAATCTCTACCTAAGAGCCTCGAGCTCCCTCCTCGATACGTCAACGACAGTATTAAATGCATACTGTCTCAAGAACTCTTGGGCCAGATCATCCCAAGTCCGACGACGTGATACATCCAAAGAAGCAAACCAACGCTGTGCAGCGCCACCTAAAGACATGGGGAAAAGCATGATCATCTGGACCCCGTCCAATCCATGAGCCCTCATGATCGTACTGTAAAGCCTCAGATGGATGCGGGGGCACCCAATCCCCGTGTATCGCTCAATCTCTGGCATCCTGAACTTGGCCGGTAAACTGGCCACTGGCACTCCATCAAAATCCTCCCAAGTAATGGCTCTATCGGAAGTCCTCAACTGCCTCAACCCCTGCTCAAGCTTATCCATGCGAGCATGTGGGTCCTCTGAGGTCGGGGTAGGCACAGTGACGGGAGGCGGAGCAACCTCGGTCTGATTATGTAGGGTGAACGACATGGCCTGTGGTGCTGACTGACTGGGTGGAGGGGGTGGTGGCATTGTATGGTCATACTGGGCACCATCCGGGGCCGGGACCTGCTGGGCCTGCTGCCCATCTATCCTCCGGCCAAGG
Organism: Vitis cinerea var. helleri x Vitis riparia; assembly: GCA_946000715.1. Classification (NCBI taxonomy): domain Eukaryota; kingdom Viridiplantae; phylum Streptophyta; class Magnoliopsida; order Vitales; family Vitaceae; genus Vitis; species Vitis cinerea var. helleri x Vitis riparia. The sequence continues at coordinate 3,050,621 of OX254006.1, read as the reverse complement.
CTAGCTATAGCCTCCTGAATCGAAGCCATGGCCTCAGCAAACTGATCGACGGTAACTATCTGTGAATCCATATCCCTCTAATCTGATCTCTGGTCTAACTGGTCCGATACCCTGATCAATCTACCCCTAACTCTGATCCAAGAAGTCGAACCCAGACTGAACGTATCGGTACTCCTACAACAGTGGAAATACTAAATAAGGTGCGGGGTAAGAGAAACTTCACAAAGAATGTCTATCAAATGTGTCAAAAGGTAGCTTGGAAGCAATCAAACTGATATCCAATCCTGAGTAGATATATAAGAGACTACTGCGAAGGTAACCAAACCTGTTACTACTGAACCGGCTCTGAAGGCCCACAGTTGCACCCATGTGTTTGGGAAGGAAAATTCTAATTGGAATGTCTAAGGCTCAAACTACAAGGTCAAGGTGGCTCTAAAAGAAGATAGGTGGACTTTAAAAAGATCCCTAGCAGAAGCGATCGTACCCTCCGGTGGTACGCAACCCTCTACACGCCTCCGAAGAGACAGGGCGCTTCCATGCAAGGTGGTCATCACCTCCACACATGCACTACCTCGACATCCCAGGGGGTTTCCTATGGTGAAACCTCTCAAACTCTCAATGCTCAATGGTCAACTAAAGTGCACAGTGAATGGTGTGGGTGCATCCGAAAACCCTAAGAATCTAGAGCAGAAGAGGAAACACACTAGTCGCACGACTATCCATGAAACCTAGCTCGGGGCTATACAGGTCTTCAATGATCGGACTCCAATCGACATCAAAGTGTCGCTCTCCTCCAGAATGCTCCCGTGCATCGATATAGCCCGTCGCTAGACCCTACTCCTAATCTCTGGCTCGGTCAGAGAGCAAGCACACAGAAGGTCTCACACTTGCAATAGTGAGAACCGAGATGAAAAGAATGACCGAAACCAAGAGAGTTGGAGGTAGGGGGATAGAAGTGAAACCCACATAGACAGACGACATGCAATCATGCAGAGAGAGGGCAGTCATGCATCATACAGTCAGTCAAAGCAGGATATATCACTCATGTACACACAAGATAAGCGAGAATACGACAATCAAGACGAATAGTGATACAAACATCATGCTCAGAGACCATCAAAGTAGTATACAAGTCAGAGAATCAACATGTCAAGCTAAGTGATATACGATGGTGAGTGTATGCATGTGAAGTGATCAGAACAATCATGCCAAAATCAGAATCAATACGCTAAGCAATGCAATAAGATCAATCATCAATAATCCAGCATGTCAAAATCTCAAATGAATACGACATCTAAGCATGCATTAAGAAATCCTCAATGTACAATCAAGAGATGAGCATCCACTGATCGTCCAATCAAATGCCACGTTTGCTTCACTCTAAGTTCAAGCTTGATCCTCTAAAAAAGTCCCCAGTGGAGTCGCCATTTTGTGGACCCCGCATTTCGGCTCATGCGTTTCCCACTCGATGGCGAGCTCGATTTTAATTTGAAAAATTGATTTATATTGATTAAAAAAATGACTTGGAGTCGCCACTTATTTTTGTTTTATTTTTTAAGGGTAAACAAAATAAGAAATAAAAACCCTAAGTGTGACTCCTTATTTTGGAAAAGGTGGTCTGTGAAAAACCGGATCAGGTTCGGGGGTCAGGTTACTTATCGGGAAGGTACGGTAAAGACCGTAGCACCCCTCTGAGTCCCTAAAGTGGGTCTCTACTAATAAAATGAAGCTGACGCGGAAATTGATGAGTAAATCAATGAATATCCTGAATGATCATGCACATATGAGGATCGGAACATGTATAATGAATTATCAAAATGAGAGTGCATGCGTACTTGGGCCACGAGCCACAATGCGCTATCAAGAAACGGAGTTAGCACACAATTAATGAGTACGGAATATAGCTCATACATATCGAAGTGCAAAATGAAGATCAGACAAAATACATTAAGTACAATAGTTGACAATCAAAAGGGATTCAAACATCGGGCTCCCACCAAAACCCAATTTATTGTTCATGAATTAGTCTTATAAATTTCGTGTTTTGGATTTGTGAAGAATTCATTTTTGCTTATGTAAAATCAAGAAGACCAGAAGATTACTTAGGAACTGAAATGGGATTAAAACTATTCGAGTGAAAACTGAATTATTGGAGTTTATTTGAAAATTGGAGTATTTGGAATTAAATCTAAAAGATTAGAGCTCCGGTAATTAAATTGAAATTTTTTAAAGAAAATGAGAAACAGACTTTAGGAAATTGAACTGCGAGACCATAGACTTTTTGAAAGTTGAATTTGTAATAATAATAATAATAATAAGATTTTGAAAGCTTGAATTAATGATAATAATAATAATGATAATATCAATAAGATTTCGAAAGTTTGAATTAATAGTAATAATAATAATAAGGTTTTGAAAGTGTGAATTAATAATAATAATAATAATAAGATTTTGAGAGTTTGAATTAATAATAATAATAATAATAATAGGATTTTGAAAGTTTGGATTAATAATAATAATAATAATAAGGTTTTGAAAGTTTGAATTAATAATAATAATAATAATAATAAGATTTTGAGAGTTTGAATTAATGATAATAATAATAATAATATTAATAAGATTTCGAGAGTTCTAATTAATGATAATAATAATAATAATAATAAGATTTCGAGAGTTTGAATTAATAATAATAATAATAATAATAATATTAATAAGATTTCGAGAGTTCTAATTAATGATAATAATAATAAGATTTCGAAAGTTTGAATTAGTAGTAATAATAATAATAATAATAATAATAATAATAATAAGGTTATGAAAGTTTGAATTAATAATAATAATAATAATAGGATTTTGAGAGTTTGAATTAATAATAATGATAATAATAATATTAATAAGATTTCGAAAGTTTGAATTAGTAATAATAATAATAATAAGATTTTGAGAGTTTGAATTAATAATAATAATAATAATAATAATAATAAGATTTCGAGAGTTCTAATTAATGATAATAATAATAATAATAATAATAATAATAATAATAAGATTTCGAAAGTTTGAATTAGTAGTAATAATAATAATAATAAGGTTTTGAAAGTTTGAATTAATAATAATAATAATAATAGGATTTTGAATTAATAATAATAATAATAATAAGATTTTGAGAGTTTGAATTAATAATAATATTAATAAGATTTCGAGAGTTCTAATTAATGATAATGATAATAATAATAAGATTTCGAAAGTTTGAATTAGTAGTAATAATAATAATAATAAGGTTATGAAAGTTTGAATTAATAATAATAATGATAATAGGATTTTGAGAGTTTGAATTAATAATAATGATAATAATAATATTAATAAGATTTCGAAAGTTTGAATTAGTAATAATAATAATAATAAGATTTTGAGAGTTTGAATTAATAATAATAATAATAATAATAATAATAATATTAATAAGATTTCGAGAGTTCTAATTAATGATAATAATAATAATAATAATAATAATAATAATAATAAGATTTCGAAAGTTTGAATTAGTAGTAATAATAATAATAATAAGGTTTTGAAAGTTTGAATTAATAATAATAATAATAATAGGATTTTGAATTAATAATAATAATAATAATAAGATTTTGAGAGTTTGAATTAATAATAATATTAATAAGATTTCGAGAGTTCTAATTAATGATAATAATAATAAGATTTCGAAAGTTTGAATTAGTAGTAATAATAATAATAATAAGGTTATGAAAGTTTGAATTAATAATAATAATAATAATAAGATTTTGAGAGTTTGAATTAATAATAATGATAATAATAATAGTAATAAGATTTCGAAAGTTTGAATTAGTAGTAATAATAATAATAATAATAAGGTTTTGAAAGTTTGAATTAATAATAATAATAATAGGATTTTGAGAGTTTGAAATAATAATAATAATAATAATAATAATAATAATAATAATAATAATAAGAGATGAACTTTAGGAGATTAAACTGTGAGAATATAGATTTTTAATGATAATAATAATAATGATAATAATGACAATCACAATAATAATAATAACAATAATGACAATAATAACAATAATAACAATAATAATAATAATATCAATAATAATAATAATAACAATAATAAGATTTGGAAAATTAAATTAATAATAATAATAATAATAATAACAATAATAACAATAATAACAATAATGATAATAATTAATAATAATAATAATAATAATAATAATAATAATAGTGATAATGTCATAAACCCAAGTCCATAAGCCTAAGCCCACATCCAACGTTAAAAAAACACCTCAATCCACAAGCCCAAGCCCATAATAATAATAATATCACCCTAGCAACCCTGGTCCAGTCCAAGTCCATCAGCAAACCTCAAGCCCAAATCCAAGCCCAGCATCAAAAAGGCTTTGGAAGTGGACCAATGATGGTGGCCCTGCATCTTATCTACAACTTGGGCTCCCAAGTCTCCAGCCAGCACCACGAGACATTGCCCCACCTGTTGAAATCCCCCTGACGTTCACTATCCACAACGGAACCTTCCAATGCCACGAGACGCATGCGCGTGTCAGAGGAAAACTCAAACTTAAGGCAATGGAGCCACCAAGCTGGGCGTGTGTTCTAGTCTCATGCTCGGGCCTATCACGGAGCACGACAATGGCATCCCTGCACCTTGCAACCGTGACAATGAAGCCTTGATTTTTAGAGTGAAAACCGACAGCACTCATCTTTGCCATTATCCAACTGATTTAAGCGCTTGGTCCATCTCTTCTTGATGAGACAACTCGCAATCCGGCACATGGGATCGATGATGCATGGCAGGACGGGTAAGGGGGTGTCTTGGAGGGTACGTACATGCTTGGATGGCATAGAGTGGTGTAGATTAATGAGAAAACCATGAGTGTGAAGGGTTGTGGGGTAGAGAGAGAAAAGGTGGTGAAACGTTTATGGGTATTGTGAAGGTTCAGGTGACATGCATGAGGGGTATAGAATGAGAATGGTGGTGAGAAGAATGGGTAAACGGGTTTGGGATGGTGAAAACGATGGTGAGAGAGGTGTATAGTGAGAGGTATTGGGGAAGTGGATTTGATGGGTATGGGTATAAAAGTAAAGAGTGAGAATAGAGATGATGAGCATGGTGGATATTGGAAGAACTGATGGTGCATAGCTATATGGTAATGGGTGTGCGGGTAGTGATGTCGGCTTGTCAAGCTAGGCAGAAAACCACACCCCGGGAAACTCTTATACAGCCTCCAAAAAAGACATCTCTACCTAGACTTCTTAGGTAGAAATGGGAGAATGGACACGGCTTGGATCAAAAACCAAAGACAGGGAAAAGCAACAAGGAGCGCAAAACAATGGGAAACCAAAATGGAGCCCCGCAAACCTCATTTCACATATCAATCAATGAGCTCAGGAATGGGCTGAAGCAAATTTCAAATGAGCTTTAAAACGAGACTAAAACGTGAATGCCAATGTTCCATATGAATCCCAAAACAGAGGATGCAAAATGGGCTAGAAGTCAAGGATGAATCAAGTGAAAGCAAACCCGGATACCATAGAAACAAACTAGAGATACAAATGAACACATCTGGACATCAAAACAGAACCTAATAATACTAAAAAAAAACTCAACAAAATGATATGGAAATGGAAAAACCGATAGCTTGTAGGAACACATGCCTGTATCGATTCCTATCAATGCAATCCTTATGCGCGTTTCTCCTTCTCTCTCGAACCTACTCCTTTGCGAATCCCCCTTGAATCCTCTTTTTCTTTCTCCTCCTCTCCCCAGATCCCCTCCTCTGTCTCTCTTTCTTTTGTTTTCCCGCTTTTCTCCTTTTTCTCTGCCACCACCCACTCTCTGCGTTCTGTCCCATCTCGCCGCCATCACCCAGCTAACCCGATCACATCTCATGGCCGCCCAAGGCAGCCTCTTTCCCGGGGTGGTCTAATAATGGAAAAAGCCAGCTATCCGTCCCTGGGGGGGGGGGGGGGGGGGGGTCTACAATTAGTTTTCTATGGCATCAATATTGTTTTTGAATACCAAGTTTTCCACTACGATATATTTAGAAAGCTTATGGTAGATTTGCATGCACCCTTTAGGATCTAGGACATGGGAACGGAGTAATCTAAGATTCCTAACACTTATAACCTTTAGCATTTAGTTTTCACCACTTGACCTATCTACACTATCCATTTTTATATAATGTGAAATTAAGAAGAGAAGAATTATGGGTTAAGAAATGTAGAGGGGGGAAAAAACCATCTACTTAAGTGAAGATTTATAATGATAATTATTTTTTGTCTAAATTTTAAAATAATTGATTTTTATTATTTTGAATTTATTAAAAAAAATATAATAATATTTATGTTAATTAATTGAGACTAGACTAAATGATTATAAAATAAATAAAAAAACAAGATAAATGGCTTTTAGATTTGATTATGTTATTTTATTTTATTTTAGATATGTAGATTATATCTTTTTCTTAGTACTTTAACTATTACAATAAAAAAAATAAAAGTTTTTTGAACACCACTTTTCTTGAAAAAAAAAAAAATTACATAATCTTGGCCTTGGTATTTTTAACTTCTAAGGGAAAAACATTTTTGCACTTCTCCTATCAAAAACAAAATTTTAAATTTTAAAAACACCACATTTTTCACTTGATTAAAAAGTGAAAATTTTTCAATTAAATTTTTAATTTGAGGTGAATTTAGGGGTGACATAATTTGAGGTGAAACTCATTTGTTTGGTTCACAAATTTGGTTTTGTTTTTGTAATTTTCTCACTTAACAGTAGGGATTATTGTGATGTATTGAATAATTTAGTCCTTGATTCAATATACTTCTTGTTTTTTATTTTTAAAATAAAAAATAATAATACCGCTTATCTAAAATACAAAATTTTTAGAAACTTGAGATTATGATACTTATTTTTAAAAAATAAAAAATAAAGAAAAAAAAACTTTCAAAAAGTAAGAAGCAAAAACTTGTATGGATAATTTATTTTTAAAAATCATTTTTCTATTTTGATTTTATAAAAAATTGTAAATTCAATTTATATAACATTAATTAAATATAGTTCAAATCTTATAAAAAATAAAAATAAATTAAAAACTAAATAGTTTTGAAATTAAAGAAAATTAAGAGAAACTCATGTAATTCAAAGGAAAATCATATTTGAAGATTTTCATATCAATATTAGTTAATAGTGAGAAAAAGAAAAAAAAAAAGAAAAAAAGAAAGATATTAAATTTTATTTTTTTATTTTTATGACTTTTAGTTTTTTAATTTCTCTATCTTCTCCTTTTCTTAAAAAAAAAACAAACATTATTATTATTTATGAAGTTAATGTGCATGCAAAGGGTTGCAATGAATTCAATTAAATAGAATAATCTTCTATTTTTAAAATTTAGGTTTAATTTGTATTTTAAATTATGTTTTTACAAATATTATAAGAGATAAATTCAATAAGTAAAATAATATTACCATTTTTTAAATTTTGAAAAATAATAATTAAAGCTCGTGTTATTTTAAAATTTTTATATCAAATAAATTATTAAAATTTCTACAACAACAAATAAATGCATTATAAAACAAAATAAAAGGGGACTTATTACAAGATGGCCATCAAAATTTATATAACAATAAAAATAAATAAATAAATCCATTACAAAATAAAATTAAAGGAAAGGAAAAATGTTTCTTGAATATGAAAAACGGCTACGATGGGTAGGATGGTAAAAAACTATTTTTATTAAATTGATTTAAGTGTTTTAGGCTCAAATCTTCTCTTAAAAAGACTTGATGTTTTCGTGCCGAGCAACCTCTTCCTAATGTTGACTCAAGTTTCAATAATAAATTAAAGACTTGAAAAAAGAGTGCTTCGTTGGTGAGCAAATTAATAATAAAGAAAGAAAGACTCTTAAAGCAGATGACTAACATTTGTTTGAGGAACTCTTATCCAAGACGATCAACAAGGGCGTCCTCCGAGTATTGTCAACACGTTTTGGTCGGATTCTTACCCAAGACTATAGCATCATTTGGTGATGTCATGGGACGTGTGAAGTGCATGACGATCGTTTGATGACGCCAAAACATGCCAGGAATTTATGTTCTTCATGATGTTTTTAATCAAATAATATTTTAAGAACCTCAATACTTACACGTTTCCCAACAGTAGGTGGTATTTAAAAGACCACCTACTGTTCTTCCCTTTTTGTTCTTCCCTCTTCCCAGGCTCTCAACTGCATCAGCACCTGGGCTCAATAATTGATCCAGTTCCTCCCAAAATATTAGGACCAACTCTCCTTGTCTATTTAGTTAATAAAAGATATGAACCTGTTTGATTAACACAGACAAAAAGAGAAATACTCCATTTTCATGTCAACAAGTTTGAGGCAAAAAAATTATACCATAAGAAGAAAATAAAAGGACAAAGTTAAAACAGGGTGTACAATGTATGGTGGTCTAATCTGAAAGGCCATGAACTGAAACTTCACTATGTATATTTTATTTCTCTCAATTTATTCAACCCATAGAAAAATACGTACATTCAGTCGCTGTTAGACCATCGCGACTCAAACCCAGGAAATCCAATTCGACTCAGTCATAGGCTTGTGGTACATAAAATACAAGAGGAAGGACGATTCAGTACCGTGGACTTGTACCTCTAGCTAGGGACTGGATTACCTGTATCCCTGTTGGTGATTGGCAGAACCGGAGGGTCTCGTTTCAAGTAAAATTGTTGGATTCTTGTGAAGAGAGAGTGAAGTTTGCCGATGATTCTCTGGCTAACCCTCTGACAACTCCTTCCAAGCGAAGGCAATGCATCCGGGAACGCTAGAGACGCCAAAGACGCCACCAAGAGATTAGCAAAAAACAGCATGGCGTTGGTGACGCGAGCATCCCAAGCAGGAGAGAGATTATCATCGACCCACATGATCCTAATTTCACATGTACAGCCAAATGCTAGAAGGACTGCAAAAATCACCTTGGTCCTTCTGGGGAAGGCTTGGAACACGGAATCTGCCAGTCTGCGGAACCTCCAATCAATAAGATGGAGGAGAACCATAACAAGGAAGCCAAGAAACACGAGAAAGACGTTAAGCATGGTGGCATTGGGGGTAGACATGATCCTATGTTATGAATACTACTCCCTTTGTATCTATTGAAAAAAAAAATCAAATTACCTGCGCTTTTTATAGAGGTAGAAGGAAGAAGATGGACATTTTGTCAAACACAGTTCTAGTTGAAATTACTCTTGAGGAGAATTAGAGTTTTTTCAACCATCACGCTGGGCTGCAATATAGATATAGAGGCATGTATTCGCTGGCAAGACGTGCACAAATTCTTGCCACAAATATTTTTTCAAAATATATATATTGAGATTTTCAAAAATAACTAAAATAATAATTAATTATTTTTTTCAAAATCTATTTAATATTCATATAGTTTTTTTAATTTTTAAAACTTCAACTACTATCTTAATTTAGTTTTTATTAATTTATGTTCAATTATTATGATTTTTTATTTTGTAATTTTGTAATTTTTTATTTTTGAAATTTAATTAAATCAATATGTTTTTCATTAATTTAACTAACTTCTTATTATTTTTTATTTTTGAAGTTTAATTCTTTCATAACTAATATCATGTTCCATTATTATAATTTTTTATTTTGAAATTTCACAATATTTTATTTTTTGAAATTTAATTAAATAACAAGTGTATAAATCATGTTTATATTAATTTATTTTTCATTAATTTGAATTCAATTATTATTAATTTGCATTTTGAAAATTTGAAATTTGTTATTTTAAAATTTAGTTAATAATAATTATTTATCATAATTTATTTTTCTTTAATTTAATGTGGGATTATTATTTTTTATTTTCAAATTTCACAATTTTTATTTTTAAAATTTAATTAAATAACTACTTTATTTTAATTTATTTTTTCATTAATTTAACATTCAACTACTATTATTTTTTATTTTTGCAAGAAATGTGAAAGGAAGGTTTGAATGGAAGGTTGCATTGTTTCAAGGTTAGATATTTAGCAATATGGTCTTATTCAACCAAACAAATGTTAACAAGCCAACAAGGCAACAAGGAAAGGCAAAATGTTACTTGAATGTGAAAAATGGCTACGATGGTAGAAGATTGGTAGGATCGTAAAAGACTATTTTTAAAGTCTATTTGGTAGTGATTTTAAAAAACGTTTTACTTCTCCTAATATTTAAAAGATAAAAAAATTTAAGCATAAAAAATATTAAAAATATTTTTTAGAATCACTATCAAACTTACTTTTATTAAATAAATTGAAGTGTTTTGAACTCAAATCTTCTCTTATCTATAACTAAAAGCATTTTTTTAAAAAGATGTTTTCCCGTCGAGCAATCTCTTCCTAATGTTGCTTACCTACATGACTCAAGTTTCAATAATTTATAATTATCGTAAATATCGTACAATTATAATTATGAGAGATAATGGAGAAACTCTCCTTATTTAATGACAAACATAGACATGTTTGTTTAACACAGACAGAAAAAGAGTACTTCATTTCGATGTTGAGAATTAAGTTGGAGAGTAAATAAATAATAAAGAAAGATGAGAAAAATGAGTAATATTTGTTTGAGGAACTTGTAATAAAAAAATTAAATAAAAGACTCTTAAAATAGATGACTAATATTTGTTCTAGAAACTCTAAACGCTCAACACAATCGGAGTATAGAATCGTCAACAAGGGCGTCTTACCTTCATTGCCAACCCGTTTTCGTCATATTCTTATCCAAGACTATAACATCAGTTGATGATGTGACTTGTGAAGTGCATGACGATCATTTGATGACGCCAACATGTGAACATGCCAGGAATTTATGTTCTTCATGATGTTTTTAATCAAATAATATTTTAAGAACCTCAATACTTACACATTTCCACGTGTTGCCTCATATACTCCATCACGCACTTCCCAGCAGTAGGTGGTATTTAAAAAAAATTCATATTTGATCATTTGGATACAGCCAGAAAAACTTAGCTCGACAATAGCGTGCCTTTTTTAATCTTTCTTCGCTACAAGTGGGGTGTAAATAGAGTTTCCTGTCAAAGTAATTTTTTTGTTAAAAAAAAATTTCCCATTTTTTTTAACTTTAATTTTTTTTTTTTAATACAACGGACTATGGTTTTACTTTTAAATTAATTATGATTTTAAGAATATTAAAGGAAAATATTATTCCTTCTTCACCAAGTCAGAAAAAAATATAAAGGAAAATATTAAAGAAAATATTGTAATATTTTCCCTATTATTTTCCTTAAAAAATTATGAGGAAAATAAAAAAAAAAAAAAAAAAAAAAGGAAAGGGGGGGGGGGGGGGGGGGGATTTTATCGGGCTCTTGTTCACCGAGGCTTCACCTCTAACTTCCTTTTCATCGGTGGCTATGGCTTCTCACCGTCGTCGACCCTTTCAACGGCTATCACTATCACTCCGACCACCTTCTAGTGCCGAAAACCTACCCTTTTTAGGCACTCGAGTTCCCATGGATGAAGTGCGTTCTTAATCAAGTTCCCATGGATGAAATGAATTCTTCAAATCCAGTGAATGTATTCGGATCCATGTCTTTAGATCAGGTATGAATTGAACTCCAATCCACCTCATCCTGTGAAAACCCGAAACCCAAGGTAATCGCTCTCTCTTGGGTTCTCTGTTTGGGTTTCTAGGTTGCTTTCGCCTTTCCTGTTTCTTAAATTTCGTCATAATTTTTTTAAACTTTCCTGGCTTGTTGCTTTTTGGATTTGGTTTGATTTTTACCCTTGATGTTCTACTATTGTTTATTAGTCGATGGTTTTTTCATAATTTGGTTGGGGGAATGGGTCTGCAGTTGTGTATTGCATATGTATGCTATTGTTGCCCCTGAGTGCTTGGTTATTGTTTTGTATCATTGTTGGTGGCATCAATTTTTGGACGGTTTAACATTGGATTGTTAGAAGTATCAGTTTCTACTCTATTGACTAGAAATGTTACCATAAAAACAAAATTAAGATGTCTGTTGCGTTACAGACCCAGTAGATTAAATAACAAAACGAAATGAAAATAGTCAATAAATTTGGTAGCGGGCTGAGATGAGACCCTTCCATATATCTTCAAATGTGAAATTAATCACATGACACTAAATGAGAAACTTGATTAGAAGTTATCATTCATTTGTATTATTGTTATTTTACTGAAATAAAGACAAGTTATTCTCTTGATTGTGAAAATTGTTTTTACATTGCTGTTTTATTGTCTAAAGCTTTTGATAAATGCTTAGATATGCTATATTCTGTCAATTTCAATTGTCTTCTATTGTCAAGCCTTTCTGGTATCTAGGGATAAACCTGTCCTGTCTTTTGGTTTGTGGGGGCTTAAAGGTGGGATATGTTGTAATTGGGGTTGTGTTTTCAAATGGGAAGTGGGGATTGTGATTTGTTTGAGTGGGAGAAGATGAGGGTTGTTGTTTTCGGGTTTATTTGTGTTATGGCTACTGCCATACTACCATCATCCCCTCCTAAACAAATGGTGATCAACTTTAGCAAGGGTAGCTTGAAACATCACCCTGCAATGTGACACACCAATTAATAAAGAAAACAAGTTCGGCTTACCAGGATCTAGAAAGGTTTTTATGAGAGATTTTTATACCTTGCTTAATTTTCTGGTGTTTTGACGCCATCAATATATATCTCTGAGACATGAGAGATTTTATGCCAATCCTCCCCTATTGTTTTCTTGCATCTTTCAATCAATTGAGGGCATTCTCTAATCACAAGTCTGTCAAGGGATGTGAGGCTGCACACTGGCAATGCCTCCAACTTTGGTAATTTCCAAGCATCAAAACTCATAGATTCCCGAGCCCGCCTTGGAACGTGGTCTTCCCCATTTCCATCTAGTGAATTGAGCCTTCTGCAATCGAAAATCATGAGATGCTCTAACTAGGGCAGTTGTTTCATGCTAGGTGCCAAAGTCTCCAAACTCCTACAACCGCCAATAGCCAATGATCAAAGGGCGGTGAGGCTTTGCGTCCCTTGAAGTAGAAATTCTAGATTGTCACATTCGTAAATCCTTAAAATACGAAGAGATTCTAGGCGTCCTATCCCTGTCAAAGCCCTCTGTTTCGTGGTGATGCATAAATTCCTCAAACTGATGAGGTTCCCAAACTCCTTGGGCAGATTCTCAAATCCCGCATTTGAAAAGCGACAACCTTTGCAGATGAAACAACTTGCATATTGAAGTTGGAAGTTTCTTTATCCTCTCATTCCAGTTGAGGTTGAGAAGTCTAAGATGCTTTAGATTACTGATAGAATTTGGCAATGTGTCAAAGTTCGAATATGATAAATCTAGCATCTTAATGCATTTGAACTTTGACATGCAAGCTTTAAGAAATGGTTCACCACATGATGTCTCCCACACCAATCACTATTCAAGTACTGCTTTCTCATTGAGATTTATGTTCATTAGTTGGAGAAAGGATGACAAGTTATGATTGTGCCACGTGATACACAAATTCAATATGCATTTGAACTAAAATAGTGTATCAAAGGAACCTCAATGGTGATCCCATTTGTTGCATTTGAACTAAAATATAGATTCATTTGAACTAAAATAGTGTATGGGTTTTCCATTTCTTTTTACCTAATTTACTTTTCTATTATTTGTGCAGGCAAAGCAAGTTCATCCTGATAAAAATCCGAGTAAGTTCACTTCTTTGTCATTCATTCATCATCTTCTTTTTAATACTCTACTCTCCTTCATTCATCCCAAAACCAAGTGGAGGACCAAGTATTCTTAAGTAATCATGCAAATTTCAGACTGAATAATGAACTTAATACACTTCTTTGTCAAAGTTTTTGCGGCTAGCGAATAGAGCACAGAGTTCAGTTTGATTGCCTCAGGTGCTTAAGGTGATATGTTTTGTATAGATAGTATCATGGGGTTGTGGAGTGGCACTCTGGATAGTTGGCTAATTTCAGTGGCTAGGTGTTGTTAGAAGTTGTGTAAACCAACTTAAGGATAATCAAATCTGCAGTTACTTTTACCTTAGTTTTGATACTCGTTTTTACATTTTTATCTAGTCCTTTTTGCTCATGTATCTCTACATTGATCATAGGATATATGTATGAATTCTGCATGTTTCATTGCATATAAATGAGTGGTTCTTTAGAGGGCAGTGCACTATAATGGCAGCCTCCATATCATCTTAGTTCATTCAAAACATTGAGCGGTTTATTATAACATCTTTTCTAGTGCAGGATTACCTTAGTTATATATATATTTATGATATCAAGTAATAATATATAGAACTCGAAAATATATTTATAGATGAAGGTATTCAAAATAAAAGAGAATTATTATATATTATTTTCAAATTTATGTTTCTATTACTTTCTTCAAAAAACCTTTTGTTGATTTTGAGAATCTCCTTTGATTTTTGTAGCCGCTTTTGGTTGATGGCATAAAGATCACAATAAATAATTACAATTTTCTGACCATTTTTCTGGTCTATTGTTTTGTTTTGTGAAATTGAAAATTTGGTAATAAAAACCATTTTCCAATTTGTAGCACTGAAAACTTGAAGTTGCAGAAAAGGTAAATTCATGGAAGTTTGTGACTGAAATGTGATGGTTTAAATTTCAACCTGTGTGCACTACAATGGAAATTTCAATGGCTAAATGTAACTAGTTTCTGCAACATGTTTTTAACACGCTAGGCATGAAAATTTGTTAATATTTTTTTTTCTCAATTTTATTAATCCAAATAGTCTAACTATAGATGGAGAATGAACAATACATATAGTGGTGTGTCTCACTGAATACAGTTAGAGGGAGAGTTGAATGAGAATGATATCTTTCTACCAATATACTCCAAGAGTTCAATTTTTGTTTTCCTGAAAAAATTTATTATTCAACAAATTGATAACCATCTAAAACAAATTGTTGATTTTATTTTCCTTCAATTTTTCATTTACTTTTTTTCCTGGTTAACCAAACAAAAGAAAATGAATTCTTTTTTTTTTCCTTTGAATTTTCCACAGATAACCAAACAAGTGAAAAAATTTATAATCATTTCTTTAGTTTTTTTCTTTCCTTCTATTTTTCCTCCCAATTTTCTTTCTCTCGCATTTTCCGGGAACCAAACATAGCCTAAAGGAAATAATTTTTTTTTTCCTCTTTTCATATGGAAGATAAAAATAAATAAAATTAGCAAGAGATAGGCTCGAAGTCAATTTGAATGTCTAATTGAGTTATAAAAAATAAAAAATAAAAGATAAACTTAAATTTAAAATTAATAAATTTTTTTTATATTGTTTTTATCCAAAAAACAAAAATCATTTACTTTAATATTTATTTTTCTTCCTTTGCCAATTTCCTGCTAAAATCAACTTGTGAACATATAAAATTGCCCAACCTAGTGGTCCTAATTGGCAATCGCATCCCAAACCAATGATTCAAAAAATTCCTTGTTTAAGAAACCACAACGCCTTGTAAACAATGAGTAGGATTGATCCTTTTGCCAAATGACATGGTCTCAGTTCCAACTTTGACTTTGCACCTTCATCAAAATCCACTAGCACAAAAACATTCCCCCAGTCACAAAATTTGAGCCCTTAGTACCAGCTTGCGACAAAAAATTTTCATGAGATGTCATCAAATTAAAGGTTAAATTTTCCGGCCTACCTTTTTCCCTTGTGTGGTTAGAAAATAACCTATGAAATGATCAAAAGTTTTCAATAAGATCACCTATTTGTTAATACCCTGATTGATTGATTTTTGATCATTTATCGTATCAAAACATAATTTATAACTTAATTCACTATTCTAGAATATCTTGTAACCAATCAAAAATAGTTGAAGTACAAACTACAATAGTTTATTAGATGTCGTTCATTATGATGGATTATTCTTGACAATTAAGACTTAAATGGAGGAAAATAAAAGGTTGTAATCAAGTGAAATTGATTTGGCAATTCATGATGAAAAATCAAAATAACAATGGTTTCTAATTAAGAAGAACAATAAAATGTAAAATAGAAGAAAATTAATAGGAAATGAAATTATCATAGTTATGATTTTCTAGAAAATAATTTCCATAATGAATACATGTTGAGATATGTTTTTCATCAAATTAGAACGAAGACTTAAATTTTCATTTAAACCGATTTTAGATTTAGTTTTAAGTCTAGATCTAATTTCTCTTCAAATTAAGTTATTTAATCTAAGAGATCAATTTAAACTATATATTCAATTTATCTTAAATCTTCTTCCAATAATTCATACAATGCAACTATTCGATCTCATTAAATCTAAGATTAAGAATTTAATGAATCTATCTAGTTTGCAATGTAATAGTCATTCAAGATAATTTGAAGAGAAAAACCCCCAAAATTCAAGTAATCAACCAATTGGATCAAATTACCTTTGCAATTCAAGCTCATTTCTCTAATTCACCATGGATCTTACCTCTAGATCCTCATTCCTTCAAAAAAACAAGATTTAGCCACTCATACTTGGAGATTTGGTCTCACAAGGCATGTTTGACTAGTGAGAAAATGAAGGAAAATAAAGAATTCTATTAAGAAAGAAAATATAGAAAATTCTACAATAAAAAATGTCTCAAAAGTCCCTACATGAGAAATTCAAATTTATATTTATAGGTCAAGGTCAAGTGGATACTTGGCATGATCTAAGAGGTTTTCCAGAAGCTTCTCCATTAAGCAATCTAGAGTTAATTAGCAAAATAACCATTTCACACAAGCTTAACCATTTCGTATGAAAAAAACTAATTTCGCATGGTTGTGCGAAATAAATTTCGCATGGTTGTGGGAAATCAATGGAGCCAACAGTTGCAGTAGCTTCTAGACCATTTTGCATGGTTGTGTGAATTTTTCGCATGTTCATGCGAAATCAGCTTACAAATCCTTCTTAGCCTACAGTCGATTTTCCTTTTCTAGTCCATTTCGCACAGTCATGCAAAATTGCACCATATGGTTTTTAAGCTCCTCTTTGTTACTTCCTTCATTTTCATATTTTGACTCCACTTTAACTACCTTGAATTGAATCTAAATCCCAATCCAAACTAATTATATTGTTCCTTCCTCATCATCCACATTATTCACCCTCTTCAATTCCATTTATCTTTTGTCACTCAATGCATCAAAAATCACTTTGAAATAGCTCCAAAACTTCACAAAAATCATTAATATCACTTGCAAGGGCAATAATGTATTAATTGGGTATGTTAGGCATAATTACTACTCAAAAGGTATGGAATTCATTAGAATTATTATTTAAAATGTGCTCTTTTTGAGTAGTAATTGTTAGCCCAAGAGTTCTCCTAATTGCGTTTTGATAATAATAAACCATGGTTAAGTTACTAATTGGTTTGAACTATAAAGAATTTCATATGTTAATTTAGAAATTCATCAAAGGACCCAATGGATGCAAGATCAAGACAATTGGAAGACCCTTTAATCATAGGAAACATATGTAAGATGAATGCATGGGTGCACTTAGGATTTTCATATCTTTCCATGCATCTTTAAAAACTCGATTTATATATTAAAGTTACATTTCTGTTAAAACCCAAATTTTATCAAATGAATCTTAGGAAAATCATTTCAAAATTGCCATATTAATTTACCTAAAAACCTTGCCTAAGTGTTAGAAGAGAAAATGACAAAAAAAGATAGGTTTTTGAGCAAAAAATGGTGAATTGGTCAAGGTAATGGCCTACAGCTCAACTGGCTAGGGTACCGGTAGATCGGTTACACTTTCCCAATCAAGGTCTAGTTGAGAGATGCAAAAAATATTCTCTCTCTTCCAGTAGCCTTTCATTATCAATTGAGGACTGATTGAGGACCAATCGAGGACTAACAGTCACCTGCTATGCATTTATTGTCTAACGGCTAGTCAACTAATCGACCCCCAGCTCGACTGATCGAGACTACTTTTTGGCATTTTGCCTCCCAAAGCTAGAAACTTATAAATTGAGAGCTCCACTTCATTTATGAGCAAGAGAACACCTGTATTTATTTGTTTACCTACTTATTCTTGCCTTCAAAGCTCTCATTCTTTCCTTGGTGCATTAAATCTCCATTTGCATATTCTTTAGTGCACCTTTGTGTTTCATCCTAGCTTTAAGTTGTATTTGAGCCATTGTTGAGCTAGATTGAGATATTTGAATTGTTTATTTGAGTGTTAGAAGCTTCAAGTGAGTAGAAACTTGAAGGGATTGTGTAAGAGCTCATTGGAGCTAGAATCCAAGTGTAAAGGTGTTGGAAGCTTGGTTGAAGCTTCAAGTATAGTGGAATCTCCACTCAGTTAGGAGCTTGAGGAGAGTGAACATAGGTAAGAAGTGTCAAACCACTATAAAATCTAAGTTTTCTTCCTCTAACCTTATCTCTTTATATTTGTGCTTCATTTGCTTGAATATGTTGTGTTTGAAAAAAAAATTTAAAAACCCAATTCACCCCCCTCTCCCTCCCTCCCTCTTGGATGTTTTCTCTATTAATATTAGCCTTTATTTTCTCAATTGTTATCAGAGCTAAGCCTCTTGTTTAAGACTTAATCGTCTAAGAGGAAATGACTAATCCATTAAGCTCATCTCTCATTGAAAGTTTTGTAACCAATAGACCTTCCTTTTTTATAGGAACCGATTATCCCTATTGGAAAACTGACATGAAATATGGGATGAAAAATAATAATTTCTATCTATTAGATTGACTATACACACAGTTTACATAGGAGATTACAAGAGAAGAAATAGGAAACAAGAGACATGATAGGAAACTAACTTATTCTTAAATCAGAAAACTATCTAACTGAATATCCAAATTTAAGGGATTTTAAAATAATTATCCTATTCTATTTACAGCTCAATTACAACCTATTTACAGCTCTACACTCCCCTTCAAGTTGAGGAATAGATGTATTCCATTCCCAGCTTGAATACAAGATCGTGAAACATTGAACTGTTCAGCCATTTTGTTAGGATATCAGCTAATTGATGTTCTAATGGAATATAGGACATACACACTACTACTTCCTCCAATTTTTCTTTGATGAAATGCCTATCAATCTCAATATGTTTTGTCCTATCGTGTTGTATAGGGTTATGAACAATATCGATAGCTAACTTGTTATCACAATAAAGCTTCATAGGACCATCCCACTTGATTCTCAAATCATCTAGAATAATCTTCAGCCAAAGTAGTTCACACAACCCTTGAGCAATGACCTTAAACTTTGATTCTGCAAACGACCTTGCTACCACATTCTGCTTTTTACTTCTCCATGTTACCAGATTACCTCCAAGAAAAGTACAATACCTATAGTTAATCTTCGATCCACTAAGGAACCTACATAGTCAGCGTCGGTGTATGCTTCTAGAGCAAGAGTATTGTTCTTCTTGAACAAAATTCCTTTCTCGGGGTTGCCTTTCAAGTAATGCAGCACCCTATAAGCAGCTTGAAGATGAGGTTCTCTTGGATCATGCATGAATTGATTGATCACGCTCACTGAGTAGGGGATGTTTGGCCGAGTGTGAGTAAGGTATATGAGCCTACTAACTAGTCTTTGGTACATTCTTTTATCCAATAATGGTTCTTCTTTAGCTTATCCCAACTTGTGGTTTGGATCCATTAGGGTATAGATTGGTTTACACCCAATCTTCCTTGTTTCTATCAATAAATTAGTCACATACTTTTGTTGAGAGAGGAATATCCCTTGTCTGGAATACACCACCTCAATACCGAGGAAGTACTTTAGTTTCCCTAGTTCCTTTATCTCAAACTCTATTGCTAATCTCTACTTCACTTCATGCTTTTCTCTTTCATCATTTCCAGTCACTATGATGTCATCAACATAGACTAGAAGAGCAGTTACTCTCCCTACAGCCGAGTGCTTAATGAAGAGAGTGTGGTCACCTTGGCTTTGTTTGTACCTAGACTCTTTCATTACTTTTGAAAATCTCCCAAACCAAGCCCTAAGAGATTGTTTTAGCCCATAAAGGGCCTTTTTCAGCTTGCACACCTTGTTACCTATGTTTCCCTCAAATCCCGGTGGGATGTTCATGTAAATCTCTTCATCTAAATCACCAAGAAGAAATGCATTCTTAACATCATACTGAAGGAGTTGACAATTGTACTAGGCAGCCAATGACAATAGGATTCTTACAGTATTCATTTTTGCAACTGGAGCAAAAGTCTTCTAACAATCAACTCCATAAGTTTAAGTGTACCCTTTGGCTACCAATCTTGCTTTATGTCTCTCAAGAGATCCATCAGCCTTATATTTCAGTGTGAAAATCTACTTGCAATCAACAATGTTTTTCTCTTTCGGTCTTTCAACAATCTCCCATGTTTTATTCTTTTCTAATGCACTCATCTTCTCTCTCATAACATCCTTCCATTCCCTTTTTGTCAATACCTCAGAAACAATGTTAGGGATGATAGTGGTGTTTAGACTCACAATGAAATTCTTGTGGGCTGGTGATAGGTGCTTAAGAGACACATAGTGTGATAGTGGATAGAGTGGTCGGTTAGTGCATTCTCTGGTGCCTTTTCTGACAACAATGGGAAGGTCTAGGTCTAGGTTGTCTGTTGGGTCAGTGAAAGTTTCACCAGGTTGTGTATGTAAAGGTGGGTTTAATCTTACCGTGATTTCATTCATAGGATCTGAGTTGGATTTTTGGACCTGGTTTTGTTTTGGAATGACCTTTTCCCTTGAATACACCTTAGGAACTTGTGGAAAATTGCGAGGGACACTGGCTGGAACAGGGGATGACACGGGTTCAGTGGGAAAATTGGGTGACTCAGGTGTGATTGGCTCGGATGACTCAGGTTTTTCATCACCATGGGTTGAGACATGAGGAAGGTCAAGAGGTTTAAAGAACTCACAAGGACTATCTTCCATCATTGAAATCTCCCCCTAAAGAGAGGACTTGGGGAAAAAAAGGTTTATTTTTTGTGAAGGTGACTTCTGTAGAGATGTAAAATTTTTCGACTGAGAGATTGTAACACTTGTATCCTTTTTGAGTGGATGAGTAACCAAGGAAGACACATTTTATGGCTCGAGGGTCTAGCTTGTCTCTATGTTGGCTGTGGACATGAATAAATGCAGTGCACCCAAATACCTTAGGAGTGAGCCTATTTGAGGTTTTGAAGTGTGGATAGAAACTCTTAAGTATCTCTATGGGGCTTTGTTGTCTAACACTCGTGAGGGAATTCTATTTATCATGTATGTGGCAGTAAGAATAGCTTTCCCCCAATAGGACTTAGGAACATTCCCTTGAAAGAGTAAGACTCGGGTTGTGTTGAGTAAATGCCCATTTTTCCTCTCGGCTACCCCATTTTTTTTTTAGGTGTGTTAACACATGATCAGTCATGGAGAATGCCCTATGATTGAAAATAGGGTGACAAAATCTGGTTGAAGTAATCTCTAGCATTGTTTGTCCTAAAGCTTTTTATTTTAACCCTAAATTGGTTTTGAACCATTGAGTGGAAATTAGGTATAACAATGCTAACATTAGATTTTTGTTTAAGAAGAAATATCCATGTAACTCGAGTGCAGTCATCAATTAAGGATACAAACCAATGAGCCCCAGAAACATTAGGTATAGTCGAATGACCCCATATGTCACTATGAATCAAATGAAAAGAATGAGAACTTCTTTTATTACTAATAGGAAAAGATACATGAGTATGTTTTGCCAATTCACAAGTTTCACAATGAAACTTAGAAATATCTAATCCTTGGAACAAATGAGGAAACATGACCTTTAAAACCCTAAAATATGGATGACCTAGACATAGGTGATACAACCAAATGGTCTCTTTATTTGAGGAACTGAGAAAAGACAACGACAAATTATTACTAGTTTTCTGAGATGATTCAAGGTGGTAAAGACCTCTTCTTTCCTTAGCAAGTCCAATCCTCCTCCTCGAGCCTTGTTCCTGAAAAACACAATAAGAAGGGAAAAAAATAGCATAACATTTAAGATCATGGGTAAGATTTTGAATGGAAACAAGGTTGGCCAACAATTTTGGTACATGAAGGACATTTTTAAGAATAAGGGTATGTGTGATGTATATGTCTCCGAAACCTGCAACAGTAGCTAAAGAGCCATTAGCCACTGCAATTTTCTTGTTACTTAGGCTTGGGGTATAGGTATGGAAAAGTTGAGATTTGGAGGTCATATGGTCTATGGCACCGGAGTCTATTATCCAAGAGTCATCATAAACCCTATGTGAGGCATTTTCACAAAAAGAGAATGAAGGTATACCTAAAAGAGCCAAAGAACAAGTTCTAGCAGGTTTGTCAAGGGATCCCAACAAGATTCTCAACTTCTCCGTTTCTTCACTATTGAACCCGCCTATTGCTGAATTTTCCTTTGTTTTGTGCTGCTCTGCCATGTGTGCTTGAGGCCTTTGCTGCCCTTAACAGTTTCCCCATTCACGACTTGGTGGCTTACCATTCAACTTCCAACACTTCTCTTTTGTGTGCCTTAGTTTCTTGCAATAGGTGCACCAGAGATTGTCCTTGTTCTCCTTCCACTGATTGTCTCTACCTAAGTGTTTAGGTTGATCATTCTTTCCTTGTTCTGAATATTCTATTTTTATAACTAGGACTGATCCATCCAAGGTTTGTGGTTCAAGCATAACACTCCTTCAGCTTTCCTCACCTCGAATCAGTGCCACCACCTCATTAAAGCACATAAACTCCTACTTGCCAAGAATGTGGATTCTCACTTGATCAAATTTCGAGTTAAGCCCAACAAGAAAATCATATACTCTATCTTGTTCAATGAAATCCTTTAGAACAGCAGCATCCTCAAGACATTTGATTTTTATCACCTTATAATGATCAAGTTCTTGCCACAAAGCTTTCAATTGATTGGCATATTCAGTAACTGTTTTACTTCCCTATTTTGCAGTAATCGTCTTCACCTTAACCTCATATACTTGAGTCGCATCTCTAGCTTTTGAAAACGTTTGTTGGATTGCGTCCCAAATATTCTTAGTTTTAGCCAAGAACATACATGTGTCACTAATCTCAGGAGTTATAGAATTCCACAACCACGCCATAATCATAGAATTTTCTTCATCCCATGCTTCAAAACGGAGATCCCCTGGTTTCAACCCTATACCCATAAGATGGTTAATCTTCTCTTTCCCTTTCAGCATAGTACGAACAAGTTAAGACCATTTAAGGTAATTTTTTCCATCCAGCCTATACACAACCTGAATGTTTTGCAATTCCCCGGGTTGTTGAGATCGAACAATCTCCTCCGATTGTGCTGTAGTAGTCGTCTCTACAACCTTTAACATCTTCCACGAAAAAACTAATCTCTTAGGAATTAAGGCAGATCGCGAAACAAAAAACCAGTAGCAATGAAGGCTGGTAAAAGAACACATGAAATACTCTGTTTTGCCTTCAGAAAACACAACAAAACAAAGCAAAGAAAGAAAACGTGAATAAAAAAAAATCCAGCTATGAAGGTTAGAAAAAATGGCGATGAAGGCCAAAATGATGCCCGAGTTTTAAAAACCTACTGCTTTGATACCATGACACGAAATATGGGATGAAAAATAATAATTTCTATCTATTAGATTGACTATACACATAGTTTATATAGGAGATTACCAAAGAAGAAATAGAAAACAAGAGATATAATAGGAAACTAACTTATTCCTAAATCAGAAAACTATCTAACTGAATCCCCCAATTTAAGGGATTTTAAAATAATTCTCCTATTCTACTTACAACTCAATTACAACCTATTTACAGCTCGACAAAAACTAAAATGACTTGGTTTTTTACAATCAACTGATTTAGACATATGGGATGTCATTAAAGATGGTTCAACTTTTCCTTTAAAACTAGTTGATGGAGTCATGTTTCCAAAACCCAAGCAAGAAATGGATGAGTGTGATAGAAGAAATTTTCAATTAAATGCTAGGGTCGTTTATACTTTGCAATGTGTTATGGATAGAAATCAATATAATAGAATTTGTTAATGCAAATCAGCTAAAGAAATTTGAAGATTACTTGAAATAACTCATGAAAGAACAAATCAAGTTTAAGAGTCAAAAATCAATTTACTTGTTCATAGTTATGTAATTTTTTTTTTTTTTTTATGAAAGATAACGAAACTATTGTTGAGATGATCACTAGGTTCACTGACATTGTCAATGGTCTTGAAGCTTTGGGAAAGACCTACAAGGAATTGGAGAAGGTGATGAAGATCTTAAGATCACTTCCATCAAAGTGGGATACAAAGGTCACTGCAATTCAAGAAGCCAAATACTTGACCAAGCTACCTTTGGAGGAACTCATTGGGTCATTGATGACATATGAGATCAATTTGGCAAAGAAGCAACAAGAAGGGGAAAACAAAAAGAAGAAGAGCATAGTTCTCAAAGCTACAACTAAGGAAGAAGAAGAAGTTGAAGAAGAAAAACAAAGTGAAGAAGACGAAGACTTAGTTCTCATCATAAGAAAGTTCAACAAGTTCATGAGGGATGAAAAGTTTAAAGGAACAATGTTCACTTCTAGAAGAGACTCCTTTAAAAAGGAATCTTCATCCCATGGTGACAAAGAGAGATGAGATGAGAAAAGGGACTAGGTGTGCTTCAAGTGCAAAAAAAGGTTAATAACAACTATTTATTTTAATTTATTTTAATTTATTTTACTTTAATTTTAATTTCGATTACTATTTTTAATTTTAAAATTTCACAATTTTTTATTTTTAAAATTTAATTAAATAACAATGGTATAATACATATTTATCTTAATTTATTTTTCATTAAATTAACATTTAATTATTATTAGTTTTTAATTTAATTAAATAACAAAAATATTTTAATTTAATTTTTCATTAATTTAACATTCAATTACTATTATTTTTTATTTTGAATTTTTGAATTTTTTTAAAAAAAATTTAATTAAATCACAACTATACTTCTTTGTACTAATATAAATTAGATTTTTCCTATATATTTTTTATACAAAAATTAGAGACATCAGTAGGGTTGACAATTGGAAGTTTAGCGCTAGAAAATCAGTTTTTTTTTTTTTTTTTTGTTTATGGATCCCCTCTTACCAGCCTAGGATCGTCCTTTGCAGGGCGCTGATCAATAACATCTAGGGTAGAAAAAAAAAATTGTAGGTTTGGAATAAATAAATAAATTAGTTGTGTAGGCTTTAGATTAGAAAAGAAAAGAAAAGAAAATGTGTGACTTGGAAGTGAGATTGTTGAGTGAAGAGAAAAAGAATTTGGAATTAATAGGGTGAGAATAATAATAATAATAATAATAATATCATAATCAAAACAAAGGCTGGTTGAAAGGTAGTTTTGAATTTTGTAGGTTGGTTTGAATGGTGTGGAGTGGAAAATAATAATAATAATTTATTGCAAGACATGGAATGTTCCTAAATTAAAGAGGATTACCTATTTACCCTTTCTACACACTTGTATAAAATCTTAGAACTTCTATATCATTGGTAAAAGATGATGTAATAATATTTGGAATCATGGGTTTGGAATGTGATTGCCAACGGGACCACCGGTTGTTACAAGTTGATTTTAAGAGGAAATTAGCGGGGGAAGAAAAATAAATATTAAAGGAAATAATTTTTTTTTCTCTTTTCATGTGGAAGAGAAAAATAAATAAAATTAGCAAGAGATAGGCTCGAAGTCAATTTGAATGTCTAATTGAGTTATAAAAAATAAAAAATAAAAGATAAAATTAATACATTATTTTTATACTATTTTTAAAATTTATTTTATTTATTTTTATCCAAAAAACAAAAATCATTTACTTTAATATTTATTTTTCCTCCCTTGCCAATTTCCTGCTGAAATCAACTTGTGAACATATAAAATTGCCCAACCTAATGGTCCCAATTGGCAATCGCATCCCAAACCAATGATTCAAAAAATTCATTGTTTAAGAAACCACAACGCCTTGTAGGATTGATCCTTTTGCCAAATGACATTGACATGGTCTCAGTTCCAACTTTGACTTGGAACCTTCATCAAAATCCACTAGCACAAAAACATTCCCCCAGTCACAAAATTCGAGCCCTTAGTATCAGCTTGCGACAACAAAATTTCATGAGATCTCATCAAATTAAAGGTCAAATTTTCCGGCCAGCCTTTTTCCCTTGTGTGGTTAGAAAATAACCTATGAAATGATCAAAAGTTTTCAATAAGATCACGTGTTTGTTAATACCCTCATCGATTGATTTTTGATCATTTACCGTATTAAAATATAATTTATAACTTAATTCACTATTCTAGAATATCTTATAACCAATCAAAAATAGTTTTAGTACAAACTACCGTAGTTTATTAGATATCGTTCATTATAATGGATTATTCTTGGCAATTAAGACTTAAATGGAGGAAAATAAATGGTTGTAACCACCTGAAATTGATTTGGAAATTCATGATGAAAAATCAAAATAACAATATGTGGACCCCGTATTTTTGCTCGATGCGTTCCCACCCGATGGCGAAACTTACTTTTTATTTTATTTGATGAAATTTTGATTTTTAGAAAAAAAACTTTGGAGTCGCCACTTATTTTTGTTTTATTTTTAAAGGGAAAAACAAAATAAGAAAGAAAAATCCTAAGTGTGACTCCTAAAGGAAAAGTAAGTCTATGAAAAATCGAGTTTGGGTCCGGGGGTCAGGTTACTTATTAGGAAGGTACGGTGGTGAGCCGTAGCACCCCTCTAAGCTCATATACATACGACCTCTACTAAATGAATTAAGACAATTGTGGCAATTAATTATGGATACCGAGAAAAATAATTAATGTAAAAGTCACGGTGAAAATTAATATACAAAAAAAATTACGAAATCTAATTATAAGAATACACAAAATAAATGACAAAAGAATAATGCAACATGATTTATTGAACTAACTAAATAAATAAATAAATAAAAATATATTAAAAAAAAGTTTTCAAGAAATTTCAAAGGATTTTATTAAAAATGATTTTGAAAGAGTGATTTCAATTTATTTATTTACAAAAAGAATCAGTTTATTTTCTCAATTTCATTTGTATTCAATTTTTTTAAAAAAAAAACTATTTACACTTATTGTATCAAAAGAACTTATTACAAAATTTTAATTTGGGCACAAAAATTATATTTACTTGTTTTTACTAATAATGAATTTTTATAATTTTATTTACGAAAGTATTTAGATTCATTTTCATTTAAAAGAGTGATTTTTATAAATTATTTAAAATGACATAACTTTATTTGCAAAAGAAATTTTAATTAAAAAGAAAAACAAAGATTTAAATTTTCTATTTATGAAAAACACTTTTAATCCTATTTTAATTAAGGAAAAAGAATTCATTTGAAAAAAATATTTTTAGACAATTTTATTAAAAATTAATTTTTGGAACAACTTTATTTACAAAACAATTTTTGGACAATTTTTATTAAACAAAGAAATTTTTGAACAATGTCATTAAAAACAATTTTTCGAATTCTATTAAAAACAATTTTTTTAGATTTTTCTAAATGCATTTTTCTGAATTTTTATAAATAATAAAAAAAACTTTCTTTTATTAAAAATAATATTTTAAAATTAGTATTTTATTAGAACATATTTACTAAATTCTTCCTCTCATTTAAAAAAAATTCTAATTTGTTCGATGTTCAATTCTATACACACTCAACAAATATATACGAACAAATATTTACAAGAACTAATTAAAATAAAACCAAGTAAAAGTGGGAAATAAAATATATACCCAAATAAACTTACAACAAGCTCTACATGTCATCAATTCATACTCAGCCAACAAGATTGTAGAATGAGTTCATGCAAAAATAAAAATAGCACAAATGTAAATATTCAGAGATGTATAAAATCCCAAACAAATATTCAAACCCAAATTCCAATTTCAAATTAGTCCCATAAGTTTCGTCAATTAAAATGAGCCCAAATTACTATAGGTCTTAACCCAGAACATCCAAATTAATAACAAAAAATGCAAACACAATCAACCAAACCTAAAATTGGATAAATTAAAATAAATTCTACTAGACCTAAATTTAATATTTCATAATCTAAGCCTAGTTTAATATACACCACAATTGTCCCATGTCCAAATTAAATAATTCAAATTGACCAAGCCCATATCAAATATTCAAATAATCCAACAAATCCCACCCACATTATAGGCCCCAAAATTCACATCAATTAACAAGCCCACATAAAAAAAAATACATGGTCAAAAGAAATAATATTTCAAGCTCAATCCAATAAGCCCAAACAAATAACAACTTAACAATAAGCCCAAGCCCAAATAAACAATATGCAATTGATATAATCCAAATATCCCCCAAATTAATCACCAAATACAATATACCCATAAACTCAAATTAACAAATTTCAAATTAATTCACTAACAATAAATTGAACCAAATTGCATATTAATCTACCAACAACATATTAACCCTAAATTTCATATTAATTCAACAATTCAAATATCACAAACAACAATTACTATTATAATCAAATCGAGAAAAATTAATAATAATAATAATAATAATAATAATAATAATAATAATAATAATAACAATAACAACAACAACAACAACAACAACAACAACAACAACAACAACAACAACAATAATAATAATAATAATAATAATAATAATAACAATAATAACAATAACAACAACAACAACAACAACAACAACAACAACAACAATAATAACAATAATAACAATAATAACAATAACAACAACAACAACAACAACAACAACAATAATAATAATAATAATAACAATAATAAGAATAACAACAATTACAATAATAACAATAATAATAATGGGAAACCGATGAGATGAGAAGAGGAATAATAATAATAATAATAATAATAATAATAATAATAATAATAACAATAATAACAATAACAACAATTACAATAATAACAATAATAATAATGGGAAACCGATGAGATGAGAAGAGGAATAATAATAATAATAATAATAATAATGGGAAACGGATGAGATGGGAAGGGAGTCGCCGGTCGGCAGTGGCTCGCCAGCGACAACTGGCTGATGGCCCTACCGACGACAGTGAGGTTGGACAGGTTTTTGGGAAGCAAAATAAAATAAAATAAAAATAAAAATAAAATGGGAGGAAGAAAATGGGGATGGAGGGACGTTGGAAAAGGCGCCAACGAGAGTGGGCATTGGGGTCATGCTACTGGAAGGGAGGTGTGGTGGAGTGCTGTGAGAGAGGAAGAAAATGGAGAAGAAAAAAAAAATCTGGGGGCCGGTGTGTGGGAGTTCGGGGGGGGGAGAAGAGAAAAGGAAAAAAAAAAGGAAGATGTGAGGGTGGGGTGCCGGCCGTGTAAGAAGAAAAAGAGTGAATGAAAGGGTGAGGGAAAAGGAAAAAAACCTAAGAAAAAATGAGGGCCGGTCGTCTCTTGAGTTAGAGGAAGGATAAAGATGGAAAAAAGGGAAAAAAAATGAAGGGGAAGAGAAAAAGGATGGGGGCCCCCAAGCGGGAAGGGAAAAATGGGAGGAAAATGGGGGGAAAATGAAAAGAGAATAAAAAAATAAAAAAATAAAAAATAAAATAAAAAAATGAGAGATTTTGATGGTGGTAGGTGGTGTGGGAGGAGAGAAAAGGAGTGAGTAGGTGGAGAAAAAAGGAAGAAAGATGAGAGAGAAAAAAATAAAATAATAAAATAGAAAATTAATAAAATAAAATAAAATAAAAATATAAAAATATAATATAATATAATATCATAATAATAATAATAATAAATAAAATAAAATAATAATAATAATAATTTACAAACTAATAAAAACTAAAAATTAAAGGGTGAGTGAGCCTAAAATAACACATGTAATTGGGATTTAAAATTGGACTCAAAATTAATGTAAAAATAAAATTGGGACAATTTTTGGGGTCTACAAATATGCCCATCTTCAGTAGAATTCATGAGTAAAGTGAATGTATACACAAACGAAACGAAGTGAACTTTGCCGAAGAACAAGAAAGACCACCAAATTTGTCCTAGTATGACATGGGCTCTCTTGAATGATAAGGCTAGGGAAAAATGACTCTGAATGCCAAAATGAGGAAAGATGGTGACTCTAGGTGCCTGAATGAGTATGCACGACAGCTCTGAATGCCAAAACTAAAGGAAGAAGATGGCATTGAATGCCAAGCTGGACAATGGCTCTGAATGCCAAAATGAAGACACGACTCTGAACGCCTAAAACTGATAAAAGGAATGGCTCTGAACGCCTAAAATTGGAAAAGATGGCTTTGAACACTTATGAAAGAAAATTGTGGCTCTGAATGCCAAAGGGAGATCTGAAGGCCTACAATTCTAAACACCCATGAAAGAAAGTAGTGGCTCTGAACACCTAAAGGGTGAAAACGGCTCTGAGCCATGAGCTCAAGGCTCTGAATGCTAAGAATGACTTTAGGCCATGAATTAGAAGAATGACTCAAGGTCGTGAGCTCAAGGCTCTGAATGCTAAGCTGACTAATGGCTCTAAATGCCAAGCTAACCAATGGCTCTGAATGCCCGACCATGAACGACGGCTCTGAACGCCAAACTAAAGATACAATGGCTCTAAAAGCCAAATTGTTGGGAAATGGTGTATGCCTGACTATGAACAATGGATCTGAATGCCAAATTGTGAACAATGACTCTAAATACCAAACTGCGAAGAGATGATGACTTTGAAAGCCTGAATGTGAACGATGGCTCTAAACGCCAAACTATAGAGAGATCATGACGGATCTAAATACTAGACTGTGAACAATGGCTCTGAACACCAAACTATGGAGAAATGATGGCTCTGAACGCTTGAACTATGGATAAATCATGGCGGTTCTGAATGTCAAACTGTGAACGATGGCTCTGAACACCAAGTTGTGAGCGACGGACTCTAAATACCAAACTATGGAGAGATGATGGCTTTGAACGCCTGAATATGAACGATGGCTCTAAACACTTGAATGTGGACGATGGCTCTAAATGCCTGAACTGTGGATAAATCATGACGCCTCTGAATGCCAAACTGTGAGCGACGAGCTCTAAATACCAAACTATGGAGAAATGATGACTCTGTACACCTGAATGTGGATGATGGCTCTGAACGCCTGAACTGTGAATAAATCATGACGGCTTTGAATGCCAAACTGTGAACGACAGCTCTGAACGCCAAACTATGAGCGATGGGCTCTAAATACCAAACTATGGAGAAATGATGGCTCTGAACGCCTGAATGTGGACGATGGCTCTGAACGCCTGAATTGTGGATAAATCATGACAGCTCTGAATGCTAAACTGAAGACATGGCTCTGAATACCAAACTATGGAGAAATGATGACTCTGCATGCTTGAATGTGGACGATGGCTCTAAATCCTGAACTATGAATAAATCATGACGGCTCTGAATGCCAAACTATGAACGACAGCTTTGAACGTCAAACTGTGAGCGACGGGCTCTAAATACCAAACTATAGAGAGATGATGGCTCTAAACGCCTTAATGTGAATGATGGCTCTGAGCGCCTGAATGTGGACGATGGATCTGAATGCCTGAATGTGGACAATGGCTCTGAATGCTTGAACTGTGGATAAATCATGATGACTTTGAATGTCAAACTGAAGACATGACTCTGAATGCCAAACAATTGAGAAATGATGGCTCTGAATGCCTGAACTGTGGATAAATCATGGCAGCTCTGAATGCCAAACTGTGAACGATGGCTCTGAATGCCAAACTATGAGCGACGGACTCTAAATACCAAACTATGGAGAGATGATGGCTTTGAACGCCTGAATGTGAACAATGCCTATGAGTGCCTGATGTGGACGATGGATCTGAACGCCTAAATGTGAACGATGGCTATGAGCGCCTGAATGTGGACGATGGATCTGAACGCTTGAATGTGGACGATGGCTCTGAACGCTTGAATTATGGATAAATCATGACGGCTCTGAATGCCAAACTATGAAGAAATGATGGCTTTGAATGCCTGAATGTGGACGGTGGCTCTGAACGCCTGAACTGTGGATAAATCATGGTGGCTCTAAATGGTAAAAACTGTGAACGATGGATCTGAACGCCAAACTGTGAGCGACGGACTCTAAATACCAAACTATGGAGAGATGATGGCTTTGAACGCATGAATGTGAACGATGGCTCTGAACATTTGAATGTGGACGATGGCTCTGAATGCCTGAACTATGGATACATCATGACAGCTCTGAATGCCAAACTGTGAGCGACAGGCTCTAAATACCAAACTAAAAAAAACTGATAACACTGAATACTAAAGACGAAGCTCTAAATGCCCAAACTTAACTGACAGCCTTGAACGCTAGGAACGTAGCTTTAAACATGAAAAATGTGGTAATGAATGCCCGATCGTGATAGGATGATGGCTTTAAATGCCAAACCGGAGATGCAGCTCTAAATGCCAAACTGAAAGCATGGCTCTAAACACTAAACTAAGAATTGGCATCCCTGAATGTCGAATTGAGAAAAATGACTCTGAATGTCAAATTGAGAAGGAATGATGATGACTCTGAACTCCGAAACTGAAAATACGACTCTGAACATCAAACTGAAAACCGATGATGGCTCTAAACGCCAAAATTGAGAATGCGACTCTGAACATCAAACTGAGAAGTGATGATGGCTCTGAACGCCAAAACTGAGAAATGGTGATTGCTTTGAACACCAAAACTGAGAATGTGATGAGGATGGCTCCGAACGCTGATATTGAGAAGTGATGGCTTTGAACGTCGAAACTGAGAAACGGTGATTGCTTTGAACGCCGAAACTGAGAAGCGATGATGATGACTCTGAACCCCGAAACTGAAAAATGCGACTCTGAACGTCAAACTGAAAACCAATGATGGTTTTGAACTCCAAAACTGAGAATGTGACTCTGAACGTCAAACTAAGAAGTGATGATGGCTCTGAACGCCGAAACTGAGAACGCGACTCTAGATATCGAGCTAAAGACAAATAGTGGCTTTGAACGCCAAACTGAAGATACTACTCTGAATGCTAAGGCGACGATGCGGCTTTGAACGCCGAACTGAAGGTGTGGCTCTGAACGCTAAACCGAAAAGAGATGGTGGCTCTAAATGCCAAACTGGAAAGGGATGGTGACTCTGAATGCCAAACTAGGCAGAAGTGGTGGCTCTGAACGCCAAAATAAGAAGGGATGGTGGCTCTAAACGCTGAAACTGGAGATGCGGCTCTGAATGTTGAAACTGTAAAACGATGATGGCTCTGAACACCGAAACTGAGAATGATGGTGACTCTGAACGCCGAAACTGGAGATGCGGCTCTTGAACACCGAAATAAAGATGTGGCTCTAAATGCCGAACAAAAAAAACAAGGATCTAGATGTCGAAATGAAAATGTAGCTCTGAACGCCAAACGAAAAATGAACAACGGCTCTAAACGCCAAATGAAAAATGTGGTAGCTTTGATGTCGAAATGAAAATGAGGCTTTGAACGCCAAAATAAAGATGTGGCTCTAAACGCCGAAAAAAAAAACAAAGATCTGGATGTTGAAATGAAAATGTGGCTCTGAACGCTAAACGGAAAATGAACAACGACTCTAAATGCCAAACAAAAAAGGTGGTAGCTTTGATGTCGAAATGAAAATGAGGCTCTGAATGCCAAAATAAAGAAAGATGGTATCATAAAATGCCAAAATGAAAATACGGCTCTGAACGCCAAACTGAGAAGAGGTGGTGGCTTTAAACGCCAAACTGAAAATGATATAATGACCCTGAATGTCGAACTAGGAACATGGCTCTGAATGCTAAACTGCGAAGAAATGGTGGCTCTGAACACCAAACTAAAAATAATAGCTATGAATGCCAAGCAGAAACAACGGCTCTAAATGCCCAACTAAACTGATAACTAGGAATGTCAGGTTGAGAAAGACGACTCTGAACGCTGTGACTAAGAAGACATGGTGACTCTGAACACCAAGTTGAAAATGAACGACTCTGTACATCGTATCCAAGAATGGATGCCGGCTCTAAACGCCAAACGGAAAGGAAATGATGAGGGGGGGAAATATGCCCTAGTGGAGCATGTCATCACAACTCTCCATCCTCTGAGAAGGTATAAAAGAGACTCCATGAGCCTCAAGAGATGCTTTGCTAGCGAGTCGGAATGATCAAATCGATTATAAACATAGTCTCGCAACCCATCTGTCTGGATCATGAGGCCTGACGAGATGTCACAATGAGTCAAAAGTCTCTATCTCGAAATACTCTGTTGGAGGAATCCATCGTCATCTCAAATGGGTAATCCACTAGGGAGTCTCAAGAGAATAATCCGCTAGGGTAACTACCATGATCTCATTAAAACAATCTACCGTGGGGTCATGGATAGCGGGACAATCACAACCTGAATGTCATGCTCCACCGAAAGCTCATCTCGATGAAAATCACAGGAATAGTGACTAGTAAAGTAAATACAGTATCTCTTAGTCGAGTGATGAAAACTGTAACAGATTTGTAAGAGAACGATCATCTCCATAGCTAAAGGAAGGAATATGCCCCAGCATGGCACAAGATGTACCCGATCTGTCCTGATAACTCAAGAATAACTCCATGGGGATGCATAAAAGATCTGACATGTACTCCACTGAAATGGTGATGTGGGAACCTATGTGCCTAGAGTAACTCCACTCAAGAATCACGACAACATTTGAAAATATGAGCCTAACTGAAAGACTCAATAAAGGCTCCACCAGAGAATTAGGACAAAATGAAATCGAATCATCAACTTGACGTGTATCTCATAACTGGGATGATCATGCAAATCCATGGAGATCTACAAATCTCAACCGAAAGGGCGAATATGCCCCAGTATGGCATCGAATGTGTGACAGGTTGGAAAGATCAAATGACATCAAATCATCAATCATCAACTATGCAATCCTGGTCACCTGAATCCATAATTGAATCATACCCATAGATCCAAGATGTACCTCTCGGATGAAGAAGCATGATGGCATCTAAGAGCCGAGAAGTGTGGGCCTAGCTGGATGGCTCCCAGGATGCTCCACTGAGGAATCATCGTAAAAATAGCGAACAAGTCATCGTCTCGGTGCGCATCCCGTAAGTGGGGGTGATCACACGGCTCCATGAAGATCTATAACTCTCATCCAAAACGGAAATATGCCCCAGTATGGCACCAGATGCACGATAAGTCAGAAGTCGGGTGACATGAAATCATCCATCATCAAATGCGTGATCTCTGTAATCCAAATCAAACCCAAACATTTATGAAATGTCTCCCGGAATAATAAGCATAACGGCAACCAAATGCCGAAAAATGTAGGCCTGGCTGAATGGATCCAGAAAGGCTCCACTGAAGGATCATGATAAAATAATGAACACGTCATCGTCTCGGTATACATCTCGCAAGTGGGGATAAGCATGCAACTCTGTGAAGATCTATAAATCTCGTCCAGGACGGAAATATGCCCTAGTATGGTGTCGAATGTATAGTAGGTCAGAAACCAGGTGACATGAAATCATCTATCATCGAACATGTGATCTCCGTGATTCAAATCAAATCCAAACAACTAGGGAACGTCTCCCATGATAAGAAGCATGGTGGCAACCAAATGTTGAGAAATGTGGGCCTGACTGAATGGCTCCACAGAGGCTCCATTAAGGGATCATCATATAATAGCGAACCGGTCAATCATCTCAGTGTACATATCGCAAATGGGAATAAGCATGCAACTCCGTGAAGATCTGTAGATCTCGCCCGAAACGGAATATGCCCCAGTATGACATTGAATATGTGATAGATCAGAAAAATCAGGTGACATCAAATCATCCATCATCAAGCGCATGATCCCGGTAATCCAAACATAGTTGAATCAGATCTAAACATCAAAAAGGTGACTCCTAGAAGAAGAAGCATGATGATATCTAAATATCAACTAGATCTCAAACACCTGTCCAAGTAGAGGCTGTCGAAGACGACATCTGATCCTATGGCCTCAGGATGGTCTTAAGACACGGGACATAACGTAGGCCAAGGTGATATGATGATAGAAATGAAGGAAAACTAGGCTCAAATACCCAATGATTAAAAACCCATGCCCTCATATATGAAATGCAACATGTATAGTGAATCCCGTAATCCATGGACCTGAGGATGCCTAATGTGAATATGATGTTGATGACGAGACAAATGAAGCAAAATGAACTGATAGTGATATGTGTAATGATGATGCGAAGAGAGTATCAAACCCGAGATGGGTTGCTGTAAGAAAAGAATAAGACGTGAAGTGAAAATGATGAATCAGAAGCGAAAACGAGGATGATGATGAAACAAATAACACAAAGAGGAGTAGTGATCAACTCAAATCAGACATGGAGTGAAGTCACATCAACAATGAACGTAATGATGGAAGGGACAATGACCTAGAGCTCCTAAGAGAAGGTCACTCATCTCGCTCTCAAAATATACAATAAAAATGAATACAAAGCATGGAGGGTCTCGGAAAGCTCACATGTGAACTCCCATCAACAAACATACTTAATCAAGTGATCCTCAAACATCAATATATACACTCAATGATAGAAAATAATACACACATGCGTTTTTTTTTTTCAAATATTTTTCATTCATTTTTTTTTCTTTTCAATTTTTTTTTCATTTTTCATTTTTTTTTTCATTTTTTTTTACATATATATAAATGTACACACCCTGAACATGAACAAAATAAGGCCCAAAAATGATATCAACAATGGATAGACACACTCTCAAAAACTAAGGTAACAAAAACTCTCTCTGACAAGATGACCTTCTCAAATTAAGGATCTCTGAACCAGTGTCCATATGATGGATAGTGGAAATGATGTGACTATCCTCCATGCAATGAACCGAGGAGGATCACCACTCAGGGTGGAGAGAATATGAAACAAAACAAATAGTAGATAGAACAAAGAAGAAAAAATGAAGAACACAACCACTGAGATACGATGGAATGTAGTAATATGATGGTAGGAAAAAATGATGAGAGAAAGATGCACCTGTAGGTCCAAGACTCATGAGACTCCCAAACAATGCATGCATACACTAAAAGGCCCCTATCCAGGTGTAGAAATGTGAGCAAGGCGATAAGAAAGAAAGGCTATAATGCACATGTGAGGCTCAATGGGCTAGCAACGGTCTATGTATGAAAAGGGTGAAAGGGTATATGGCTAACCGAAATGATGGCCACCCATCCTACGACCATGGTCTCAAACATAGTACCTCTTTAGTTGATCCACATTGGTCAGCTCTGAGAATCGGTTTCCATCTAGATCCATCAACTATGCAGCGCCCTCTGGGGTCAGCTCTCTAATGAAATAAGGTCCGCTCCAATTAGGTCTAAACTTCCCTATGGGATCTCTAATCAAACTCCTGATGACTCTCAAGACTTAGTCACCTCTCTATAATGGTCAATCAACAATCTCTGTTATCTTCCCCTACCAGCAAGAGATGAAGGAAGAAATGGACTCATCTGATCTTTGTCTAAAACCCTCAAGCTCTCTCATGTCCTGTATCGCGAGGACTCCAAAGATGCAAACCAACACTAGGCTACGCCACTCAAAGATAAAGGAAACATGGTGATCATCTATGACTCGTCTAACCCATGGGCCCTCATCACAGTACTGTAGAGTCGAAGATGAATGTAGGGACAACCAACGCTCGTGTACCTCTCAATGTTAGGCATCATGAACTTGGCCGGTAGACTAGCCACTAGTATACTATCAAGATCATCCCAAGTCGATGAACTGTCAAATACTCTCAACTGCCTGATATGCTACTCAATACAATCCATACATGCATGAGTACCCTCAAGGACTATGGTCTGGACTACTACAAATGGGGCAACCTTAGAATGACCATGTAATATAAGGCGAGGCCTGTGATACTGTCGAAACAGGTACTAATGATGGGATGGCTATCATAAGGCGTCTCATCCTGAACTATGGGTTGTCTACTCTGCTGACTGCCTATCTCCTATCTGAGACTGGCCAAGGCCTCCTAAATAGAAGCCATGGCGGCCGTGAACTGATCAACTATGACAACCCGTTGATCCATGTTTGATCTCTCGGAAAAGCGAACTAATCTCCCCTCTACTCTCATCCAAGATGACAAATCCACACTGAGAATGAAGAACCAATCCTGAAGAGCATGAAGCATAAGATACCTGAATAGAATCCATGGCGTCTGTGAACTAGTCAACTGTGAAAATCTGTTGATCTATGCCTAATCTCTCGAAAAATCGAACTAAGCTCCCCTATACTCTAACCCAAGATGGTAAACCCGCACTGAGAATGAAGAACCAATCCTGGAGAGCATGAAGCACGAGATATGGTATGCACAGGGAAAACATGGAAGAAATGCTAGTCTTAATTAGAATGAGCAAGGCATCAAAGTGTAGAAGGATTGTCCAACTATAACTCAAACCCGTAATAATCTCGATGCACTCTCAACTGGAAAGTAAAATAGGGAATACTAAATCCAAACTATGACCAAAGAGGCTCTTAAGGCCCTTAGATGCACCCACGTGTAGGGAGGGAGTCCTAATCGAAGGATCTACGGCTTAACCTACGAGGTCAAGGTGGCTCTAAAAGGATAAGGGTGGACTTTAAAAGATCCTTAGCAGAAGCGATCATACCCTCCAGCGGTAAGCAACCCTCTGCGCGCCTTCGAAGAGATGGGGTGCTTCCATGCAAGGTGGCCATCACCTCCACACATGCACTACCTCGACATCCCAAGGAGTTTCCTATGGTGAAACCTCTCAAAACTCTCAACACTCAGTAGTCGACTAAAGTGCACAGTGAGCGGTATGAGTGCATCCGAAAATCCTATGAAGCTAAAGTAGAAAAAAGAAACACACTGATCACATAAATATTCATGAAACCTAACTTTGGGCTATATAGGTCTTCAACGATCAGACTCCAATCAATATCAATGTATCGGCCTCCTCTAGAATGCTTCCAAACATATATATAGCCCATCGTTAAACCCTACTCCTAATCGCTAGCTCGGTCGAAGAGCAAACAAAGTAACAAGTCTCATATCAAATACGAGATCAAGTGAAACAAGGTAGACCAAGTCTAGGGAGTTGGAGGTAAGGGGATAGATGTGTGTCCCACACAGACAAGCAATACATGCATCACATAAAAGAATAGCAATCATGCACTAAACAGTCATGCAAATAATAGGTATATCACTCATATCTACACACAAGCTAGGCAAGAATATGATAAGCAAGATAGGAATATAACAAGAATAGACAATATGTCGAGACAAACAAGGTAATATACAACAAATAGAATCAATTATGCCAAAATGAATGAGATATACAAAAATGAGACTATACATGTCCAGGAAAGCAAGATAATCATACAACAAGAAAAGTCACTATGCTAAAGTAGGTAAGAGAATCGATCGATGTAATCAACATGTCAACATCACAAATGAACATAACAGCCAAACATGTATTACAGACAAACATATCAAAGTTCTCAACGTGTAATCAACAACCAATCATACCAAGACCCATAGAGAGGGGTATCCATTGATCGACCAATCAAACGCTACATTCCCATCAACTCGAGTTCAAGTTTGACCCTCTAAACATCCCTAGTGGAGTCGCCATTTTGTGGACCCCGCATTTTTGCTCGATGCGTTCACACCCGATGGCGAGACTTGCTTTTTATTTTATTTGGTGAAAATTTGATTTTTAGAAAAAGACTTGGAGTCCCCACTTATTTTTGTTTTATTTTTAAAGGGAAAAACAAAATAAGAAAGAAAAACCCTAAGTGTGACTCCTAAAGGAAAAGCAAGTCTATGAAAAACCGAGTTTGGGTCCGGGGGTCAAGTTACTTATTAGGAAGGTACGGTGGTGAGCCATAGCACCCCTCTAAGCTCGTATACATACGGCCTCTACTAAACGAATTAAGGGAATTGTGACAATTAATTAATTAATTATGGATACCGAGAAAAATATAATCAATGTAAAAGTCACGGTGAAAATTAATATACACAAAAATAATGATGAAATCTAATTATAAGAATACACAAAATAAATGACAAAAGAATGATGCAACATGATTTATTGAACTAAATAAATAAATAATAATAATAAATATATTAAAAAAAATTTCTAAGAAATTTCAAAGGATTTTATTAAAAATGATTTTGAAAGAGTGATTTCAATTTATTTATTTACAAAAAGAATCAGTTTATTTTCTCAATTTCATTTGTATTCAATTTTAAATAAATAAATAAACTATTTACACTTATTGTATCAAAAGAACTTATTACAAAATTTCAATTTGGGCACAAAAATTATTTTTACTTACTTTTACTAGAAAATTATGAATTTTTACAATTTTATTTACAAAAGTATTTAGATTCATTTTCATTTAAAAGAGTGATTTTTATAAATTATTTAAAATGACATAACTTTATTTGCAAAAGAAATTTTAATTAAAATGAAAAACAAAGATTTAAATTTTCTATTTCTGAAAAACACTTTTAATCCCATTTTAATTAAGGAAAAAGAATTCATTTGAAAAAAATATTTTTAGACAATTTTATTTAAAATTAATTTTTGGAACAACTTTATTTACAAAACAATTTTTGGACAATTTTTATTAAACAAAGAAATTTTTGAACAATGTCATTAAAAACAATTTTTAGAATTCTATTAAAAACATTTTTTTTCTGAATTTTTATAAATAATTAAAAAAAAAACTTTTTTTTATTAAAAAGAATATTTAAAATTGGTATTTTATTAGAACATATTTATTGAATTCTTCCTCTCATTTAAACAAAATTTCTAATTTGTTCGATGTTCAATTCTGTACACACTCAACAAATATATACAAACAAATATTTACAAAAACTAATTAAAATAAAACCAAATAAAAGTGGGAAATAAAATATGTACCTAAATAAACTTTCAACAAGCTCCACGTGTCATCAATTCGTACTCAGCCAACAAGATTGCAGAATGGGTCCATGCAAAAACAAAAATAGCACAAATGTAAATATTCAAAGATGTGTAAAATTCCAAACAAATATTCAAACCCAAATTCCAATTTCAAATTGGTTCCATAAGTTTCATCAATTAAAATGAGCCCAAATTACTATAGGTCTTAACCCAGAACATCCAAATTAATAACCAAAAATACAAACACAATCAACAAAACCTAAAATTGGATAAATTAAAATAAATTCTACTAGACCTAAATTTAATATTTCATAATCTAAGCCTAGTTTAATATACATCACAATTGTCCCATCCAAATTAAACAATTCAAATTGGCCAAGCCCATATCAAATATTCAAATAATCCAACAAATCTCACCCACATTATAGGCCCCAAAATTCACATCAATTAGCAACCTCACATAAAAAAAATACATGGTCAAAAGAAATAATATTTCAAGCTCAATCCAATAAACCCAAACAAATAACAACTTAACAATAGGCCCAAGCCCAAATAAACAATATGCAATTGATATAATCCAAATATCCCCCAAATTAATCACCAAATACAATATACCCACAAACCCAAATTTCAAATTAATTCACTAACAATAAATTAAACCAAATTGCATATTAATCTACCAAAAACAAATTAACCCCAAATTTCATATTAATTCAACAATTCAAATATCACAAACAACAATTACTATTATAATCAAATCGAGAAAAATGAATAATAATAATGGGAAACAGATGAGATGGGAAGGGGGTCGCCGGCCAGCGGCTCTACCGGCGACAGTGAGGATGGACAGGTTTTCGGGAAGCAAAATAAAATAAAATAAAAATAAAAATAAAATGAGAGGAAGAAAATGGGGATGGAGGGACGCTGGAAAAGGCGCCGACGAGAATGGGCGTTGGGGTCATGATGTTGGAAGGGAGGTATGGTGGAGTGTTGTGAGGGAAGAAGAAGATGGAGAAGAAAAAAAAAATATGGGGGCCGGCGTGTGGGAGTTCGGGGGAGAAGAGAAAAGGAAAAAAAATGGGAAGATGTAAGGGTGGGGTGCCGACCATGTGAGAAGAAGAAGAGTGAATGGAGGGGGGAGGGAAAAGGAAAAAAAAACCTAAGAAAAAATGGGGGCCGGTCGTCTCCTAAGTTGGGGGAAGGATAGAGATGGAAAAAGGGGAAAAAATGAGGGGAAAGAGAAGAAGGATGGGAGGAAAATGAAAAGAGAATAAAATAATAAAAAATCAAAAATAAAATTAAAAAATGAGAGATTTTGATGGTGGCTAGTGGTGTGGGAGGAGAGAGGAGTGGGTAGGTGAAGGAGAAAAAAGGAAGAGAGATGAGAAAGAAAAAAATAAAATAATAAAATAGAAAATGAATAAAATAAAAATATAAAAATATAATATAATAATAATAATAATAATAACAATAAAATAAAATAAAATAAAAATAAAAAATAATTTACAAAATAATAAAGACTAAAAATTAAAGGGTGGGTGGGTCTAAAATAACACATGTAATCAGGATTTAAAATTTGACTCAAAATTAATGTAAAAATAAAATTGGGACAAATTTTGGGGTCTACACAATGGTTTCTAATTGAGAAGAACAATAAAATGTAAAATAGAAGAAAAATAATAGGAAATGAAATTATCAGAGTTATGATTTTCTAGAACGAAAACTTAAATTTTCATTTAAACCGATTTTAGATTTAGTTTTAAGTCTAGATCTAATTTCTCTTCAAATTAAGTTATTTAATCTAAGAGATCAATTTAAACTATATATTCAATTTATCTTAAATCATCTTCCAATGATTCATACAATGCAACTATTCAATCTCATTAAATCTAACTTTAAGAATTTAATGAATCTATCTAGTTTGCAATGTAATAGTCATTCAAGATAATTTGAAGAGAAAACCCCTCAAAATTCAAGTAATCAATCAATTGGATCAAATTACCTTTGCAATTCAAGCTCATTTTTCTAATTCACCATGGATCTTACCTCTAGATCCTCCTTCCTTCAAGAAAAACAAGATTTAGCCACTCATGCTTGGAGATTTGGTCTCACAAGGCATGTTTGACTAGTGAGAAAATGAAGGAAAATAGAGAATTCTATTAAGAAAGAAAATATAGAAAATTCTACAATAAAAAAGGTCTCAAAAGTCCTTACATGAGAAATTCAAGTTTCTATTTATTGGCCAAGGTCAAATGAATACTTGACATCATCTAAGAAGTCTTCTGGAAGCTTCTCCATGAGGATTTTGAAAAACTCGATTTGAAAAATATCTCTCTCAAAAAGAAAATTCAACAACTTGAAAAAGAACTTTGAGAATTAAAACAAAAATTTTCAAATGTTGAAGTTTCTAAAACTCATCTTGAAAAAGAGAATGAGATTTTAAGAAAGAAAAATGAATAGTTAACCTCCCCTCTTTCAATATTTTCTTGTGGACAAAAATATTTTGAAATGATTCTAGTTAACCAAAAATGGTTTTTTGACAAACAAGGGCTAGGATTCAAATCTTCAAAAAATCAAAAGTATTTTAAAAACTATTTTGTAAAGAAATCCACAAGTGCAAGTCCTTCCACTACTTGCAACTTTTGTGGAAGAGGATGACACATTAGTAGTACATGCCTTTTAAGAAATGGTTCTCAAAAGAATTCAAATGCAAAAGTTAAAAAGTTTTCGATTGAAAAATCCAAGGTCACTAACCCTCAAAGACCCAAAAAGATATGGGTACCTTAATCAACTTGAGTTTTATATTGTAGGGTTCAAAGAATGATAAGTTGTTCTTAGATAGTGGATGCTCAAAACACATGACTAAAGATGAATCCAAGTTTGCTTTTCTTACAAAGAAAAAGTGAGGATATGTTACCTTTGGAGACAATGCAAAAGGAAAGATCATTGGTCAAGGCAACATTGGTATTGACACATCCTCTCTCATTGAAAGTGTTTTATTAGTAGATGGTTTAAAATATAACCTTTTAAGCATTAGTCAACTTTGTGACAAAGGTTTTAAAGTGATTTTTGAAACATCTCATTGCATTATCAAATATATTCAAAATGATAAAACCATCTTCATGGGTCATAGATGTGATAATGTTTACGCTATAAATATTTCAAAATATAATGACCATGATAGATGTTTTTCAAGCCTGCATGATCAAAGTTGGTTGTGGCATAGGAGGTTGGGACATCCTAACATAGACCTCATTTCCCAACTCAACAAAGATGAACTTGTTAGAGGCCTTCCCAAAATAAATTTTCAAAAAAAGAAAATTTGTGAAGCTTGTCAAGTGGGAAAGCAAATAAAAAAACTCTTGGATGATTTTAGTGTATAAGTAAA
This sequence comes from Vitis cinerea var. helleri x Vitis riparia, assembly GCA_946000715.1. Taxonomy (NCBI): domain Eukaryota; kingdom Viridiplantae; phylum Streptophyta; class Magnoliopsida; order Vitales; family Vitaceae; genus Vitis; species Vitis cinerea var. helleri x Vitis riparia. The sequence goes on along the minus strand of OX254006.1, from coordinate 3,006,158 downwards.
GAATGTAATGCATGAAAATCCTAGTGCACTAACAACCTTACAAAGAGATCTTATGAAGTTTGGGTCTTGAAAAACATTTCTCTTTGAGGTCTTCTTCTTCTTAATGATTTCTCTTTGCCTTGATTTGTCTTTGTATTGCCATTTTGGAAATCGTCTTGCCTAATCACACTTGAAATATAATCATTAGTTCTAAACCTTATTTTGTTATCATCAAAACTGAAATTAACCGAACCTTGGTTTCACAAAAGAAATTTCTATAATAAATTTCGGGAAAATATGATACTATACCTAATACAAGCTTGCAGTAAAACAACCCCAATGGCCCTCTATAACACTAATGTTAGCTCAAAATAAAGTACAACTCTCTCTACTCTCTCACTAAATACTAAAAAAAAAAAAAAAAAAAAACCTAAAATGAGAATCCTCTTCTAAAATGTTGTTCACCCCCTCTATATCATCCTAGGGTTTTGTGCCCTTAAATATAACTTTAGCGAACCTTCACTTCTTCCATGCAATTTGGCCCTCAAGCATCACATATCCATAACTTAGCCAAAGTCCTCAACCAATACCCATGCAAAACAGGAAAAAAAAAAAAAAACTATAGTTAACAACAAAAACTCAAGCCCATATGGAACAACCAAAATATAAAACCAATAAAGCCCAACCCCAAGTGAAATAACTAAATAAATCCATGACCCAGATCAAGTAAAACTCATAGCCAATGTGGGCCAAATCCATAAATAACAAGTCAATTCCAAAGCCTAATGCCTGGATCTCTCCATTCCTTATCCTAGGCTCAAGTTAGGTGGATGAAACATATCTTAAGGCTTCTAGATCCTATGTAACAAAAGCAAAAAAATAATTTTTATCATTCAAGTATCCAAATTAAAGGTTGTAGAAAACATTACCTTGATCCAGATGTTCCAAGATCAAATTTGTGCAGTAAAGAAGATACTTGAAAACTTTGGAGGTCTCGTACACTTAAGATCCTATGTTCGACGACTCTAACCACTATCTTGGCACTCCAAAAGATGGGCTTTGGCAGGTAGGAAACTTTGGATATTTCTTTGTCTCTGTCTCTGTCTCTGTCTCTCTCTTTCTTTAGAAGTAAAAGACAACTCTTTGGAAAATCATTGGGAAACCCTAACCCCTGAGAGTTATTTATAGGGTTCCCCTATTGGGCTTAAGTCATTTGAGCCCACATGGGCTTAAGTCACTAAATCTAACCCAAATTGGGTCCTAATTGATTAATTAACCTCAAAATGTCATCTAATTAATCAATTAGCCTAATTCAGAGATTCTTATTCATTATCCCCTATACAATCTTGTATAATTACCAAAACGTCATTATACACAAGAGTGAACCCAAATCCAATTTCAACCCTCATAAACTATATCATCATGATATATAAGCTCAAAATAGAGACCATTGAGACCCATAGGAATACTGGCTCTCTCAGAATCCAATTCTAAAGTTGATTTTGTTATGATAAAGTCCTTAAAGGCATGACATGATGTAACAAATTTGGAATTCATTATTCTTTGAATGATATTCCAATTTCACTTTTATATATCCTTATTCCATGCATTATACTTTATGAGCATTTTGACCTAGCATATTTTACATTGTATATGACTTGAGTGCATTAGAAGTTACAGGGAAGATCCAAGTCATGATTTGTTCCTTGCAAGTAGATGATTTGTTCATATCCATTCATGGGCTTAGGTAACTTATTTAAGGTTGTAGTGCACCACTCCCTAATAGGAGGGATGGTTGATCTTAGCCATTGGGATGAGGTTCTCATGGTGTGTGCACTAGCATATACGATTACACATTCGACAGGGCCTATAGTGGGTCATGACATAAGACTATTGAGTAGTCATGACTTCACTAAGCTGTTATATTATATTATCTTTCAACCTTGACAAAATATTGAGTTTGTGCAAAAGTTAGCAATGGTTTTAACCTACAAGTGAGATAGTAAGTTGATTTTATATACCTTATGGATTGGGTCACTCTTTAACCTATGGGTGAGATGGTAAGTTGATTTTATATTCCCTATGGATTGAGTCACTATTGATGGAAGTCAATAGCATTAAGTATTCTCAATAGAGGCACTATGATATCTTATAAACTTTGAGACTGTGTCCCCTTGGGTGAACTTAAGGACATGTGATCATGAAATCTGTAAGCCCTCAAGAATTTCTTTAGTGGAATTTCATATATGCCCTTAGTAAGCTAAAGTATGTCATTTGATCACATAATAAGATGATTTGTAACTTAAGGATAGTAGAGTTAGTCTTAAAAGGATAATAATTTTCACCTTTTTAGACTATAGATGACCAATTCATGGGAAAACTATATATAGTGGATAGCAAGTTAAGAACCCAAGCAGTTCTCATTATAATATACATAGGGTATTGGAATGCAATTGACTCTCTATAATGGGATGTTGAGTCAATTTTAGAATTGGATTTTGAGGGAGCTAGTATTATTCAATGGGTCCTAATGGTCCCTACTCAATTTCATATTCTTGATGGCATAATTGATGAGGGTTAAATAAAATTTTAGTTCACTTGTGTGAATAAGGGCATTTTGGTAATTATGTAAAGTTGTATAAGGGTAAATGAACGTATCTCTATACTAGGATAATTGATTAATTAGAGTCATGTTGGTATAATTAATCAATTAGTAACCTTTTTAGGCTAAATTAAGTGACCTAAGTCCATGGTGGGCTAAAGTCATTTAAGCCCAAGAGGAAGCCTATAAATACTCCTCTTAAGGATTAAGTTTTCTAAAAAAAAAAAAAAAAGTCTTGTTATTCTCTCCCTATAATCTAGAGAAAGAACACTAACTTTCAACCCTAAGATCTCCACCATCTTAGTGCCTAAACTCAAGGAGTCACTGGGTGGAAGATCCTTGTGTTTACGAGATTTGTTATGACTTTGGAGCATTTTACACCAATAAGATTTGATCTAAGAACATTTGAATTGCAAGAATGGCACTAATTTCTAGATCTATAGTATTTGTTAGTTTTGAACATCATATTTTTCCACTACTATACTTCTATAGAAGCCTAGGATAACCTTTTTATGCACCTTAATGATGCTATATTTGTTAGTTTTGAACGTCATATTTTTTCCACTACTATACTTCTAAAGAAGCCTAGGATAGGCTTTTATGCACTTTAATGATCTAGAGCTTGGAAATAGAGTAATTCAGGGTTTCCTAACATATTCAACATACCACTATAAAGAATCAACTACATTTGAACACTCTATGTAAATAACAATGAGATGTAGCTTGTGTTTGTGACCTACCATCCACTTCATGCAGATTTTCTATGAATTGGTGTTCGTAATTTAACAAGGTAGTGTTATCACATATCAAGATTACCTCTTTAATTCTTAAGTTATATATCCCACTTATTATTTAATCAATTGACATATGCTAGATCTAATGAGCATATGTCAAATTTCCACTAAAAGAAATATTATAATCATGATTTTCTAGATCACATGTCCTCTGGATCACCTAAGGAGACACACTATCTCAATACTAAGAGATATCAATGGCACCTCTATTTATACCTGTTGCTACCAACTTCCATTAATAGTGACCCATTCCATAAGAAATATATGATCATTTTACAATGCCAATTGTAGGTCAAAGCCATTACTAACTTTGGCATAAGCTTAAGATTTTCTCAAGGGTAAGAAACAACACAACGTAACAACTTGGTAAAGTTATGACTAACTGATAGCCTTATGATGTCATGACTCATCGTAGGTCTTGTCTAATGTGTAACCATATCCACTAATGCACTCACCATGGGAAACTCATCTCGATGGTCAAAATCAGGGATCCCTCTAATTAGGAATAGTTCACTACAGTCTCTATTAGGTTGCTTAAGCCTATAAACTATTTGTGAACAAATTATCCACTTATAAATAAGAATGAAAATTTTGGGATATGTCATGTATAGAGAGCCATGGAAGCGATATTTCGTGGTGATATATCAAAGAGGAGAAATTTCCAAAAAAAAAATCACCAAATATCGTCGATATATTTGTTACTGGCAATAAATCATCGATTTATTGCATCAATCGACTGACATTGCATTATATTGTCGATATATCAACGATTTATCAGCGAAAAATCATCGATGTTTATGGGTAAATCAACGTGGATGAGGGCCATTATTTGATGGCATAAATCACACTTGCATTTCAATGGTCATCTACCTCTTCATCTAATGGCCTAGATTAAATTTAGGAGGTGATCCAACAACTAAAAAGGGATCCCAATGGCTATATGATGATCCAACAGTCAAATTTTGTCCAAATTTCGATCCACCTACCATAATTGTTTTCTAATGTTAAAATAACATTACAATAGCTATTTTATGCCCAATTTTTTTTTTTCTATAAATTGCTCATTCTTCATCCATTTCATCCACATTTCATTTCATTCTTCAATTGATCTCTTATTGCTCATAATTTTTTTGTTATTATTCTCAAATTCTTATAAATTTGGGAATTTATAAGTCAAGTTTGTGGATTAACTCCAAATTTTAAACCAAGGTTACTCATTTATTACAAGGTATGTTTGTTTTAGATTTTAATTATTTTTGTGTTAAAGTATAATTAATTAGTAAATTTTCAATAGATTTAGTAAATTAACTTAGCTTAGTTATATATTTGATTCACATAATTAGTAGATTTACAATAAGTTAATTTTAAATTAATTATTTAATTTTATTTTTATATTCAATTATAATTAATTAGTAAATTTTGTATGCATGCATGGAATGTTTGAATTTTTAACCAATACTATTGAGGCTCAATGAGTTGGTACCAATATTGTCTCTAATAATAAGATGGGATTCCTTCATCTACCAATTCCATTGAACCATATCGATCATCATTTTGGTACTAAAGGGTCATTACAATGTAATACGTATAAATTATTGATATTTAATGTAGCTTCATAACGAGTGTACACCTACAAAATTCACATTTCGTATAGACCAACATGATACAATTAAATTTAATATTGCAAATCATATCATAGATATATCAATTTCTTCAACAAAATAACTTTAAAATGCCTATTATACTTCTAATTTTATTTATAAAAGTTTTTTCTTATATTTTCATGAGTTTTGATCAATTTTAGGCTCATTGATATTTTATATCAAAATATCTACCGATATATCTAATATATCCATAAAATCAAAGTATCGATATATTTGTGATTACCTATATTTTCATCCTTGCTTATAAAAAACTCATCACTTGGATCTTTCATGTAATGCTTAATGCACTCAAGTCACGTACAATGTAAAGATATAAGCCAGAATGCTCATAAAGCATAATTCATGAAATAAAGATAGATAAAAGAGAAATTGAAACTTTATAGATAAATAATAAATTCCAAATTTTATTATATCATATCAAGCTTTTAAATGCTCTATCCTAATAAAGTCAACCTACTCAAACCCATACAAGATTGCAATAAAGAAAAACCCACGAAGTCACATAAGGTTACACGCCCAAGTCCCTAACTTGTATTTTATTTTTTCTCTAAATAACAATACAAGACATATCTCAACAAGACTCTCACAATATCTTTGATGAGTTAATGCTTTCTCACTCATGCTATCTATTAGGAGGCTCTCAAGTCCTCCTTTTTATAGGTGTGGCACCAATCACTCCGTATTTGACTATGAGTAAGTAATGCTAAACCTACTTAAACTATAATTACTCAAATTCATATTACAATCACAACTTGAATCCAACTCTTAGCTTTCAAATGTCTTTGGCCCATTCCTAGCCCATTTAAAACCAATGTTGTTGTCATAGGCATCAATCCACATTTCAACACCTCAAGTACCTAATTCATGATGCAACACATCTTCATTAGGCTTGCCCCAATGCCAAGACATCTCTTTGGTATCTTGCCTCAAGTCAATCCACTCATGTAATTAGATAGACCCATGCATCCGATTAGCTTGTTGTTGCGTCTTTAAGCAGGTTGCTGCATGCATCTCTATGCAACTTGTGTGCATGTTAAACCCTCTCTTAGCTTACACATCTAGGTCTTGTCCATGCCAAGACAGCCTACTCATGCATTCATCTTATTGCTACTACGACACCATGTCATGACCAAGCACTCTCTTGGTGCAACAATGAGTCATGCTATTACACCCATGACTCCACCTTGCTTTTTCTTAGGGCCCTCATGGGTGCAAGGTGCTTTCCTATGAGGTCCTTAGCACTGAAATGTTTAAGTCAAGGAGCCAACACTAGCCTACTAGCATTTGTATTAGCATTTGGGATTGCGTTAAGCTTCGACACCTATCTCTCTTCTACTCCTATTGCTACCCTCTACACTGCGATGATGTCTTCTACTTTCCTTTCACTAACTTCGTTAGCATCCCTAATGTTCCCAAATGTCGTGCAACCTCTCCTATATGTCTTCTATGCCTTGCTTTCACTTAGCAACTTGCATAGCCCAGTTGAGAAGGGATTTCAATGGGTTCACCACAGAATCATGGAGAAACTTCACATTGTATTAACATGTATGCAACTATGGAACATGAGATCAAGAACAAAGTTCAAAGTATCAGTCGAGTCATATCTACCTCGGACCTTTTTCTTACCTAGTTCAACACCTGATACCATCTTCAACCCAAACTCGGCTAAAAATCGATCAAATTCAGTTGACTCGATCGAGATTTCAAGTTGACTTGGTTGAATCCTCCAAGTTGTAAAAAATTTCTCCTATTAAATCCAAAACTCAATTTTCCCTTTTTAAATCACAATAAAAGAACATCAAACAACAATCCAAATTGAGAAATCTCATAAAAAACAAAAAATTCTCTTGAAAAGAAAAGTTTTCTTAGACCCATGACTCTACCCATAATGAAGAAGAAAAGGAAGAAGAAAGAAGACATCAAGGCTGGGCTGCAGCGCCTTTGCATTGAAGATGTCGTTGTGGTGACTGTTTTAACTGGTGAAAAAACATCAAATTCCTTCCATTAACAGCGATCTCTGCTTGTTAACATGGCGTGGGTGTGCTCTGCGAGTCACCGACTACCCTCAGTCTCTCTCTCTCATTGAGGTTGATGGTCAACATCTCTCTCTTCATGTTGTGGTTCCTGGTGTTTAGGATTGGGAATTTGAAGAATGTATTATGGTTACTGTATTTGAGATTGGGAATTTGAAGAAAAGGGTGTAATGTATTATTTTATGTAAAAATAATTAGTTATTTAAATGCTTACTGCCTTACAAATGACATATTTCCTATATGTTAATGGTTGGAGATTGATAAAGAAAAAGTGAAAATTCAATAATTTATTATTGTGATATCAATTGCATCAATTTAGGCTATTATTTTATATAGTAATAATATCATATATAGTATATTATTTTATATGTTAATTTATTTTTAATAATAAATTAAATATTATTATATTAATATATTTTTAAGTTTATTAAATTTTTAAGCTTATTTAATTCTATTTATTTTTCCAATAATTTTTTGAACTTTTTAACAATCTTATTTTGTATATTATTTTATATCAAGTCGAGACACTAAAATCAATATGCAAGACCTTTCAAGTCAATTACCGATACCACAACTTTTAACAAAGACCTGTATTTTTACCCTTAACCATATATTAAGAGCTCTTGATTCTATGGGTGGTGGTGCATGGTCGTTCTTAGTTGGTGGAGCAACTTATCTGGTTAATTCTATTAACGAACGAGACCTCAACCTGCTAACCAGCTATGTGAAGGTGAGCCTCTGTAGCCAGCTTTTTAGTGGGATTATGGTCAACTCTCACTTATCCTATACCTCTTAAGTCATTTCACAAAATCGGACTAGAGTTAAGTTCAACGGGATCTTTTTTTCCACGCTGATTCTGCCAACCTATTCCCTTGGCTGTAATAGGCTGGGACAATGGAATCTCGTTAATCCATGAGTCAGTCATGGGTTCACACTATGCGGTCCCCATATGTACAAGCGTTGCAAGCCCTTAGGTCCCACCAGTGGGATTCCTTAGGGACTATGACTGAATTTTTATCAGATGTTTGTTGGTAATTGTATTTTTGTCGGCTTGCGTATGTGATAGACTAATAGGGTAGACTAGATTTCCACAAAATATTTAAAAACCAAAGCCAGTTTTAATGAGTGCTTCTTTGTTTGTTGCTGACATACTACTCCCATGCCACTTGAGATTGTATTTTAGTGGTGGATTTAAAGAGAAGGTTGGAGCAATCATATAATTTAATCTTGTTAATTTTCATGATTGTTTTGTAAGTTATAAAATGATATAATTTTCCTTCAAAATAATTGTTAGTTGTGCATTCATTTGAGAAAGGCAAATCTGTGCCCTAACACCCATCTTAATAAGAAGGCTCCATCCAGATAAAAATAGGAGAGGCCATCATTGAGGATAAATTGTTTTATACAAACGCTTCAAACAGCACATGCACACAAGCAGGTCATTCTGTACTCTCTACAATCACTACAAACAGCACCCTCCAGCTGCAGATCATCACACCTGGGGAAAAGAAAGCTTTTTGTCCATATTCCAAAGTTAGAGAACAAACTAAGGGAGGGAATGGATAATATTCTGAGGAAACATGAGGAAAATGTGATATTTAAAGTAAAATATTGGAAAATTCCATGGCACAAATCTGCATGAAAGGGACACCTCAGCTGCTATTTCATTTGCTGGGTCAAAACATTATGGCAGGATAGGTGAAGCTTTTCAGAACATGGACAAACCCTTTTGCTCTGAGGATTGTTTGGGCTCTCAAAATCAAAGGCATAGAATACGAAACCATTGTTGGAAATCTCTTTAACAAGAGCCCTCCATTATAATCCTGCCTGCAAAAAGATTCCAGTGCTTGTACACAATGGAAAAACTGGTGATGAATTGCTTGTCATTCTCAAAAACATTGATGAGGGAAGGAAGCAAGCTCCCCTGTTGCCCAAGGACCCCTATCAGAAAGTCAGGGCATGCTTCTGGGCCAAATTAGGTGACAAAAAGGTTGTTTTTTCAAGTTTTTCCTCACTTGAAACAGCTTTGAGAAAGGCTTTATAGTTTGGTACATGTGAATTTGTTTTGGTGTAGGGTTTGACATCAGTCCAGGGTGTCTTCATCAGGCAAGGGAAATAGCAGGAGGAAGGCAAAATTCGACTTATGGAGACCCTGAAAAATTCGTGGCAGGAGGACACCATCGGATTTGTTGATCTTGCATTAGGTTGGCTTGATAACTTGATCAGCATACTGAAGGACATTGCTGGCCTGAAGATTGTGCATGAGGAGAGGTTGCCATTGTTGTCTGCATGGATACAAGATTTTGCAGATGCTCAGATAATTAAAGATAACTGGCCACCTCAAGCCCAAATGCTTGCCAATTGCCATGCCCTTCTTGATGCCAGCTGCACAGCAGCAGCATCTAAATGAACCAGTTCATGATTCCTGCCATGAACCTCTAGGGTTAATGAAGTAGAATGAATAAGAATCAGATACATATCATATTGCATATCAATGTGTGTATGTGTGCAAGTGGAATTTTCAAATAAGTTTGTATTTGAAGTACCATAAAGGGAGGGCTCTGTGCTCTATTTCTTTCCTATTTAAGAACTCCTTGCAAGTATCATTATTAGAAAGCCCTGTCCTCAGCTATTTTGAGTCTGAGACAAAAATTGCATTTCAAAAAACAAAATGGTTTTCATATTGATATTTGATATTGAAGAGCTCACAAAAAAGTTTGACATCTGGCAAATTACAAATGAAAACTTCAAGCCTATAACTCAAATCAGATTTTAACACCATGAACAGTATGGTGCATTTTGCAGAAATCAAGTCCAATCCAGTAAAATACTGTCTATGACGCAATAAGGTACAGAATTGCAGGCAAAAGGCTCTTTTAATTTCCAAAGCAAGAAATGAACAGGGGAAAGAGAAAAGAATCATTATTGATGTAATTGCTGATGACACACCTCTAGCAACAAGTACTACATACAATGCCTTTATGATAATGTAAAAGGACACAGAATTTCAAACATTTCCAAGAAATCAGGAACCAGAAAATGGGAATGGAACTCTGACTACCTTGACTAACTCCTCGACCTTTTCTTAAACTTCTCCATGTAAAGGACATGCATAAGGAAGAATGTGAACAGAACCAGAAAACGATGAATCACGAGTTAAAATGCATATACCAGATACCTAAAAATCCAACATCCTTCCAAAAGGAAAAACAAAAGCACATGAAAAGAAAATGCACATGAATTTGCAAACTTACTTGCTTTCCTTATTTAGTTGCTTTCTCCATTAAGATCAAACCCCCCAGTATCAATTAGGCCAAATCTCAAGGTTTCTTATACTTCTCAATTCTACAACAAAAAAGAAAATGAACAACGTGACAAAAAGTACAAAAAAAATATGAATGTAGGAAAAAAAAAAAATCAAAAGTGGCCTAAAAAAAAAGCATCTGGAGGAAGTTGTGTTTTAGTTGTTTATAGAATTTCTTTATTTCAGTTCCCTTTTCTACATACAATCTTGAAAAGGGACAAGGTTACTCCTCAATTCCAGAAGCCTGAGAATTTTGTTTACAGAATTTGCTTCATGTGATCAAATTCATTCAAATGAAAACACTACATAGTCTAGCTTCTCATCAAGTAATTTCCAGGTGTGAGAGTAACTAGTTAAGGGGTGACTCAATAAGATGTAATCTCAATCATAACTTTAATTAACTTATTAAAATATCAGCCATATTCCAAACTTAGGGGCATATATTTTCTTACTCGAGCTTCTGCCACCATTGGAAACTTCAGGTTATGACAAAGGGATTTTGACAGCTGACTATCTCTGGACCCCAATTTCAGCTAAAATATTTCAAACAACTTTATGGTGTCATATGGGAACTTGAGAGGTAAGTTGTACTTTGATGCTCCCAATACTCCTGCAATAAAAAAGCTGGGTATCAAAACATTGAACATGATCAAATAATGGCATAATGTGAAGCCAGTCTGACCTTTCCCAATATGGGCATCCATATGACACATAAAAAAATGCTCCCTTTTTCTTCCATTGTCAATCTTGTTCAATCATTCAAAGATGCTATCATATCCCTTACCAATAATCTCCACAACTACAGGCTCCATCCTTGAACACATGAAAGCGATTGGCATCTCTAACTAATAATTCTCTTTGCACTATCTTTGATAGGTACTTGGTCACAGTGTGGCAATCCTCACAAACCCGAAGATTTTTCATTACCTGCAAAGGGGTACCTGGTTTAGTATTTAACAACCCAAATGCTATGGCAAGCCTTTCACTGTGCCCACAAAGTATGTCTCTCTTCTCATCCTCATCAATGTCATGCAGTACAAATTGCAAATTGGCAATATAACCTTCCTTAGCCATCAAGCCTGCAAGCATGCCTAATAACTTATTAACCTCTTCAAACTGATCAAAGAACTTAGTCCCAGTGCCAAAAACATAGACCTTGTTTTGAATTTCCATCCAGCTACATCCAGGGTCTTTTTTCAATCCTCTAGCTTTGATAGATTTCCGTATTGAGCGCACTTGATCCCATTTCCCTAAAGCTGCATAAACATTTGAGACTAAAACATAATACCCAGTATCATCTGGATTCAATTCGATGATCCGTTCTGAGACACGTTCTGCAATCCCAGTATCTCCACTCATCCGACAAGCACTAAGTAAAGCCCCCCATATACTTGAATCTGGCTTCAATGGCATGGAAAGGATGAAATCCTCTGCTTTATCTAAAAGAGCAGATCGGGATAGAAGATCAACTACACAAGCATAGTGCTCAATCCTAGGCTCAATTTTATAGTCTTTCTTCATCCGGTGAAAGTAATTAAGACCTTCTTCTACCAAACCAGAATGGCTACATGCAAAGATGATAGCAACAAAGGCAACATGGTCAGGAACAATACCAGCTGCTTCCATCTCTCCAAAAGCTCTCACAGCTTTCTTGCCTTCACCATACATACCACATGCAGAGATCAACGCTGTCCATGTCACCACATCTTTTGTCTTCATAAGCTTGAATACTTGAAATGAATTCCTTAAACTACCACATTTGGAGTACATTTCAATCAATACATTACCAACTGGAACATCCGACTCCAAACCCAATTTGAAAATGCAGCCATGGATCTCTTTCCCTTGTCGTTTGGCAGCAAGTAAAGAACACACAGGCAAGATGCTTAACATCGTAGCCATATCTGGTGTCACTCCTTCAGTCCTCATTCGACTGATCATTCTCAATCCTAAATTACAATCCTCAGAATGAACACATGAGGCAATAATAGTATTCCATGTGATTATATCACGGGCTTTCATATTCTCAAATACTTTAAGTGAATCCCCCATTTCTCCACATTTGGCATACATATCCACAAGAGTGTTACTCACAACTATATTTGAATTGAATCCCATTTTTGCTAGATCACAGTGAAGTTCCTTCCCCAGGTCTAGGTCTCCTAATTGAGTGGACATAGATAGGAGCATCACATAAGTGATTGAATCTGGTTTCACATCGGTCTTCATCATCTTAAACAACTTCATTGCTTCATCAAAACTTCCATTTTGAATATAAACATTGATCATTGAGTTCCATGACACAGAATCCTTGCATTTCATTCCAGAAAAAACTTCCTGTGAAGCCAATAAATTGCCACACTTTGCATACATATTGATAAGAATATTGCTCGCTGTAGTATCACATTCATACCCACTTGTGATCATGTAGTCATGGACATATTTTCCAAACTCTAAGTCCCCTAGATGACCACAAGCTTGAAGGATGGATGTGATGCTCAACAAGTCTGGTTTAAATTGATTCACCATCTCCATAAACAATTTGATAGATTCTTCATACAACCCCACTTGAGAATACCCACAAATCATTGTGTTCCAAGAAACCGCATCTCTAAGTACCATCTTATCAAAAATCCTTCTACCATCTATTAATCCATTAAACTTGCAGTACATGGAAAGGAGCCCATTGTTCACAATTACATCCGTTTTTATCCCAATCTTTTCTATCAATCCATGAATTATATCACCCTCTTCAACAGAACCTAAACCTCCACAGGCTCGTAAAACACTGGACATAGTGTACGAATCTGGCACCACACCAAGATTTCTGAAACGATAATAAATTTCCAAAGCTTCATTCCAATACCCATTTGCATTATACCCCGAAATCAGACTATTCCAAGAAACAACATCTCTAAGAGGCATTTCTTCAAACACCTTACGCGCCTTATCCAAATCGTTGAACCTACAATACATATCAATCAAAGCGTTCCCAATATACAAATCCGAACCAAAACCCATCTCCAAAACACGATCATGAATGCTCTTAGCCATCTCAAAGTCCAATAACCCGGCACAGGCATTGATGACAGAAGGGAAAGTGTAAGTATCAGGCTGAAGCCTAATTCTCTGCGTTTCAGAGTATAAACTAAGAGCTTCGGAGAAAAGCCCATTATGGGTTAGTGCCCTTATGATTGAATTCCACAAATAAACATTGTTTGAAGGAGAAGCAAGTCGAAAAACAGAGAAAGAAGAAGTGGGGTCTCTGAAATGAGCGTACTTGGCAATGAGCTTAGCGGAGAAGACGACAGAGTGGTGGAGACCCAAAGTGATGATAAGGGAGTGGAGTTTGTGGAGCTGTGTAGTTGTTGCTGCTGACGCTAAAGCTCTTGAGATCGAGGAAAAGAGGGTTTGTCGTGAACATTCATGTAAAACCCTGAGAGTTTTCATGACACGAGAAAACAATTTGGTGGATGTGTAAAACTATAAAATTCTGAGATTATTGCCTGTTAATTATTATACACGAATTGATGACACACATCTGCAATCAATTCGAACCCGTGAAAGAGAAGAAAAACATGATCGATAAGAATGAGTTCGAAACAAGAAATTAAGGCTATGTTTGGTAGCTTTCTTCGTTCTCGGTTACCTATAGTAAAAAAATAGAAAAACACGTTTCAATTCTTAAAGAGCAGAAATGTTACCGGATAATATTTTCTTATATATATATATATATATATATATTACTTATTTTCTAAAAATTATTTTAAAAAATAATTATACACATACCTAAAATTTTTTAAAATAAACTATTATACATAAAAAAAAAATTAAATACATTTAAAAACATTAAAAATAACTTTAAAATATTTTATGTTTTCAAATAGACTTTTATTTTATAAAATAACAGTTTTCAAAAATTATTTTTCAAAATAGTTATTAAATAAGTCCAAAAATGATATATTGAATCAAATACAAATAACATATATTTCATCCCAATAACAATACAACTTTTCCGCAATGTGTTTGCCAATTTTATTAATAAATGTAAAATTAAATTTTGTGGTCATGATAAATTAGCCAAACAAGACAGTATAGAATCATTTATTAAATGGTTGAATTTTGCTGCTTTCATGTTATGTAGTTATTAATTCGCAAACTTTGTCTCTTTGAAATAATAACTTTGATATAATATATAAGAATTCTTATATATTTATATTGAAAACGAAAAAGTAATAGCTTTTAAAATTATTTAAAAAAAATTGAGGTATACTATAAAGAGATTTTTAAAATCATAAGATAAATCTATTCTTTTTGTAAAAGATATTTTATTTTTATATAAAACTTTATAATTCTAAAAATAAAAAATGGGAAGTATATGTAAATAGATATTTAATTATTTAAATCATTATGGTTACATCCAATTTTTAGTCCAAATAAATGATCAAATTCAATCAAATTCTTTTTCCTATGAAACAATTAAAAAAGATTTTCATAAATTTTAAAAATAAAATTAAAAAAGAAAACTCAAGAGTATTAGGAAGTAGAATGGATTTACAAGTGAGTCACATAGGCGAAATAATTAGGAAATTAAGAATATCTTTGAAAAGCTTATTTTAAAAGCAGCTTTTATTCTTAAAAAAAAAAAAAAACATGTTTGGTAATTATTCTTAAAAAATAGATATAAATTTTTTTTTAAAATATATTTTAATTTTTTTCCAAGGTTATTTAAAAAGAATTATTACATAAATATAAAAAATAATTAAAAATAAAACACTACAATTAAAAGTTGCATTTAAATATTTATAAAAAAAATATAAGTGTAGACTTTCTATTTTATCCTCTTGGCACATTTCATCCAAGATTGTCTTCCTAAATCATTTGTTACCATATTGTTCACTTATGGTCCTTTTCTGAGCCCTTTTTGAGTTCTCGTTGGCAGTCCACCGTGACTCTCTTAGTCACTATCTTTGGAGATATTTTGAGTGAGACTCTTTAAGGATCTTTATTGTGATTTTTGAGTGACCTCTTATTTTTTCAAGGATTTTGTTTAATTGAGTTTCTTTAAGTGTATTAAAAGTTGACTAATTTTTCTAGGACATGGTTTTCAGATCGAATGCATTTGGATCGATTTTGATTTTTGTTTGTGTGTGGATCATTTTTTTGATGTGTGATAGATAATTTAATTTTTGTGTGCATGAAATGGAAATTGTGATATTTGATTATTTTTGTTTGATCGATTTTTTCAATTGCTAACTACATGATTTTGATTTTAAATTTTTGGTTACATAAAATTTATTTTTAACTTTGAATCACATGCATTAAGTATTTACTTTTTGCATGAAATGAATTTTAATTTTTGTTAGTGTATGATTTGCCTTATGGTTACTAATACATAGATTTTCTTTGTGAGGTCACATGAGTAAAAGAATTAGAAGAAGCTGGGACGAGAATTCTAGAAGAAAAAGGAGTTTTGCAAGATGAGGTATTCATAGGGAAAAGCATAAAGACCATTCAGGTAAAAAAAAAAAAAGTGTGAACTAGTGGCATGTTGGGTGAGCTAGAAAATTCTAAGGTGATGTGGAGCAATTAGGTAGTTGGTGAGACATGGAGATGAGTTTTGACCAAAAATAAGTGTGGACCCGTATTTTTCATGTGCGTTCCCACGTGAGACTCACTTTTAATTTATTTGATAAAAATTATGATTTTTAGAATATACTTGGAGTCACTACTTATTTTTATTTTATTTTTAAAGAGAAAAAATAAAATAAGAATGAAAAACCTTTAAGTGTGACTCTTGAAGGAAAAACAGGTCTGTAAGAAACTGAGTTTAGGTTCGGGGGTCAAATTACCTATTGGGAAGATACGGTGAAAGACCATAACACCCTTCTAAGCCCTATAATGAGGTCTCTATTAATCAAGGTGAGGCGAATATGGCAATTGATCAATTAATCATTGGTGTTAGAAAAATTAGGTTAATCCAACCTATGGTAATCACCCTAGAGGGGGGGGTGAATAGGGTGATGGTCTCTTTTTGCAAATTTAAACTATGTGAATGTAAGAGACAATTATATGCAAGTATATAACAAGTAATATAAAGATAATTGCATATAAATTAAAAGAGTAGGGAAGAGAGAATGCAAACATAAGATTTTATAGTGGTTCGGCGCAACCCGACCTACATCCACTCTCCTCTAACTTTAATCCCAAGCTTGAGGTTCCACTAATTCAAGGCTTCCAAACCAAGCCTTCAAGCAATACAATTGGATTATGGTTCCAATTCACCCTCTTGGATTTTTGGCTCCAAGCACCCTTTACACTTCTCAAGAGATATCCCACTCTTGAACAACCCCTCAAGTGATACCCCACACTTGAGAAACTTCCTCTCAAAGATTTACAAATAAATGATCTTACAAAATCTTAGTACAAAAACTTTAAGCTCAAATGATACAAGAAAACTAGGATTGAAAGGTGCACTAAGGATATGCAAGTTTTAGAACAATGATGCACTAAAAAACACTCTTCCAAGGCTCAAATATATTCAAGAAAGGTTTGGGAAGGTTAAACTATTTAAACAATGAAGATTGGAGCCTTTTTATAAAAGAGAAAAGCCAAACTAGCCGTTAGGAGTTCGATCGGTCGAGCTAGGGGTTGATCGGTTGACTAGTCGTTAGCATTTAATGCTTGGCAGGTGACCGTTGGGCCTCGATCGGACCTCAACCGGTTGAACAACTGTTCTGGAAGAAAGAGAAAGTTTTTTGCACCCTCGACCGATTGAGCTGGGGGTCAACTCAGACCTCGACCGATTGAGCTTGCAGTCGACCGGCTCCTCATCCGGTTCAACCGGTTGAGCCGTTTGTTGGCTCAACAACCAACTTTTTCAACTTAAAACCTTTTAAAACAAGTTTGAAAAACATTTAACACAAGGTTTTAGTTGAAAACATGAAATCATCCAATTCTTAAAATATTTAAAACAAAATAACTCTTGGATGATTTTGGTGCATAAGTAAAAAATGTAATGCATGAAAATCCTAGTGCACCAACAACCTTACAAAGAGATCTTATGAAACTTGGGTCTTGAAAAACACTTCTCTTTGAGGTGGTCTTCTTCTTCATGATTTCTCCTTGGCTTGATTTTTCTTTGTGATTGCCACTTTGGAAATCATCTTGCCTAATCACACTTGAAATATAATCATTAGTTCTAAACCTTGTTTTGTTATCATCAAAATCAAGATTAACCAAACCTTGGTTTCACAATTGGATACCAATAAATGAGAATCCTAAAAATAAAAAATGAATAAGAAAGAGAAATTTGAGGGTAGTACCTTAGTTGCAAGTTGAGTACTATCATAAAAACAAGGTTAGCTCAAGTATAAAATAATCACATGCATATCAAGGAGTAGGGCAGAATCAATCAAGCATAACATTCAATCAACCAACAAGAGAATCTCATATGTTAGGCCCCACCAAAGCCCAATTGATTTTGCATGAATTAATCCGATAAATCCCATTATCTTTGGAATTACATAATTTTATTCATGCTCAAAAATGTAAAAAAAAATTGAAAATTATTTTAAAATCAAATAAAATTTGTGAAAGTGCATGCCATATAGAAAATGGCAGCAAAATGTTTATTAAAATTGGATTTTTGGTGACCTAAAACTCTATGAAGAATGAAAAATTACGGTCTTGAAATGATAAAATAATAATAAAAATAATAAAATAAATAAATAAAGTACTTTTTTGGAATATTGATTTTTGAAGGCATGAAGAATTAAGAGGATAGAAATATGTGGCCTATGGGGAAAAATAAATTGCATGCCAAAGGTGGGCACGCAAGCCATGTGATAGTAGTGTCCTGTGCTTAGGTATATGTAGTAGAGTTGGAAAAACAAGCTCTAATGCATCTTGCTCATCAATCATTGTAGTCAACTTTTGAAGTCATGTACATCATCTCAGTAGCCACATTACCAAAACATTTGGACATGCCATTGAAACCCAATTCAAATCCCAAGACACCAAACTCTAAAAGGGAGATGTTGTTGACAACAAGCAATTTTGATTCATGATGGCGTGGTCCACAGAGAGTATCTCTTTTCGCCTAAACACAACAACTTGCTCAGTTTCACAACAACCTCTTTTAACTCGGGCGACCAGCTTAGCATGCTACACAACCACTTCTCAGAGAGGTGTTCAGTTCATTTGAACAACAAGGATGCTTCCCAAACAAGACTTCAGCATAACTCAACTCAACAAATTTAATATATATTATCATCAATTCATTCTTCAACTCCGCATGATTGTATAACCAAAGAACCTCAGAAAAGCATCACTCCATCATTAATCATCAGTTGGTAAGCTGAATCAGCTCATCAAGGTCTACTCCTTCACTCAACTCGTCACATGATGTGCTTGCTAGTGGGAAAGATGGAAAGGAGCTAATGGGACCATATTTAGCTGGTTGGGATTTCTAAATCTCGATTGGTTTCAGCACACCCACCTATCTCCCATACAGTGGCTTATGTTGTTGAGGAACCATTTTCATGTATTCCATCATGGCTTTCTTAGCGATAGGTTCATGAGTAATATAGTTGTGTCTAGATTGAATTTCGAGCATCTGTAGCTGTTGCCAACATGAATTCTTCCAAATATTTCACTGTTATAAACAAGAATACCACCGGATTAAAAAAGGCTACATGTTCTCGGGTGGTGCACCGAAAGTTGTACATGCAGAAACTTCATGCACGTGAGGCCATTTTCAGGCTCATGGTGCCAAGATCTGAGGTGACTACTCGACGATTGACCCGTCAAGCAATGTAGCTCCCGAACTGAATGATCACTAGAGTCAATCGGATAAGTTGAATTGGAAACATGAGCAGAAAGTGTCATGCCCGAAACTAGTAAGAGTTGGGGCTTCTTGGATCTCCGAAGGTGACCCCTTCAATCTCGGTGCAATCATCTTCTTCACTGGAACCCCACTTACTTTCCCTGTCACACCACTTGAAGCCACCGAATCCCCCATAGGTAATGGGAAAGTCACCACTAAGGTAAAGAATGGAAGAGGCTCGCAGGTGTAGCGGTTGATGATGAAACCGTGCACAGTAGCAACTAAAACCTGAATATCTCAATAGTGGCATGGAAACAGGCTAATAAGAGAAATCCAACACCGTTGTCACCAGTAGAAGTTGCATCATTCCCTGTGTTTCGTACAAGTGATGTGGAAGATAATAAGTTTTCAATGATTTCCATGGCTGGATTTTCAGCTCCTGAGCATAAATACCAAGCGTCGGTGTCAAGTTTGGTCCTTCAAATACCAGTGAGTCTTGATTTGCAGCAGCTTACGAAGAAGACTTCTAACTCTTTAACCCATTTCTCATTGCCATGAATCTTGCATGGGTTAAGGAGGGCTCCTCAAATAATTCTGAATCTTCCTTTGACTACCCATTTTGGGCATACCCAAAAAATCATCACTACCCCATGCCACATACTTGAAAGGCAAGTGATGTTAGGTGCAGTGTTGAGTTTGATGGGTATGAAGGATGGAGAAATTGTGGGTTTATATGGACCAATTGTTAGTGGTGGGTATGAAAGATGGGGACATGAGGGTGGCCATGCACATAGGAGTGGGTGATGAAAATTGGTAGTTTCGGGGGACCGAAATTGGGTGGTGTTCGAAGGTCCATGCTGAGTGGAAAAAGATGGAGCTTGTTGAATGAGTTGATTGTGTATTTCCTCCAAGTTGATAGCTGCCACACATGAGGATAAAGCTATGCATGTTCGTTTTAATGCACATAGGCTGGTGCAATAGCAATTGAAAAGTGGTCTAGATTAGTTAGAACTGAGGGACCGAAACTGGGTGATGTTCAAGGGGTGATCAAGGTGATGGGTTTTGGTGGGTATGAAGGATAGAGATATGGGTAATATGATGGTGGTGAGTGTGGTGAAAATTTGAGACTTTGATGGAGGCTTTAGAAATGTTTTAGGTGGACATGCATACATGGGTCACATGCGTGTGGGTAGGATGGTGGTGGATAGGTGGAACTAGCAACGTGGCTAGGAAGTAGGTCCAAAGCAGCTTCTTTCTCTATATCATGCCTAGAAACAGAAAGACTCCCAAGGTGATGAACCTTTTGGGCTTAAGGGTGAGCTGATGCCAAAGCTTCTTTTGGTACAAATTAGCAAGAAAGCTACATCACTTTGCCAACTCTCGATGAGGCGCACACAGTGACTCCAAGTATTGCAAGGTGGCCACACGAGCATTTAGTAGAATTTCCTATACTAGTCTAAATTAAAATTAGAATACAAATACAATGGAGCTTTTAATAGAAAATTTCAAAATTTTGATAGAGTTCCCCTATAGTATGGACATTATTCCAAATACAAATAACCTGATTATGCAAATAACATCAATATTTATAATCAAACCAAAGTCAATAATTGCATAAAGGTAGTATCATAGCAGCTTACATCACAATATCCAAGAAAATTACATGCATACATCACATGGTCTAATCAACTTTATTACTATTTTGACAAGAACGACGATTGTAGCCACTTTATTTGCATAACCCACATGTAATAGAAGTCTTGCCATCTCTAACATCCATTTCATTATGCAAACGACTTGATTTAGGTCGTCTACTTGATGCACGGTTCATCGACTCAAAAGGCATGATAATTGGACCATCATAAGGAGCCACTCATATACATTGAAAATGGGATGAAACAAGGGTGCCCAAGTATTATAGCACGATTGTGTACTATAGTAGTGTTGAACAAGTGGTCTAAAATCAACTGAACGAAAATGACATGTTACTAGAATATGGCTACATGGGAATCCATATATGAGTGTTTTACCACACGTGCATGCATACTCATGTAAATTGACGCGATATGTTCGACCACTAGTTAAGCTACTCTTAGTACCCATATTAGTCTTCACATGGAATCATCCTTGGATATGATCATATAAAACAATCTCATGATATCCCGCCTTAACCACATTTGCCTTAATCTTAGCATCGACATATGGAGTGTATTCCTCATTTGAAGCAAGTCGATTAGCACCTTATTCTCTTCTCACAACAAAGTAACTATTTAGCCGAAAAAAATGTTAATTGAACCAAAGAAGTTACGGGTAAGCTACGAGCCCTTTTAAGCACACTATTGAACATCTCCGACATGTTTGTAGTCATGATGCCATACCTTCGACCTCCATCATGAGAGAGCACCCATTTCTCAAAAGGATTGCTTCCAACCATTGTTGTACAGCTGCATTAATCCTCTCAATTGTGTTCATATGTTTATTGAATTATTCAATCTTGGTTGCTAAGGCTGCTCTACACATCAGATTTTTCAATATTTTATCCTTGAATCGAGTCATAAAATTGTTGGCAAGATGACGCATACAAACCTTATGATCGCGTATGGCTCAAACCAACCAAGATGAACATCGCTCATTATAGCTATAATGTCTGGATGTTGATCTGATATAACACAAAGTCCCCTCCTATGAGTTACTCTAGTTCTAATACATGCCAAAAACCATCCCCAACTATCAATATTCTCACCATCTGTTAGGGTAAAAGCTAATGGGAATAACTGATTATTTCCATCACAACCCATAGCAATCATTAAAGTGCCTTTATACTTCCCATACAAATGTGTACCATCAATATTGAGTACATGCCAACAATGTTTGAATCCTTCAATAAATGGATGAAATGTCCAAAAAACTCACTGAAATATCTCTGTATTCTCCATAATACCAGGAAATGTTTTTGAAATTACAACACATCCTAGATTTGACTGCTCTAAGGCAATGAAAAAATGTGGCAGCTTTGCATATGCCTTATAAAAATCACCAAATAAGTTTGTAAGAGCTTTAAGCTCCGCTTTAGATGTCTTCTTGTATGATATTTGGTATCCGAATTTCTCCACAATACTTGCTTGAATAGAAACCACTGATAATGTGAATTGTGTCTTAATCATTCCTTGGATATGAGCAACAATCAAGTTGGAATCTAATTGTTGATGGTCCCGATTCAAGCAAGGATTTACACATTTGTGTGGACCATTGTATTTATTGATTGCAAATGAAATTGTACCTTTTACAACCATAGCACGAGGTTTCCATGGACATTGAGATTGCCTAGCCTTCTTGCATCTTAAGACTAACAACTTTGTAGTTGACAAAACAACAACATACTCTTGGTGTGCGCTAATAGAGTACAACTTCGCAGCATGTTGTAAATTTGCTTTTGAATTAAAAGCTTGACCAACCATGAACTCTCCACCTGAGTTTCCAATATTAGTGTTCCCCTATGGGGTCCAATCACTTGAAATGGAATTAAAAATGTTTTCTACATTTTCAAACTGCAATGATGGTGCCGAGTGATACTGAACAAGGGAAAACTCTATTGGGTCCTCAGGATCTGGGTTATTTGACATATCACAACCTTCCCCATCCATGGAGACATATATTCCTTGTTCACTTTCCATTGCTTTGTGAAGAGCTAAGAAAGATGAAACAACATTAACATTATTGTTTTCCTCATCAATAAATTCGAACACCCCATCGCCATCATGTTGAACATCTTCTACTCTCTCACTTTGATCATCACCTTCTTGGGATTCACCTTTTTCTTCATCTTCATTTACTCTACACTCATAAGTCATTGCAACTGGGGCACTACTAGGTCCACAACCATACTCAAATTACTCAACATTATCATTTTCTCCGAGTAATAAATGTGTGAAGTTACCCAATAATTGTCCTCTCACTTGTGGTTGTACTTGCACTTGTTCAATATACAATTCAATTTCGTCCATTCCAAATGTGTTAACCAATTTCAACATTTGAGATAAACTATTATCATCCCATATTGGATAAGGTTAGAACCTATTTTCCCTTTTTAAAGGTACCTACAGTTGAGGACTAATTGAAATTGTTTTTTGTCAATGCCAATTCTCGAGTATATCATACATAACAAGTGTTCATAGGTTGAATTAACAGACACATCCAAAGGTATAATTACAGCTTGATCCCCAATATACTTTTCATCTGTTTCTGTCCTCAACATTTTTCCTTTACAAAAGCAAATCACAGGAATAATAGATTTAGACATGATTTATATACAAAAAATACAATATCAAATAGTTTAATAATCAATGAAAATAATAGCAAGTCTTTCTATTTTGAACTTAACATACTTGTTTATTAAAATAATTACAAAAACACACATACAAGAATGTTCAAGAGAAATTGCATATAATCTTTTAACATGTGAATACATAATTATATAATAAAACACTTTCTTACACATTAAGGGGAAAAATATAAATCACTTCATAATTTATTTAAATAGTTATCTATGATACAAATATAATTATAAATAAATGTTTGATAAAATTTTAATTTAAAACTTAGATAGTGGGTTATAAATCAATAAATGTTTAGTTAAACAATTACAATAATCTCAAAATTAAATAAAAAATAATCCACCAATAATTTTTTTTGGATAAAATATCATATATTAAAATAAAATTAAATGTTATCAACTATTAAATAATATGTAATTTAAATAATTATGTTGTTATTCATAAATCACTTGATACTTGATTAAACCTAAAAGTTGAAAAAAAATTAATCTCAAAATCAAATAAAAGTAACTCACCACAGAAAAATATATTGATAAAATATCAAATACACAATTATAGAAAAAAATCATTTATATATATATATATATATATATATATATATATATATATATATATATATATATATATATATATATATATATATATATATATATAAACATTATTTGAATATTAAAAATGAAAATAAATAAACATTTTATAAATCTATTTAATATTAATTTTAAATATAGGAAAAAAATCATTTATAAATTAATATTAATTTTAATTTTAATTTATAAATCTATTGAATATTAATTTTAATTTTAATAAAATTGATGCCAACAGGATGACCCTTCTCAAATAATCCACCAATAAATTTTTTTTGATAAAATATCATATATTAAAATAAAATTAAATGTTATCAACTATTAAATAATATATAATTTAAATAATTATGTTGTTATTCATAAATCACTTGATATTTGATTAAACCTAAAAGTCGAAAAAAATTTAAAATCTCAAAATCAAATAAAAGTAACTCACCACAAAAAAATATATTAATAAAATATCAAATACACAATTATAGAAAAAAAAATCATTTATACATACATACATATATATATATATATAAACATTATTTGAATATTAAAAATGAAAACAAATAAACATTTTATAAATCTATTTAACATTAATTTTAAATATAGGAAAAAATCATTTATAAATTAATATTAATTTTAATTTTAATAAAATTGATGCCAACAAGATGGCCCTTCTCAAATGATCCACCAATAAAAATTTTTTTGATAAAATATCATATATTAAAATAAAATTAAATGTTATCAACTATTAAATAATATATAATTCAAATAATTATATTAATATTCATAAATCACTTGATATTTGATTAAACCTAAAAGTAAAAAAAAAAAATTTAAATCTCAAAATCAAATAAAAGATAACTCACCACAGAAAAATATATTAATAAAATATCAAATACACAATTTTATATTTTCTAGGGAAAAAAAACAAGATAATATGTTTGACAACGAAAAAACAGAAAACACTTTTTTTTGTTCTTAAAATCAGAAAACATGATGTTTTCAAAGAATTTTTTTAGTTATTTTCACTTATTTTGTAAGACTTGTTTTAAAAAATAATTATACAAATATAAAAAATGATTTGAAATAAAACATTACATATAAAAATTATTTTTCAAACATATGTAAAAATATAAAAAATAAGTTTAAAACATTTTAGATTCTCAAATAGATATTTGTTTTACAAAACATTAGAAAATAGTTTTCAAAAACTATTTTCAATAACTATTTTTTAGAATTGTTTTTGAATCGTTACGAAACAAAACCTTAGTTTCCAACAAACAACCTAATGGTGCCTAATCTAGTGTCAAAGCAAGATATCATGCACTTGCTTTCACTACGTGTGAATAACATGGATTAGTGCACTTTACATGAAAAAATATAAATAAATAAAAAATCATTTTTCATGTTCATACCAAACATATTACCATTTTCCTTCAAGAAAAAACTACTCTTAGCAATCTAGTTACCAAATATATTCCCTCTTCATTGTAGATTGTAAATATCTTAATTAAACAACTTCCCAAGCAATCCTTCAAGGAGTTTCATGAGTTCAAGTTAGGAATTCATTATGTTCTCGTACCTAGCTTGAGGGGATGTGATAAAGCCTATGATTCACTTACAAAAAATAATGGAGATCATGACATTACTAATGAAGATCACGGTAGAAAACAAAAATAAAAAGTCAACAGTATAGTACCATTTGATTTCAAACGGTCCGAAGATCCCCCAATTCATGGCAAACTGTTGAAAACAAATAGAAATTTGTACCATAGCTAAAGGTTTTCCTATTTGTAAAATGAACAAAACAAATTCTTTAGAGTTGATTGATTTGTCACCATTGTATTCAACTTATTTTCTCTCTTGAATTCTTGCGTATAAAGCCATAACACAGTATGTTGCTCATATGGAAAGACTGCATAAATTTTTTTATTTCAATCCATTGCTTTCTTGACTCTCTCTATCTGTATCTCTCATTTTAAGATTCATCACTTTTCATCAAGAAAAAAAAAATACAAAGGGATCTCTTAACCCAAATTTCACAAACAAAAACAGACCATGTTGTCTTTTGGTTGCTAATTTATTTAAGAATTTCGTTCGTGGAGGGGTCAAATTGAAATTCTGTTACCTCAAACACTTATAGCATATTAGTTACCAGTGCATTTCCATACTTCTATTTTTGGGATCTACCAAATTTGGAGCAGAGACAAGTTGACATGGAAACTGAGATGACATGGTATGATTGGAAAGATAAACTTTGATAAGCTAGCATTGATGAATCATGCATGTTATATGAAGTCCTGATTAATGAGATGGTTCTGAGTATTCTAACATGTGGAAGAAGAACTGCAACAGTGCCCCATGGGAAAATGGGAGAAATATTGGAAGTAAAAAAATGGGGAGGGAGGTCATCAATGACATGGATAGTAAAAAACTTTAGAAGATATCACGTTTTTAGACCAGGACTGGATTTTGATAGGATGGAATGAATGGTGTTTCTGAATTTGAATAGCTGAGATAGCGAATATATAGTAAATTTCATCTTGAGGCAATCAATTTATTCTTTTTTTTTTCTACTTATGTGGTTGACAAAAGTTAGGCTTCAAAACCTTGGTCATTGTACTCGTTTTGTGATATTCATTCTATCAATCACATATTTCTATCTGATCTAGCAAGGGTGGTCACCCTATTGTTTGATGTGAAACTGCATCTTCAGTTTTAGAGAACATAGGTTGTCTCAATGCTAGATCCATAGTCTCATCATACAATATGGACTTCACTTTGGCTAGAAGGCAATTTGATAAAACCTGGAAACTAATTTGGGACCTTAAAATAGACAGGATAAAAAAATTATGGAAACCATTTTATAGTTGCTACAGAGTTTTCCTTTGCTTGTTGGAGCATCTGAAAATTATAGTCCCTTTAGGTCTTATACATGGAGGAAATCTTTTTATAGGTGGTTTTATCATGAAGGATGATGTTCTACTCTGTTTGTGAAGGAAATTTTTCCATACTCTCATTTCCACTACTCATGGGGTTGTTGTCTCTAATGCTTATGGGCCATTACTTTAGAATGATCTCCAATTGTTATTTTTGGCTAAATTGAAGATTTTTGTTGTTTGGAATTTGATCATTTCATTTCAAATTGAGGTTTATTTTTAAAATAGTCAGTATGGTGTAAGGAAGGGAATCTCTAGTTTCTTCTAGTAGCATTTTTTTATTTGAGGATTTGTCATCTTGGGACTAAGACTTTGGTTTTCAACTAGATTTATGGCAACTCGGGGAAGATATGGAGAAGGTTTTAGTAAAGATGAGGTTTTGGCTGCAATTTTTGATTTGGGTAAGAATAAAATAAACCCTTGGATCCAAATGGTGTCAAATGGCTTTTTGGCATCACAATTGGGATTTTGTTCACAGTAAAACAATAGGTTTCATGCAGGATTTTTGCTCAATTAAATCTCCTGGATTGACTTTGAATACTACATAATTTGTGCTAACTTCTAAAAAGATGATGTGGGGGATATGAAAAACTTTAGGCCCATTAATTTTGGGGTGGGGGTGTGAATTCACATAAGCTTCTGGAGAAAATCTGGCAAAGAGACTTAAAAAAGTCATTAGCAAAGGTGGTCCAAAAGTTTCATGTGCTTTCATAAAGTGGAGATGGATTATGGATACAAAAATTTTATAGCCACTAAAGCCACATAATCTAGATCAAAAGCTCAAGCCCTTGTACACAAGATGGATATTTAGAAAGTGAACCACCATGAAATTCAGAGTTTTTTTTTGCTTTCAACAAGCAGTATGGGTTTGGGGTAGAAATTGGTTGGTAGGATTAGATTTTTTATCTTTGTAGTTAGCTTTTTCACATTGGTTAATGGGAATCCCAATATTTTTTTTTTCAGGGCTCAAAAGGTTTGAGATATGGAGATTCACTAACGCCCCATCTACCCATTCTAGTGATGGAGCAATTGAGTTATTTTATGTTAAGGGCAATGAGAGGAGGTTTCATTAAGGACTTTAAGGTGGAAGGTGCAGGGGCTTGTTTTGAAATGCCCCATCTTCGATTTAAAAATGATGTTCTAAAGTTTTATGAGGCCAACATATTCTATCTTTGCCTATAATAAAAAAAAAACACTTTGCAACCGAAATTCACAACCAAATACATTTTTTAGGATGGAATTAGGGTGATCAATAGCTTCGTGGTAAATTTTGGGAACAAAGACAAAAGACAAAACTAGAGCATAGGATTTGAATAAGAAGAAAATCTATTACAAGATAAAAATTTGGAGAATTACTTTCCTCTATTTTCTGGAGTTCTACCCCACCCAAATGACAGGCTTTAGCATTACTTTCCTATATTTTCTGGGCAACCAAACATTCCTAGAATTTGGATAATGATGTAGAAACCGACCCCACACCTTCAATCTCCTAACTTAAAATAAATATGGCCCTTGAAAAGTGGAATACTCTTATTTTTTCTATTCCTATAACAAAAATCACCGCTCATCCCCTTCATTTTTTGAGTTTTTTACAGTGGTCCCTTCTATTTTTGGAGTTTTTAACATTGGTCCCCTCCATTTTTGGTATCTTTAACAAAAAAAAAAAAAAAAAAATCCATGGTGGCCCCCCATCTCATATCCGTTTTCTTTACCAAAAAAAAAAACATTTTTCTTTCTGCTAAGCTCACAATAAAAATAAAAATAAAAAATAAATAAAAAAATCAAACACATCTTTACCAAACAGAAACCAAACACATAAATCTTACCTGACCAATGACTTCCAAATTTTGAATTTGAGCCAAGGATGAACCAAAGACGACCGAATGCAATGGGAAAGATGAAACCCTAAAGGTAAGAAACCTAACAGGGAAATGAAGAAACCTACTAGGAAAGGAACTGATAAAGGATTCAAAATTGTAGTTACCAACTACCGTTTTGAATGATTTAAAAAAATTCAAAACCATAATTGGTGACTGCGGTTTCTTGACCTAGTATCCTACGTGGCATAGACGCACTAGATTGGACATTATTTTTAAAATCGATTTACTTTATGGATTTTTTTTTAAAAAATGTTGCATTTTGGGTCAAAACTCTGCATTTAGCATGGGATGCAACTAATTTACCTCATGAACTTCAAGCAAAAGCTTGCATTGTGAGATGCAAATTACCACTTTATCTAAATTTCAAGAAATCATATTATATGCAATGACCCTCACAAAGATTGGCCTTCCATCATGCAAGAATAAGTCATTATTCTACTTAATCAAGTCAACATGCCAAGTATTGATTACTACTCAAAAAGTGTTATTTTATAGCTTGTAATTAACTCTTTTAAACACTTTTGAGTAGTAGTTATTACCTTTTAACTCAATTGGCATGTTAAGGACCCTTGCAATCATTTCTAATCAAATTATGTTAAGTTTTGGTGTTTTTGATAGCTTTTTTATCACCAAAGCAATTTAAGCTGAGGGTGAGCTTTATATAATCCATGGAAAAGCAAATGGAAGCTCATTAACATGAAGAATTCAAGCTTTGGAGCTTTGGAGCCCTTTGCCAAAAGCCAATCATGAATGCTAGGAGGGAAATCAAAAAGAGAATCTAACATGAAGAATTCAAGAGGATAGAAACTGTTGGACACATTTCGAGCACTTCCTAGAGTCCATTTTATGCATAATATATGTTTCGAAGCTCGGGAAGTCAGGAGTCCAACACTTCAAATGGTGCGTGAATTGGAGTTAAAACGAAGAAGTTATGGTCGTTTGAAGACAACCGCATCAAGCTGTGCGAAAATTTCGCAGCTGCGAAACCCACCTTTGGCACACGAGTGCCATTTCGCACCCCATGCCTCCATCTTCACAGCTGCGAACCACGTTGCGAAATCACCTCCAAGCTACGAATGAAGTTGCGAATCATCTCCAAGTTGCGGAATCATCTCCAAGTTGTGAAATCACCTCCAAGTTGCAAAACCAAAGTTCAAACTTGCAAAATGGACAATTCAACGTGTGAATCACCGTGCGAAATCCACCTGTGCAATCTCAGATATTTACAACCGACTCAGTTGGATTTTTTCTCAAGATATTTTGTGTAAATTTCTATTTTCTCCTTGTAATTAGTCAAAGATATTATTGAGATATTTCTTAGAAAATATCTTCTCTATATATATCTTTGAACCAATGTAAAGAATGATGCATGATATATCATAGATCATATATGTAATCGACGATAGTAAGAAATATATTTTACAGACCACTTGCTCTGTTTTTCCTTCATATTTTTGTTTTCTCGTTATTTTTATTTCTAGCAAATCAAACTCCGAGGATGTTTCCTCAGAGGATGAGTGGCTAAGCTCTTTGTCTCTTGGAGTGAAGAAAGCCAGGTAAGTTTTCGAATGCAAAATTGGAAGTTTTGTTGTTTCAGTTTTTAATGAAGAGAAAGTGTGACCCGTTAATGGTTTTTATCTTTTTAGTTAACTTAAAACGCCTTAAAATCACTTAGGCCAACACTTGATAAGGCAAGTGGTCTCCGTCCATTGAGATACACTAGTTTATCTCTTGCGAGCCTTTGGGAGGTGGTTTGAAGGTAGGATTTTCTAGAATAGCCAACACTTGGTAAGCTTTTGGACTCCAAGGAGACATCCATTAGTTATCTTTTGCGAGCTTTTGACGGGTAATCCAAGGTTAAGGATCACCTTGAATGGCAAATGCTAGGTGAGAGGCATGAGCCATTGCAAGATGAATCAGTGAGAGGGATTTAGTGTTTGAACCCACTAAGGGGAAGCATTTGTACCACACCGGTTAGAGAGGAAAAGATTCAAGTGATCAGAACTCCCTTTTTGTATTAAGAACCTGAGCCTAGTGATCTGAAACTCCAAGAAACACTTTTCTTTGTAATTAAAATTAGTTACTATTTTTGGTTAGCTTAAAACCAAGCCTTTTTCAACCAAAGTGTGTGTTTTCTTTTAAAGCTAACCTTGAAATGAAAAAGCACTAATTCAGCTTTGAATTGATATCAATTGTAAAGTGAAAACCCATCCCAGTGAACAATCCTAGAGCCACTATGCTATGCTAGCTGAGGCTATCCTAGTACATGGTGTAATAGGTTATAAATTTTGTTGATTACTCCCGTCTAATGACCAAAATCAAGGAACACCAGCTGGACACGAATCAAATGGCACCGTTGTTAGGGACCATTGAGAGGACATGAATCAGCTGATACACCAATTGGGAACGAATCAAATGGCGTCGTTATCGGGGACCATTGAGAGGACATGAATCAGCTGATACACCAATTGGGAACGAATCAGGTATCATCACCTAGGCTTACTAATGAAATAAACCCAGACATTCTACATTTCAAGAGTCTTGACCTTTGTGAAGCTTGTCAGATATCCGTGCATGCATCTTCTAGATGCCATCTTGTAACTGGCCTATAAATAGAAATTGGTGCATGTCATGCACAAGATCAAGAAAGTCCACACTTTAACCACCATGAAAACTAGCAAATACTATGACCATAGTGCACGAGGAAAACCGCTCATGCCCACAGAGAATGATTTATAGTCTAAAGTACCCCATTCTACATGGTTGCCTCACCCGTGTCCAGAACATCAAGTAAAGATTTACTCATCCTCTTCTGTATTCCTCTATTGCATCCTTAGGCATTTCAATATGGACCACATGGCTCGTGGGGATCTAAAAATACCCATTTGTATAGAATTTTCCTTCATGGGGCTCTCCTAGAAAACACCCCAATCAAGATGGATAACCCAAGCTTAAATGCTCCTCACCTTAACTTACTAGAAACGGAGGAATAAAAAGAAAGGATAGAAGCTAGAGTAAAAACTAAGGGAAGAGCAAATAAGAAATCAAGCAAAACATGGATGTATAGAGCCTCATTTCAGGTGACATCCATAGGCTAATAACAAGTGGAATTATCAAGGAACAAGAGCATGATTTTTGTATATCAGATTCAGGGAAAGATCAATGCATCAGGCATCTACAAAAGAAAACAAAAATACCAAAATAAAGCCAAAACAGAGCATGCATGTAGAGAGTCAGATCCAACAAAGCAAACGAGTGGCCCTTGATGTCCACACCAATCAACAAAGAAATGCTCATAAAAGTAGCTGAAAATGAGAATGAAATAGTATGAAAATGAGTGACAAGAAGCTCACAATAGCCTTACTTGGAATGCTCCATCATAACCAAGAGTTGCATGGCTTCCAACTCTACTTTCTTTTTTATGAATCAACAAGATCTCCTATCATCTTCTCATTGCCCTTATTCTCATGAATTGCTCTCTCATGACTCTTATTGCTTCTTCCCCAAGCCTCCTCCACGGTCTCTTACTGCTTTGCACCTTCCTATAACAGTTGTACTCAAAGTCCTTCCACTCCTCTGTTCAGAAAAATGTCTCCATCCTAACCACCACCATGTTGAGGTAGCAGTGTCCTTTGTTACGCGTCTCATGCAGCTCATTCCCCTATAAAGATCGTCTCCCACTCCCCCAAATGAAAATACCTAGCTCACCCTCGGGTGGCCAGCAAATGGTGACAAAAAAAGCCAAAATAATATCCCATAAAATGCAATAAATAATAGTAATGTTACCTCACCATCATCACTTGTATCTTTTCTCCTCGAGGCCAGTATATCAGATGTTATTACATCAGAGACCACTACATTAGATGTCATTCTACCATCTTCTATATCATCTCTCTTAGATGTTACCATATCAAATATCATTGTACTTGAGATTGCCCCACCATCTACCACCTTACCATCACCTACACTTCTTCCCATAGAGACTACCATGCATTATACCCTTATACATATTACACAACTAGATGTATACACACCTATGCGACGTTGTAGTCCACATAGATGTCGAGTCTTGCCTCCATCAACTCCATCTCAACCTACATATACGAAGGCATGGCAGATTACATAAATAGATTCAACAAATATGTCTTTGTAATGTAGGTGTCAATAGAGAAAGTGGAAGGTCCTATCATGTGGCACTCATTGATGATTTTTTTTTTTCATTTTTTATGTTTATTTTCACTTATATTACATTGTTTACTTTTTTATTATGAACAAATTATTATATATTTAAATAAAAATATGATAAATTTTAAACTTAAATTCAACTTATATACATGTGATATTATATACTACTTATATTTTAAATAAATATGATTTATTATATTTAATATAATTAACTAATTACTTTTATATTAAATATAGTGACAATTATTTTAATAAAATTAAACAAAAATATTTTTATATCAAATTAAAAATATCAACTATTTAATTTCATATATTATTTTTTAAAAATAATCAAATAAGTTTATTAACCACTCACATATTTTTAAAATATATAAAATCAAAATAATATAATATTTTTATTTAAAAAAATTAAAGTTAAATATTTTTTAATGAAACAAAATAATTTTATACAAAACCTTAGTTACCAACCGCACCTTTAACTTTAAGCTTAAAATTGTAGTTGGTAACTACCATTTTGATTTTTTTTTAAATGGTCAAAGTCATAGTTACCAACTAGGGTTTTAAGCTTAAAGTTAAAGCCTTTATTTATGACTACAGTTTTGATCATTTAAAAAAAAAAAAACAAGATTGTAGTCACCAATTACGGTTTTCTAACGTGAAAGCCTATGCGGCACAAACACATTAGATTGGACATTATTTTGGAAGCAAGTTTACTTTATGAATTTATTTTTTAAAATGTCCTATCTTTTGTCAAAACTCCATGGAAATCATGTGGAGAGCATTTTAAGAAAAGAAAAAAGCTTCAGTGAGGATCTTGGGAGGACTTTTCTAGGAGGGTTTTTCAACTTTCATCTTTTGGGAGAATATGGTGGTAGGAAAAGAAAGAAACGAAGAGAAAGGAGGTTTTAGATATGGAAGAGGGCATTCTTTCTCTTCTAGATTTTTGGAGGAAAAAAAAATAGAGAGAGAGAGAGAGAGAGAAAGAGTTGCAGGAGGAGGGAGTTGGGCTTAGAAATGGGATTAGAGAAAGAGCAAATCTTTGGGAACTAGAGAGGAAGAACAAAAGGGAGGAGTCTTGAAGGGAATAATAAAGGTATGATTTCTACAAGCTTTCTGTTTTTTTGTTTTCATACAATGCTACTTTGTTTTCTGTGTATACTTGGGTTTTATTTTGATGCCTAAATGCGAACATTGGAAACATTTGCATGTTCTTATAGAATCTAAGTTTGTGTGTCTTCATTTTATGCCTGATTTCAACTCTGTTTTCTTGGCTCTATTTTGGATTCTCTATGAGATGCATGCAACCATGTCTTCATTTCCATTTGAAATCCACTTGGTCTCATTCACCTACATCTAAGCCCATTGATAACTCATCAAACAAGGCTTGGCTTAATAAATCCTCAGTTCCCTTATTCTTGCTCTATTTTTTTCCATTTTCTTCTCTATACTTCTCTGCTTTTGTGGAATGTTTTGGTTTGTGCATCTCCCTTTGAGAGTGCAAGCCTAGGAAGTGAAAGTCATGGTTACAAAATCCTAGCCTCCTAGGAGTTCTTGAGGAGCCTTTTAAGCAACTTGAGCTTGGTTTAGTATCTCATGCTAGGAGATAGTGCCTTTTTTATTGAGTACACTGAAACAACATCAAATCTTCAAAATGCCACTCAAGATTGTCTTGTGTCGCTTGTTGGACTGGGTAGTACTGTTGGCAAAAGTGCCTCCGGAAGGTTGGAAAGCAATCCAAGGATGGAATCAATCTCATACTGTTGATCCATTACGTAAGGCCATTAACCAGTCTTGGAGAACCGCTAGAAAATGGTTCTTTTGTGCCCCTTGGCAAATGTCTGGGTGTTCCTTTGCCCTTTTATGTTTTGCATGACGTGTCTCTCGTTAAGGCTCATTTGATTTCATTGGAAATTCCTGCATATGTTGGTGAAATATTCCTAAACCCATTCACCTAGACAATGGCCATGTTTTGAAACATGAATTGGAGTTTGTTATTGTTGTGAAGACTAAATTGGTGATGTCAAATTCGGGAGGTTAGATTGTGTTGAGTTCTTGTTTGGGAATATTGTTAGAGCTTGGTGACTAGATTTCCTTTTTTTTGGTCCAACTCGAAAAGTTCGTGGTGCGATATATATGGTGAAGAAAAAAATTATGGATTTTTCCTGCTTTATTTATTTTTTCTCTCTCATATATATTTTATGAGATGGTGTATAGGTTTTCAGGGATTTATATAGTAACCACTTGATACTCTCCCCTTTTGTACCAATTTTTGACGTAGTGGATTTTTCTTCTCCTCTACTCATGGTTTTTCTTATCTAGGGTTTTTTCACATAAATCTATGTGTGTTCTTATTTTTCTTGTTGTCTATTCTCGTTTTTCCATAACAAACTGGTATCAAAGCCTGGTTTGAAGAATTTTAAAATAGTAAAAGATCATAGAGCACACAAGATGAAAACAAAAGGAATTTTTAGTGAAGGTGGAGTCGATGACTCTCTCGTGGTGATATGATATTAAAAAAAAAAAAAAAAAGGTTTGTGTCATGGAGAGTTTGAAGATTGACTTCATGCATTTTGGTCTAAGGTGGAGATTGTTAGGAAGTGTCCCAAATTCCTAATTAGTTTAGATTCCTTTTTTTGTAAAGAATATTATATATAATATTTCTAGGTTGATATATTATTGTAATATTAGACTTCCTTATAGAATAAGGAAGGTTGTTGGAAATATCTCTATAAATATTCTAGGTCATGAGGGGAAAAAGTTATGAGATGGAGATGCGCCTGTAAAGATTATACGAGGTGGATAGAGATGTGAAGAAGAACAGGAGGTACCCGATGGAGCAAGAGGGCTTGTGGTAGGATATGGATATGAAGAATGGGGAAACATGAGATGTTTCAAGAACCCAATAGTTGCATCTGATATCAATTTGTTGAATGACAAAAGCTTGATGCAAACATCATTAATCAAGAACACAAAGATAAAATAATCAACATAAACGATACACAAGGTTTTAACGTGGTTTGGCCAACCATGCCTACATTCACGGATGAGAGAGAATCAATTTATTATACAATAGAGAATATTATAGATGACAGAACCAGAACATTACAGAGGACATAACCAGATACAACTATTGAGTTCCCAAAAGATCCTATGTTTCCCCACTCTTCGTATCCCTACCCTACCACGAGCCCTCTCGCTCCACCGGGTACCTCCCGTTCTTCCTCACATCTCTATCTACCTCGTATAGTCTTTACAAGCCCATCTTTATCTCATAACTTTTTCCCCTCATGACCTAAAATATTTATAGAGATATTTTCAACAATCTTCCTTATTCTATAAGGAAGTCTAATATTACAATAATATATCAACCTAAAAATATTCTATATAATATTCTTTACAAAAAAGAAACCCATACTAAATAGGAATTTGGGACACTTCCTAACAAGTATGATTGAAAGAGATGTGGTAGCTTGGAATGCTTTGATTGCTATGTGCATGCAAACTGGATTTTCCAGCAAGACTCTCTAGTCATTTTGGGAAATGGGCATGGCTGGAATAAAGCCTGATTCTGTAATCATTTGTGAGTGCTCTTTCGGCTTGTGGTCATTTGGGGTGCTTTATTTGGGGCTGGTGTTATTCATCAGAATATCAATTTAGGTGGCATTATGTTGAGAAGGAGACAAGAATAGGGGAAGCTATGGAGGGGGGCATCTGAAAACAGAGAAAAGAAAATCAGGGTGAAGAGCAGAAGAAAGTGGTTTAGCTGGTTCACTGGTTTTGCTGATTTTGGAGGAGGATTCCCATTAGGGGAGTATAGGAAAACTCGCAATTTGCAAAGGGTTCATGTTGTGCTTTTTGAAGAACACGGGTGGTTGTTTATTGGGATATATGATGGTTTTAGTGGCCCAGAAGCACCAGTTTCTTTTTTGATGAGCCATCTGTATAAAGTGATAAACAAAGAATTGGAAAGACTACTCTGGGATTATGAAGCAAAGTCTGTGAATGATCTACTGAATCTCGAATTCCCCATGAATAGAGATGCTGCAGCTTATTCTGAATACACAAAGGAGAACCCTCTGATTTCCCAGTTAAACGAAGTAACTTGTGGTACTTTATAAGAATCATGCAATCTCAGAAGCACTACCTGAGACTCCATGGAGCAGCTACTGGAGATACACTGGAATTCTATTTTGAAGTGACACAAAGTTTAAGGTGGCAATGTGACAGCATTTTCAGAGTTAAACCTGCAGTTCCACTTGGGGTGCATTCACATGGTCATGGCATGATTCGTCTTATTGGAATGACTTTGAATGGGATGATAGGAATGTGAAGGCTAATAATGTTCATGGGAATCTCTATGGAACCAGTATTGAAGCTGTTGAACTGGTTGCGGAGATTGGAAAGCAGATGCAAGAAATAAGAACACCAGTCTTCATCAGCTTGTCTAGTGTCAATAACCTGTGGTCAAGCGGTTAGCATATCTGGTAGGGGCATTCTTACAGCGGAAAGGGCTCCAAAACCACAAATTCGCATCTTCCATGGTCCGGGAGAGATTTAAGATGGAAGATTCACAGAGTAGTGAACTAGGTTGATGCCAGAAATATTTATTCTGCTCTTAATGACATGACTTATACAGCTGAAACTTCATCACTTAAGGGTTAAGTGGTTCAATACAATTATCCTCCTGACAATTTGACTGGCTATTATAGCTCATAAATGAAGACTTTTAAGCAATCTGAAGCAATAAAATTTTATCCTTGCGACGTGTTTTTTGATGCTTTGCTGTTTAGTAATGAAAGAGACGTTCTTACCTAGCAATGGAAGAAGTGGCAGGCTTGGGATTCTGTGAATTTGAGAGTGATGAAGGGGCTCTCCGTTCATTACACCTGCTGACTAAATTCCAATCACCTAAACTGCATGAAGTTGGAAATATGACGGCTGTGGAATCTAATTGTACCTATTCCAGCGATTCGCAAACAGCAGATGGGACATCTCTCCACAGACACTCAAGTAGTGGTGGTGGTATACCTCCATACCTGTACGTGTTCCCACCAGCCTTGGTCTCCACTCTTCATCCATTTCTTTGTCCAGTCTCTTCTCTCATCCTCTCAACCAGCTGGGCAGGAGAATTGGAGCTTCATCGAGACGATACAGTCAGTTAAAGGAACCAAGGAAGAGAAGAAGGCCTGAATGAATGAACAGAGAATCTGATATGCACCCTGGTCCACGCCAATGCTGTGGAAATTGTTAGATTGAAGTCTTTGAGTTGCCATAGCTTTCAAGAGTGCTTATGAAAGTTTGGGCCTTAAGACATCTGTTGGAAAATCAGTTGACATGCAGACAACGCACCTCAGAATTGAAACATCAAGGGGAGACAATGGCCAAGTCCACTCAGAAAACTGAATCACCCGAGTCAGGCCGAGTTTCCAAGTCACCGAGAGAGATGAAAGGAGTCTACATTGAGCAGGATTGTACAATTGACTGAAGAAGAATGCAGGAGTTATTCTCCATTTCTTCTTAAAGGGATACCACAAATAGACCACAGGACTGCAGAAGAGACTGATGAGTGGTTTCCACTGAAACCCAACTCCTGTTTCACCTTAATTTTTGCC
Organism: Vitis cinerea var. helleri x Vitis riparia; assembly: GCA_946000715.1. Lineage (NCBI taxonomy): Eukaryota > Viridiplantae > Streptophyta > Magnoliopsida > Vitales > Vitaceae > Vitis > Vitis cinerea var. helleri x Vitis riparia. The sequence goes on along the minus strand of OX254006.1, from coordinate 2,967,430 downwards.
AACCTTCAAGGTTCAATGCCATGGATTCTTTCTGCTTTTCACAATGGGATGATGGTGATGACGATGATGATATGCCAGCTCAGACCAGAACTCTGCAACTTTATTTATTCAGTTTAGAACCTTTTGTGATCATAAGAACAGGGGAAATTTGGTGTTTGTGATTAGGGGTTCAAGATGAAGATGGGGTTGGTTTCTGCTTTTAACGGTTTTCTTCAATGGGATCATTTCCAATGGAGCTGGTACAAAAGTTTCTTCAATAACCAGTGTTTTATCTGCTTGTTCTCAATTGGGTCTGTTGGATGCTGAATATGAAGATTTAGCCAATGCAAGATTGATCTTTGAGGGGATGGCTCATGGGAACAGGACGTGTTGGAATTCCATGATCTCAGGTTTTAGCTATCCACGGACAAAGGAGAATAAAAGAGGCTCATGATTTGATCAAGGGAATGTCAATGAAACTAAACGATACAGTCTAGGGTGCCCTTCACGGAGCTTGCCGGGTTCATTTGGATATGGAGATGGTTGACAGGGTGGTGGAAGAGTTTGTCAAGGTGAATTCTAACTTTAGTTCTGGACGTGATCCACGTTGTGTGCTGTCGTCGAATATTTATGCTGCTTCTGGTAGATGGTTATGGCAACCCAAGGAATTCACTTCTGCTTTCTGCTCTTTCAAGGGGTGACCTTCCTCCTTGTGGGTCTTGACTTAATTGGGGAGAAGATGAATCAGGGATGCATTGAATTGGAACCAAAGAAAAAGGACCCCAGTATAGAAGAGGACTATGACTGCTAGTAGGCAAGCAGATAATGCAAGTTTTCCGAATTCTATTTCAATGGAATCAGTTCAGCATCCTTCAGAAAACAGCGTTGACCAGTCAGTGATATTTGGTCGAAGGACACCAGAACTCTTGTCACCTGTGTATTAATCAGATTCTCTCCTTAACACATAGATCACCAAGAAAAACTATTGGACATGATGCTTTTCACAGCATGCATGACCACCCTCCTGTGCATCATTTTAAAACCCTTGTGTCTCATTCCTTACCCTTTAATTTATCCTTGCTTTTCAGAAATTGATCTAAAAAAAAATCCAGCTTTCAAATAATCTTGTTGCCTGAACTTTTTTTTTTATTTATTCTTCCCTACAAATTTTAAGTCGTTAGTGAAATATGATTTCAGTCAAAGTGCAGCCATTCTTTCCTTCTAGCAGGCTTACTTTCATTTTCCTTGACTTTTTTTAAAAATATATATATTTTTTCAATTTTCTCAATTTGCCAATTTTTAATTATCGGAAAGTGTCTCAAATTATATTTTAAGTCAATTTAGAAAGTTATTGATAGTTTCCTGATAGAAGATATTCTTGAAAGTGGGTTTCTATTATTATAGGAAATATCTTATTATGAGATCTTTTTAGGAAAAAGTATCTTTAACAATTATACACTTTGTTTCCTATATAGAAACTTCCATTGTAATTAGGAAAAAATATAGAAAGAGATTTTGACTAAAATAGTAAGTTTCTTTTTTAGTATAAATTAGGGTTTTGGGATTTGAGAGCTTTAATTGTGTGTTTTGATTTTCGCTTTTCTTATTCTTTTCTCCCTATTGTTATTCTTTTTCATGATTTGCACAACAAATTGGTATTAGAACTAAGTTATTAGAATTGGAATGACAACAAAGTTTGAGGTTGAGAAATTTGATGGGAGAAACAATTTCAATTTGTGGTGCGTTAAGATGCATGCCTTACTAGTTCAACAGGGGTTGTCTAAATCACTAAAAGGTATAGAGGCTTTACCTACAACAATGTATAATGAAGAAAATGATGAACTTATGGAGAAAGCACATAGTACTATTCTATTGTGCTTGGGTAATGAGGTGCTTCGTGAGGTTGCAAAAAAAAAAATATGGCTACCAAGTTATGGTTGAAGTTGGAAAGTTTGTACATGACGAAGTCTCTTACAAATTGCTTATATTTAAAGAAGCGATTGCAGACTCTCCATATGAAAAAATTTATGTCCATTAAAGACCTTCTTGATGAGTTTAATAAAACTATCATGGATTTAAGGAATATTGACATTAGAATTGATGATGAAGACCAAGCCATAACTTTGATAAGTTCCCTACCAAATTCTTATGGGCACTTCGTAGATACCATGATGTATGGTAGAGATACTCTCTCCATAGAAGATGTTAGAGAAGCCTTGAACTTAAGGGAGTTGAAGAAGAGGGTGTCCGAAAGTAGAAAAGATGACTTCAGTGAAGGTTTGATGACTAGAGGGAGAACAGGAAAGAAAAATAATGGCAGAAGAGGTCAATCTAGATCAAAGTACAAGAGAAACAACAAATGTTTCAAATACAAGAAAGAAGGGCACTATGTGAAAATTTGTTCAGATCGTAAAGGAAAAGAAAAAAAGAAAACTTCTAATTATGGTGATACAACAGTTGCAGAAGAAAATTCAAATAATACAGATGTTCTTTTAGTTATTATTACAAACTCAGGTGATGAGTGGATTCTTGATTCAGGGTGCTCTTATCATATGTCTCCCAATAGGGATTGGTTTAGTACCAACCAACCCATAGATGGTGGCAAGGTTCTCATGGGAAACAAAATGTAGCATATAAGATGCATGATGACATTATAAGGGCATTAACTAATGTAAAACATGTTCCAGAACTAAAAAAATTTTTGATTTCTTTAAGAACACTTTACTCCAATGGATGCACATATAAAGTTGGGAAAATTATGTTTTGGGCCCAACTATGATCCATATATGTTCCATATTTAAGCCCAACACCCAATGAAAGAGTAGAAATTAAAAGCAAGGATATTGTCTTTAAAAAATCCCTAAAATACCCTTAACCATTAAATGAAAAAAACTAACAAATCACCTCCCCTTTCTCATTTTCTCTTTGACTCTTTTGTCCTTCTCTCACCTATTTAATAGCATAACCAACTTGAATCATTTTACTTCATCAAATATGAAAGATGGTTAAAAATTATTATTATCAAATGTATTTTTGAAGTGAATAACTTTTAAATACCTCATCAAATATTATTCTTTTTTTTAAACTTACATAATATATAATAAATATTTTTTAAATATATTGAAAACTTACATAATATATAATAAATATTATTCTTTATTTCAAAATTATATTATTTCTCATATATATTAAATAATTTTTAAACACCTCATAAAATATTAATATTATTTGTTTGTTCTAATTTGTAAATTAGATATCATCAAATATTATATTTTTTTCAAATTTATAGAACATATAATAAATACTTTTTAAATACCTCATAAAATATTATTAAATTTTTTTTTCTAACTTGCAAATTAAACACATGGTGTTTATTATTTTTTCATAAATAATGTAAACACTCACATGCATATATATATAAATTAAGAAGACAATATTTCTAAGACTAATTTACCAACCTTCCAATAATTTTGTAAGTGTAAATAGGGTAATTAGCCGAATTAAGGTCTTCAAAATATTCAAAATTTCTCAATTCCAAAATTACCTAATTGCTCTCACACTAATCCTAAATATTTTTCAATAAAGATTTAAATATTTAAAACCATTAAAATAAATACTTTCTTATTAAAGCAATTTTTTCAAAGTAATAAGATAAAAATCATGAAATCTTCAAAACTATAATTACAACAAATATTTTTAACTTTAAAACTAATTTCAAAATTTAAATTAATGATTTTAAAAAATAATTTTTTTTTAATTTTTAATGCCATTTAAATATGATTTTTTTTAATCTCTATTGATAACAATGACATTATATTTATAAAGGCAAAATAGTAAAAATATATATTTCACTTAGTTTACTTTTAATGAACAATTCAAACATGATTGATTTTAATTTTATTTCCTATGTGTTAATTTTTGTAGAGAATGTCTTAATGAGATAGTTTAGTAAAAAAAGAAATACAAAATGATCAATAATCGTCTTAATGTCAAATTTAAGTTGTTTAAAAATCGTACAAAACCTATTAGAAGTCTTGTACACCCTTGTACACTTAACACATCTCCCTTATACAGTTAGTGTAATACCCTTGTACAATGACACAAATTTCATATATCTCCTAATTTATATGTCCATGTAAGTGTGTTAATCATATTTTCAATGGTTTGGTTGAGAAAATGGTGGATGACTTAGGGTCAATTTTTTTACCCCAAATATCATTATTAGGAAAAATATTGGAATTTTCATGTGAGAGTTAAATAAAGTGCATGACATAGGTGTACAATCATTGGATGACAAGGAAAATAAAAACGCAGTTTAGAATCAATTAAAATCATTCATAAAGGGTAATCTTATACATCTTTGTACAATTAGTACATTTCCCTTGTACAGTTAGTATAATACCCTTGTACAATGACACAAATTTTAGATCTCTCCTAAATTATGTGTCCACGTAGGAGTGTTTAACCATATTTCCAATTATTTAGTCGAGAAGATGGTAGATGATTTAAGGTTAAAATTTTTTTTTCTCCAAATATTATTATTAGGAAAAATATTGGAATTTCCATGCAGGAATTAATAAAGTGCATGACATATGTGTACAATTCGTAAGTGATAAATAAAAAAATAAAAGAGGGACTCATAATCGATTATAATATTTCACAAATGGTAGCCTTGTACACCTTTGTACACTTAGTACATTTCCCTTGTACAGTTAGTGTAATACAATTGTACAGTGGCACAATAAATGAATAAATAAAATTTATTATTTTTTTATTTTCATATAAAAAAATAGTACTAAACAAGGTTTTCAATTTTCATTTTAAAAAATAGTTTTCATTTTTTAATTAAAAATATTTTCAAAAAGAGACAATATAGAAAATAAAAATTATTTTTAAAAATAAAAAATAAAAACTAGAAAAATATTTTAAAACCAAACTCAAATATAATCTATATAATTTTTAACTATTTGTTTTATCTAAAATAAGTAAATATACCTTTCAACCCTTTTATATAAGAAAAATTCAATCTCTACTATGTATTGATATAATCCATTTCTAAAGTTAGGTCATATAAAAACATTTTAATTGAGTACTTATAATAAAAACTTTCCATCCATCCTCTTTCTTTCTTTTTCTTTTTCTTATTTTAACAAATTTTCAATTAATTCAAATCATTAAAAAATATCCTTAATAAACAAATTTGTAACATTTCATATAACTTATTACTAAAAGTCATGTTCAAAAAGTTATTAAAATAAGGAAGAAAGAAGATTAAAAAAAATTAAATTTTTTATTTTATAATAGTAAAAAAAAACTTTAAAATAATTTTTAATATAAAAAAATTAAAATAGTGAATATATTTATTGTAAATAGTATTTTAATCATTAAATTATTTACTTCTAAAATATAAAAGATAAAAATAAATGTAAAATATAATTTTTATTTATTTATTTAAATTAATATTTTTTTAGAAAGTATTTTTCAAAATAGTCTTTGAATCATTAATATAATTTTTGTTTATTTATAATTTAGAAATAAAAAAATAATGTTGATTTTTCAATTATTTATAAAAGAGTTTAAAAAAATAATGAAAAATCCAAAAATGGTTAAATAAGAAAGAATAGTGGTATGTGAAGGGTGGTAGAATAAAGACAAAAATGAGTCAAGTGAGTATTTTTGTCTATTCCCATCTCATATCCTTGTAATCAATTATGGGTGTTTGAATGACTCTTTATTAATTATCAAAGCCAAATGGGTGTAAAGCCCAATTCTCCCTATAAAGTTGGAGGTGGATTTTTGAAGATCTCAAAGGATGCTCTTGTTGTGATGAAAGGAAAGAAAATTAATGGTCTTTATACATTGTAGGGTAGTTGTAGACCCTCAATTTTGTCCCTCGACACTGGCATTTATCCTTTGGGCATTACCTGCACCCATCGTTCTCATATGGCACCACTAGGGCCCTTTTTGGGCTTAGTCGGTGTCCGAGCCTCGTGTGGGCTTATCTGTGGTCCATTGTGGTGCGTATGTGGTTCATTTTGGAGGGTCATCGTGGCCATTTTCCTAGTCATTCACATCACCCTATAGGAAGGAAGTGGGGTCATCCCGATGTTTTAGCTTAGTTGGAGTTTATAGGGGCATGTTGAGGTTTGGAGTACTCGGGCTTGTTTCGATCATAGCTCCCTCATTCAAACTCGGAATTGCACACCGTTTTTTTTCATGGATTCCTTGCTCTTCCAGAAACATTCTATCAAATTTTCAGGATTTTTTGCAACCTGTTCGACTAGTTGGCATCCGGTTCAACCGGTTCACCGAGTCAACCGGTGTAGAACACTGATTTTTGGTAATTATTTTGATCATATCTCCCTTTTCCAAACTCGGAATTGCGTACCGCTTTTTTTCATGGATTCCTCACTCTTCCAGGAACATTCTATCAAATTTTCAAGATTTTTTTGCAACCGGTTCGACCGGTTGACACCCGGTTCAGCCGGTTCATCGAGTCAGCTGGTGTAAAACACTGATTTTGGTAATTTTGGGACCCAAATCCTACATGGATCAGGCCCATAAGCTCCAGATCAGTTTTGGGCAATGTTGTGGGCCCATTTTGGGACTTGGTTTGGGTTCCTTACAGCCCACCACGAATCCATATGGATTCTTGGTGGTGAAGCAAGCTGAAAACTGAAGGGAGTGAGCTGGCCTCGTAAGTGCAAGAGCAATAATGAGGGGTGTGGTTCCCATGCTGATGGAGGGGATTTCAGTGCTGAAGGGGAAGGAACCCAAGAGGCTCAAATGCTGAGAGAGGTATGAGTATAAAAGGTGAGAGGATAGGAGAGAAAAGGACCTTTTGGTATTTTTGAGAGAGGAGATATTTTGTTGGTGAGAAAAACAGAGGGTGATGAGCATCTTCGGAGTTGAGAGCGTGGAGGAAAGCTACAGCATCTCGGCTTCTGGAAGTTATCATCAGCATACATGGATCATATTTGGTGGAGATTCTGAGGTAAGTATGCTGAATTTTTTTTTACCTACAGGTCATCTTCATCGTCTTCGTATGATTTTTCTTCTTTCTCATCCTTTTTTATTTCCTTTGATGTGAAGATTGTATTGCTTGGGTGTGGATAATAAAGGCCACACATGTTTGTTGTTGATTGGTTATGAATGGTTGAGGATTACAGTTGAGGATGATTGTTTTCCTGATGTGTTAGAATCACGTTTAGGCTCAAGTTTAATTCATTCATCGTTTTCAATTCAGCACCATAGTTGGCTGACTCTGTCAGTCATGAGGAATACCTAACCTTGCTTTGTTTGGTTCTCACTCATCTGGGCTCGGAATTGAGAATCGTTTCTTTTGTTTGCTTTCTTATTCATTTAGGAACTTTCTGATCAAATTTGGGATTTTTTATCAACTGGATGGACCAGTTGGAAACCGGTTCAACCGGTTCAGACCATAGTTGGCTGACTCTGTCAGTCATGAGGAATACCTGACCTTGCTTTGTTTGGTTCTCACTCATCCGGGCTCGGAATTGAGAATCATTTCTTTTGTTTGCTTCCTTATTCATTTAGGAACTTTCTGACCAAATTTGGGATTTTTTATCAACCGGATGGACCAGTTGGAAACCGGTTCAACCGGTTCAGCACCATAGTTGGCTGACTCTGTCAGTCATGAGGAATACTTGATCGGGCTTTGTTTAGTTCTCACTCGTCTGGGCTCGGGATTGAGTGTCGTTGCTTTTGTTTGATTCCTTATTTATTTAGGAGTCTTCTAAAAAAATTAGGAACTTTTTCTCAACAGGTTGTACCAGTTGAGAACTGGTTCAACCTATTCTGCAAGAGGACTTTGGGCAGCCCTCAATTTTGGAATTTTTCAAGCCCGTATCCATTGGGGCTTAAACCCATTTGCTATGGGGCACTTGTGAGCCATCTTAAAGGTTTAAGTCAGTGTTTGATTTCACTTAGTATGGGCCCATTTTGAGGTTATGGCCAGTGTGGTCTAGGTAAGTCTAGTTTGATTTGTATGACATTTGGGGAGTCCATTACCTGATTTCAGCCAACTATCTTCCTTTTTGGCACAAGCTTTGATGCTTGATTTTGAATACATGTTGCGTGGCTGACTCACCCTCTGCTGTAGCACATGGCTAGGGACCACAGGTATGCATCGTTGGTTTTGATTGTTGAATCATATGCATGCATGGTGCTTAATCCTGAATGCTTGTTATGTGTTTATCTGTGTTTGGCTGACCTTTTATGCGGCGCATGGCTGGGGACCACAGGTACGCACCCATTGTTTTGGTTGGTTGAATTCATATGCATGCCAAATACCAATTAGGATTGTGTGATTCATGACATCTATTTAGCCTAGGGTTTCATCTTTGACCCATATGCTCCCGCATACCCAATTCATTAGTAGAGACCGAGTTCCGGGCCTAAAGGGGTGCTACCTCACATGAGGTACCTTCCCAATGGGTAACCTGATCCCCGGACCCAGAATCTAGTTTTCGCAGACCACTTTTTCCATACTAGGGTCATTAGGGGTTTTTGTTCTTACTTAATTTTCCCCATTTTAAAAATAAAAATAAAAAGTAAGTGGCGACTCCATACAACACCATTCCTCACCGGGGGGCGGGTTTTTCAAAACTGGAAAACTCAACTTTTTCATTCCTTCTTTTCTTTTAAAAGCGAGTCGCGCCAGTCCGGTGGATCGGGTGAGGGTCCACAGTAGCACAATTATAGGTGTAGCTGTAGTTTCAACCTTAGAATCAATTATAGAGACTACTAGATTGTGGCACATGCGGCTTGGGCATATGAGTGAGAGAGGGTTAACAATTTTAAGTAAACGAGATTTTTTTTATGGATAGAAAACAAAAAAAACTAGATTTTTGTGAGCATTGTGTTTTTGGGAAACAATGCAGGGTGAAATTCATTATAGATGTTCACATAACCAAATGTACTTTGGATTATATTCATTCGGATCTTTAGGGCCCTTCTTAGGTTGTATCACATGATGGTGGAAGATATATGTTGACCTTTATTGATGATCACTCTAGAAAGGTCTAGGTATATATCTTAAAAATGATGTCTTTGGGAAGTTCAAGCAATGGAAAGCCATGATTGAGAAGCAGACTAGAAAACAAATCAAGTACTTGAAAACTGGCAATGGCATGGAATTTTGTGGCAAAGAGTTCAATGAGTTTTGCAAGAATCAAGGTATTGTGAGACACCACACAGTTAGGAATACTCCACAACAAAATGGTGTTGCAAAATGGATGAATAGAATTCTTTTAGAGAAATCACAATGCATGCTTTCGAATGCAGGGTTGTCAAAGGAATTTTGGGCTGAAGCGGTAAATTCAACTTATTATCTTGTGAATAGATCTCCTTCAATTCCTATAAATTGTAGGACTCCAGAAGAGGTATGGTCTGGTTCTCCTTCTAATTATGCTAATTGAAGAATTTTTTGTTGTCCTACTTATGCCAACGTGAAGGAAAGAAGTTGGAACCAAGGGCAAGGAAGTGCATATTCTTAGGATATGCCGATGGAGTGAAAGGGTATAGGTTATGGTGCCCAGATTCAAAATTCTCCAAATTTCATATTAGCATGGATGTGACTTTTAAATGAGTTTGCAATGTTGAGTTTTAGGAAGGAGCAACTTCATACAGAAAATGACCCTAGTGTGAGAGAAAATGTGGAGTTTATGACTAGAGCTTCAGAAACCATAGAAAAAGTGATTTCAATAAATTCAAATGAGGAAAAAGTGCAACATCTTGATGATAAAGAAAATTCACCACAAGAGCAACAATATTGTTTGGCTAAAGATAGAACAAGGAGGTAAAACACCACAAAGGTATATGCAGATATGGTTGCATTGAAAGAGAGCATGTGTATGACACAAACTTATCATGAAGCCATCATTAGTGGAGAGTCTACGTAGTTTATTGTTGCTATGAATGAGAAGATTGAATCTCTTCAAAAGAACCACACTTGGAAACTAGTTGAGAAACCTAAAAAGTAAAAGATTGTTGGTTGCAAATGGGTCTTATAAAGAAAAGGAAGGAATTCCAAAAGTAGAGGATGTTAGGTACAAAGCACGCTTGGTAGCAAAGGGCTACACAAAAAAAATAGTGTGTGGACTTCAATGAAGTGTTTTCTCTAGTTGTGAAGCATAGCTCAAATCAGGGTGTTACTTGCTATGGTTGCTTTATTTGATTTAGAGTTAAAGCAACTTGATGTCAAGACTACTTTTCTACATGGTAAGTTGGAATAATATATTTATATGCAACAACCCGAGGGATTCATTATTTCGGGAAAGGAATACCATGTTTGTTTATTGAAGAAATCTCTTTATGGTTTGAAGCAATCTCTTAGGCAGTGGTATAAAATGTTTTATACTTTTATGATTGGGAATGGCTACCATAGACGTGAGTATGATAATTATGTTTATCACAAGGAATTGTTTAATGGTTCTTTCATTTATTTATTGTTATATGTTGATGACATGTTAATTTCCTACAAGAATATGTCTGAGATCAACAGCTTGAAAACTCAACTTCAATGAGAGTTTGAAATGAAAGACCTTGGATTTGCAAAGAAATATTAGGTACGAAGATTCATAGAGACCTAAAAGCAGGGAAATTGTACTTATCATAGAAAAAGTACATTGAGAAAGTGTTAGAACACTTTGGAATGCAAGGGTCAAAACCAGTGAGTACTCCGTTAGTATCTTACTTCAAACTTTTCAGTGTTTTATCACCATAGACTAAAGAAGAGGGGGAGTACATGTCACATGTTCCTTATTCTAGTGCAGTTGAGAGTATTATGTATGCCATGGTCTACACTAGGCCAGACATTTCACATGCAGTTAGTGTGGTGAGTAGATATATAGATCACCTTGGAAAGATCCATTGGCAAGCAATGAAATGGATACTTCAATACTTAATAGGAACATCACATATTGGCTTAGTATATGATAAAAGTACTGACATCTTTAGGAAAATTGTTAGTTATGTTGATTTTGATTATGCTAGAGATTTAAACAGAAGAAGATCTCTAACAGGGTATGTATTTACTTTATGTGGTAGTGTTATTAGTTGGAAAGCAACTTTGCAATCTACAGTTGCTTTATCAACCACTAAAGCATAATAGATGGCAACCACAGAAGCAATGAAAGAAGTTATTTGGCATAAGGGTTTGGTTAGCGATTTAAGCTTATAATAGGAATTAACCATTGTGTATTATGATGGCCAAAGTGCCATATATTTGACTAAAAATCATATGTTCCATGAGATGACCAAATATATTGATGTCAGATTTTATTAGGGATGCGATTGCACAGGGTGCTATTATAGTGAAAAAAATCTCTATGGTGGACAATCTCGTAGATATGATGACTAAGTTCATTCCTACAATTAAATTCAAGCATTGCTTTGACTTAATTGGTATTAGTAGTATCTGAAGGCCCCTATGGGGTATGGGAGCGAAGTAACTTGAAGACTTCCAAGTTTGTTTGAATCTTGGGAATTTGAGCCAAGGTGGACATTGTTAGAAAGTGTCTTAAATTGTATTTTGAGTCAATTTGGAAATTTATTAATAGTTTTCTAATAGAAGATATTCTTGAAAGTGGGTTGCCTATTATTATAGGAAATATCCTATTATGAGATCTTTTTAGGAAAATGTATTTTTGACAATTATACACTTTGTTTTTTATATGGAAACTTCCTTTGTAATTAGGAAAAAAAAATATAAGAACGAATTTTGACCAAAATAGTAAGTCTCTTTTTGGGTATTAATTGGGGCTTTGAGATTTGCGAGTTTCAAGAGTTGTAATCTCCTTTAACAATAGTGAAAGTTCTTCGTCCTTGCTTGTGGATATAGGCTTAAGGCCGAACCATGTAAATTGTTGTATGTTTTGATTTTCATTTTTCTTATTCTTTTTTCCCTATTATTATTATTTGTCATGATTTGTACAACATTAATAACATGAATAAATTTTATAATTCTTAAATGAATGGAATTTATATAATTAATCCATGCGGAAATAAAATATATAGCGGTAGGACTCAATATACATGATGTACTCCTTTATTAATTGATTCTAGATACTGTGTTTATTGAATAAATGATTGATTTAGTCTTGTTCTAAGATATACATTAGATGTTTTATGCTTATTACTGTGTTTTAACCTTGTTTCTTTTTAAAGTATATTATTACTTGCTGCTCAAGTACATTTCTCTCCACTTTTATTCATATGATTATTTTCTGATATATGCTTTGGTCGTTGAATATTATGTGTATTGTTTGGTATCCATAGGTTAACCAACCAATTGCCATAGTTACCTTAACTCATTTAGTAAATACCAATTTTAGGGCTTAGAGGGGTACTACCATTATAGTACCTTATCAATAAGTAACCTGACCCTCAAACTTAAACTCAGGTTTTCAAAGACACATTTTTTCAAATCAAAAGTCATTTTTAAGATTTTTTTTTTTCCTTAAAAAAGCAAAAAAAAAGTGGCAACTCCATTTTTTTCTAAAAACCAATTTTTCACAAAAAAAAAAAAAAAAAAAAAATGAGTCTCACCATTGAGTGGGAACACATGAAAAATGCGGGTCCATAATAGGTTATAAAGATTTCAAATTCTTAAAGTTTTAAAAGCATTTAGAAAAAAATTATTTTTAGAATTCCTTTTGAAAACACTTAAAGCCTAAGAGTCTATTTGGCAATAATTCTAGGAAGCGCTTTTAGCCTAAAAAGTGTTTTTAAAAAAAATTAAGTATTTGACATAATTTAGAAAATAATTTTAAAAATTTGAAAAATACTTGTATTGAAAAATCACTTCTAGTGTTTTCTAAAGAAACATTTGATAGGTGATTCCCTTAAAAACACTTTCACTAAAAATATTTCGAGTACAAATACTATCAAACACATTTTAAATCATCTAAAATTGAATTTTATTATTATCATACAACTTTTTAATTTATTTGGCTAGTTAAATGTTTAAGCTAATTGAAAATGCATGTGTCACATGTGAGAGTGTAATAGGGAATGAGTGGGAGAAAGGGTGAGTGGATGATCCAATGAAAAAGATTTGTCCATAATTTTTCAAATTATTTATGATGGTACATGTCACACCATAGAAAATCACCACCAATTTTTTCCTAAGTGTGTGAAGCTAAGAATTCTTTCTTAGCCAATCTTTCCTAAATGCCCCCAATAAAATTAGTGCCCCAACTTGTGTTATTGATCAATGACAAGAAATTACAAAATTGGTCAAGTATCACAACACGTATACAAGAGTCAAAGAACCCACACAATGCTTACAACCCGTCAAGCTTTTTCTATCTTAGTCTCTCTAATATTCAGGAGGCTATTTATACACAATGCCTCCCTTTGCACTTGAATTTGAATCAAAAGTTTGGTAGTGGTGGTTGTGCAACAGTCACAACCACCCAATTAGAGACACCCTTTCAAACCAAGGTATCTCTTCATGCCATTTGTAGCCAACAAAAATCTTTATATTCTTTCCATGTTATGTCAAGGTTGTTGCACTCCATGTGCATTTTCCCAATAAATGTAACTTCTCAAGATGCCTTTTTCCAATCATTCATTCAAGCTACTTGTATAAGGTGCCTCTATTGATGGGTGCCCCACAAGGTCCCTCTTATTAGTCAAGTGCTCACAAATATGCCTCTGAGTCAAAGGATGTCAACCCTTCTGAACGAGCATGTTGAAGCAACCATGTGATTGTGTCTAGGTCTCTCTAATGCATCAATGTACCTTTCCCACACTAATGGCCAAGCCCATGCCATGTCAAGGTGCCCATGGTTTTTAAGGGCTTCTATCTAAGTTGGGTTCCATCTGTTGTAAGGCCTTCATTGGGCCTTGCCCGTGTCATGTCATGCATCACCATACCTATTGGTGTGTTTGCTGCAACAACACCCCAAGTCATCTTGGTTACTATATTGAGCCATGGTATTATGTCCATGGCTTAGTTGCTCTCGTGCATAAGGCATTATGCCCTTATGCCATGCACAGCCATCCAATCTGAGTAAGTCATGTGTCTTGTTGCCCCATCGTGCCATGGCATTACGCCCATGCCTTCATGAATTGAGTGTTCTCACACTATTGTCCAAAAATGATAAGTATCACCACACACACTTCTATTAAGGTCACGGGTTGCACGCCACACATGTCGTGTAGCCCATGTGTGTCTGCTAACCTGTCGTTTAACTACCATAGCCATGTCACGGTGCCCCCTTGGTGTGGCCAAGGCTTTGCCTTGGTGCCCCCTTGAATCACCTACCCCTCCCTTGAAGAGTAGTTTGAGTCGTTTTGGAAATTTGTAAAGGAAACATCCAACCTACTTGAAGAGATATAATGGATTATTTAATAAATAAATAAATGCCCCCATCAAGCTCATATTCCATTTGCATCATCACCATAGTTGCCTTAGGGTGTGTGTCTAGGTGCTAAAGATACCCAAGTGTGCAAGTACACAGGAGTGCATGTGCATCATTCCCATAGGGGTGCGGGGTGTTGCGCACGCAGGTGCAACTATGTGTGTGCATGGGCAAGGGACGGTGTGCACACAGGTGCAGGGCTATGCACACACAAGCGCCTAGTGCACTCGGCCTATGCCCACAACCTAGGCATGCGTCCTATGGGTGCTCTGCTTGCCAGCATTAGTGTTGCCTCCTCACTTAGCTTCCTTAGTGTTGTCCCACTAAACCTCTAAGTCTTCCTTGCTTTCCTCTTAGAGTCCTCATGGGTGCAACATGAAGCCCTTAGTTCCATCATCCGAGTCAAAGGTCTAAGGGGCTAATAGTACCCCTATACGATGGAGAAGAAGTTGTTTTGTTTTTGTAAATTACTAATGATATTATTGTAAATATTTCAACAAATGAAGATAAACAAAGAATCATAACAAAATACATCCTTACTTTTATTATAGAGAATAAATAAAAAATATAACGCACATTGCCTTTTCACATCAATGGTCATTAGAATTATTTAAAAGAATGGTATCTCTATATATAGAAAAAAAATATAGGAAAAAAACTATGCACTTTCTTATTATTGTATGCTTACAGGTTTTGAAATATTTCCAATTTATTTTGGTAGAAAAAGTGAATAAGTTAGAGTCCATGTTCCTTTTAGGCATGTAAATTTGATCATATATAAGATCAAACAAAATAGGTATAATCGTTGAGTTCTATTGTGGCGAACTGAATGGAGTCAATTACAAATACCTTACTATTTGAAATATATACCATATTCTATTAATACGATATATAAAAAATATTTGAAATAATATATCTCAACTCTTATCTATCTCAACCTAACAAATAAGATGTATTATCTCTATCTCTTATTTTATCTCATATTATGTTCAACCAATTAAATATAGTCTTTAAATATAAAAAAAATAAAAACAAATATCATTTTTACCAAATCGATATATCCAAAAACTATATCTTAAAGATGACAATATATCTAAAAACTATATCTTAAAGATGATTTTGTTAAAGTAAGGATGATTTAATATTTTTAAAAATTTTCACTCACATTTTGACTAAAATTTGAATTTGCTATATTTTCAAAATATTAATAAATCATTTTAAAAAAAATTAAGTTTGAAAGACCTATTCAAACATCATTAAAAATAAAAATTCAATATCAAATTCAAAAGGTGAAGAAAACCTTGTAGATTTAAAATATTAATAAATCAATTTTAAAAAATAAGTTTGGAAGACCTATTCAAACATTGTTAAATATTAAATTCAATATCAATATTCAAAGGGTGAAGACAATCTTGTTGATGGAACTCTAGCATGCTAAGATACTATAGGTATATATGGTTAATTTCAAAAGAAGTTAGACAACAAATCATTGTAACCCAAACCACCATTTAAAAAACACACATTCCAAAGAGTTTGCACAAATTTAAGCTCTATTTGGGAAGAGTTTTTAAAAGATTGTCGAAACGTAAAATGTTTTTAACCTATTTTTATATTTTTAAATGTTTTAAAAATGAATTTTTATATTTATTACTTTATTTTTAGTCATTCTCCATGTTTTTATAATTATTTTTTAAAATAGTAATCATAAGATAAGTGAAAACAATTTAAAAAAAATGTTATCTAAAAATGCCCTATTTTTTGTTTTCTAGTTATTGAACGTGTTTTCCTATTCTTTTATTTTGTTCTAAAGAACAAAAAATTGATTTAAAAACAATTACTAAACAAATTCTTAATCTCTCATGTAGTTTTTTTTTATTAAAAAAAAAATCTACACAATTTTTAAAAATATTTTTCAAACCATTACTTCTTATCACATCAATATTGACATGTTATATTTTTTACTTTTTTTTTTAATGTCAAAATCACAGTTGGTGATTGTGCTTTTATCGTTAAAACTATATTGACTAATTATGATTTGAACTTTGAAGTGGTATTTGTTTTTTGGCTTTTTCTATTTAATTAAAAATAATCTATTAATATCAATCAACATAACTAAATTGAACCTATTAATAACAAGTTCATTTTATATATGTAGATTAATAGCAATAGATTACTTTTAACTTAATTAAAAAAAACTAAATATTTTAATTTTTTTAGTTAGCCAAAAAATAAACCACCAATTTAAAACTAAGAGTCATCAACGGTGATTTTGACATAAAAGTAATAATATATGCTTGTATGGTAAGAGAGTACTAGTTTGATAAATATTTAAAAAATTATCTAAATTTGAATTTTTTTGTTTTTTTTAAAGATTACTTTTATTGTAAAGTTCACTTCAAGATGCCTCAAAACGAGAATTAAATAATCAAACTTCATTCAAATATGAATTACTTCTATCAATTTCATTCATTGGTAATAAAGGCGGTTGTTCTCATCTTAAATCAATGAATATAAAAAATTATTACATATATGTGGATCCCGCACTGCGGCTCAATGCGTTTTCCACTTGATGGCGAGCTCGATTTTTATTTAATTTGAAAAGTGATTTTTATTTATTAAAATAAATGACTTGGAGTCGCCACTTATTTTTGTTTTATTTTTAAAAGGGTAAACAAAATAAGAAAGAAAACCCTAAGTGCGACTCCTTATTTTGGAAAGGTGATCTACGAAAAACCGGATCGGGTTCGGGGGTAAGGTTACTTATCGGGAAGGTACAGTAAAAGACCATAGCACCCCTCTAAGTCCCTAAAGTCGGGTCTCTACTAATAAAATGAAGCTGACGTGGCAATTGACGAGTAAATCAATGAATATCCTGAATGATCATGCACACATAAAAGTCGAGACATGCATAGACAACGATTAGAGGAAAATGGGTACATACCTAGGCAACGAGCCACCATGCGCTATCAATAGAGAGGGTTAGTGCACAATTTAGGAATAATAGCATGTATGTCAGAGAGTAAGGTAAATAAATCATGTATGATAATCAAAGCAAACAATCAATCAATCAATCATAAAGTCACATATGTCGGGCTCCCACCAAAACCCATTTATCTTACATGACTTAATGTCACAGATTCCATTATCCTGGAATTATAAAAAATTTATTCATGCTTATTGAAATCAAGAAGAGCAGAAAATCGTTTGAAAACCAGAGCGGAATTAAAACTATTTGAGAGAAAATTCGATTTTCGAAATTTATTTGAAAAATTGGAATCTCGAAGATTATTGGAAAATTGGAGTTTTAGAGTTTATTTGAAAGTTTGGAGTCTAAAAAAAATTATTCGAAAATTGGAGTTTAGGAGGTTGTTTGAAAATCGGATTTTTAGAAATTAAATGTAAGAATGAGATTTTTAGAAATTAAATTTGAAAGAGATTGGAATCTTGAAAACTATTTGAAGGTTCGGGATTTTTTAGAAAAATAAATAAATAAATAAATAAATAGATAAGTAAGTCATGAAAATTAGGACCTTGGAAATTAAATTTTGAAAGGAAACTAAAATTGAAAATCATTTGAGAAGAAGGAATTGTGAGAATCGAATTATAAAAAAAAATTGGAAATCTTGGAAATCATTCGGAGTCAGAATTTTTAGGAATGAATGAATAAAATGATAATAATAAATAAGTAACGGAATAAATGCGAGAATTAGAATATTAGAAACTGGTAATCAAGTTCGGAAATTGGAAAATTAGAGTTTCGGAGAACTAAATTTAAGAAATGGAATTTTGAAGAATTATTTAAAGGCGGAATTTGATTTTATTTTTTAAATAAATAAATAAATAAATAAAGTAATAATAATAAGGAGAATAATAATGATTAAACAGATAAGTTTGAGAATTGGAATTTTGAAAGTTGGAAATTAAATTTGGGAATTTAAAGAATTCTTTAGAGATGGAATTTCAAATAAATGAACAAGTGAATAAATAAATGAATGAGATAATAATGATAATAAAGAAGACAATATTTAAGTAAATGAGCGTAAGCATTAGGGTCTTCGAAGTTGGAAATTGAATTTGGAAGAAATTAGAGCTTCGAGAATTAGATTAAGAACTTTGAATCTGGAATCTTGAAAATTAGCTATGAGAATTGAGAATTTAAAAATAAATAAATAAGTAAAATAAATAAATAAAGATAAAATAAAATAAAAAGTAAAAGATAAAAAAAAAAAAAAACATTCCAAAGTAGAAATTTTAAAAAAATAGATTTAAGAAAAGAACTTTGGGGAATTAAACTTTGAAAATGAAGATTTTGACGGTTAAGTTTGGAAGTAAAAAAAAATGGATTAAACCTTGTTAATGAGAATGAAGAATTTGTGTAGATAAATAAATAAATATATAAATAGGTAATACATTCTAATGCCTGCATGCATGAAGATGAATAAGCAAAAGGAGCAAATGGGCTTTGGAAATGGGCTTGAGAGGGTGGCCATGCAAAACGATCTCCATTAACGAATCCGTCTTCCTCGCCGCTTAGCTGCTACGTGTTGCATATAGAAGACGACGTCGAACCACCGCCGCTGCCAGTGCCGTCGCCATCAAGAGCAACGTCACCGACATCTGGGTAAAACTTAACCCCTTTTCGCAGCTCCGAACTCCATTTTATCGAACCTTGGTCCAAGCTCCAGGCTGATCCCATTCAACCCAAGGAACCCATTTCAGCTGCTTTACAGCCACATCCATCTTTGAATCGGGAGCTTCATCAGCATGAACCCTCACCACACCTCTGTACACTCACCCGAATACTCCCTCTCCTATCGTCAGAGCTCTACTAAATCCTTTAGTCACATATCTGAGCTCCGAGAAACTGAACATCAGTAGATCATTGGCCCGCCTCTGAACCAAGAACTCGCGGAAGGGCATGGACTAGGAGAGATTCCTAGAATCAAAGTCGAACTCGGAGCGGTGGACGTCAGCACTGCTGAGAGAACGAACCCAGGGGACCTGTGCTTGGGCTTCGATTTGACTTGATGATCATCGACAGCAGCAGCAGCAGCCACCATGCGAGCTTCCAGGGCCCGCAGACGCTGCTCCTCCGCCTGCTGCTCGAGTGATCGGAACACGTTAGGCTTGTCCCCGGTGGTGAGCGTTCCATTGACATGAATCTTCTCAGAATTCCCAACGGAATCTAAGTTCTTGGACTGCTACTTCCGATTGCGCCTGGCGTAGGTGACCTTCTGCCAACCATGGTTGCTGTGAGCGTTCTGCTCGTAGCGGAGGCGTATCGCCGCCGGCGTCGTTCAAGAACAGCTTTGCTTGCTTTATTCTGTGCAAATTCTCTATGGAAGATCTGGGTGAACAAATCTTAGCCTGGAAAGGTCAATATATTTGACATATCGGGAGCCATAAGGATCAATATATACACATGATTTTGCAAGAACGAGTCTACAGCCATCATCAACCTGGAAGTTTCTGATACACACCTAGGACTGCTCATCTCATGGAATTCATTTTTTCCAAGAGCACTCCGATCATGGATCACAAACTCCTTAATCAGCTATCCAAAGGATGGACAATGGACCAGAGGCAAGTCAACTAGCAGCTAATGAACAGATTGCATTCAGGGACACCCAAATACTGCTACTGATCCACACAAGGCAGAATCTGCAACTTCAACAAATTCATCAACTTAAACGGTCTGAGCAATCCCATCTGTTTTCCTTGTCCAGATATCTACCAGAGACTCTGATGCTGAGCTCCTTCAGAAGCACCCCAAACCAGATTTCCTCCGGCAATGCTTTACTCTTTTAGGTAGAGATGAGAAATCTGATACTCACCATGGCAGAGCACCAAGAACAGGGGAGGACAACAAGCAGAGCACGAAATAATGGGAAGCAAATGAACCCCCACAAAACCTCATTTCATGTATCAATCCAGGAGCTCAGATGAAGGTGAATGAAATCAAATAAATATCCCATGGAATTGAAAACAACAACAAAACAAGATTTCCACATGATGCATAGTGAAACTAAAAGCAGAGTTGTGTCACTCTCGAATCATTCCAAAGAAAATGAAGAGGATAACAGCCAAACATGAATCATAAAACTAAGCACTAAGTCAGGCAATTCACATAAAATATCAAGAGAAAAAAAAAATTATATTCCAACGGAGAAGAACAAAGCATTCATGGCAGCCATACTTTTTTCTTCTCCTTCAAGCTGCCTACAACTTGCTTTCTTTTAGTCTTGCTACCTTGCTCCCTCACTCCAGCCAACGAATCCCCCTCCGTCTGGCTTCCTCTTCTCTTCTTCTTCAAGCTTCACTCTCCGAGATCCCTGGAACCAGCAAGCCCCCCTCCTCTGTAACTAGTCGTCTCTCCCCTCTTCTTTGGCAAGTCACTACTTGCTTCCCTGTTCACCAGTCAGCAGCATGGCCTCTTTCATCAGCAGCATGGCGTCTCTGCTCCACTCCATCTGCACGTCTCATGCAGACGACATCCCCTCCCGCTCGGGGTCCCCTACCCCTTCTAACAATATAACGAAAATTCAAAAAAAAACAAACCTCCGGGTCCTCACCACCAAAGGGGGTCCACAATATACTTCATATATTTTTAAGGTACAAATTTAGTATAGGTATAACTAGATCTGAACCATTCAAAAAACAATTGAAAAAAAAAAAAAAAAAAGATTTAAATAAAATTAAAATAAGAAAAAATACAAAATAAAAAAATAAAAATTAAGTACTAATAAATGAGATCATTGCTAGATACAAAGGAAAAACTCCTATTTTAGCCACTTTTTTGTATGATAGTTAAGAATAACCTTTTAAAACCATAAAAAACATAGGTTATATATAAGTAAAATATTCCAATAATTATTTTTTTTTTAAAAGAGAGCATAAAATCTAAAAATGTTTAAAATTAAGATTAAATAATGGTTAAGTTCACTTAATCCCTTTGAGGTTTGATATAAACATACCACAATTGATTTCAAATTTTGTTAATAACCCTTATAAATTTATTTTATTTGTAAAATTTATATATATTTTTTAGGCTATATTTGGTTTTGGAAAATGTGAAGGAAAAAAAATAGAGAGGAAAATAAAAAATAGATTTAAAATCAATTAATTATTTTATGTGTGACTTCAAAACTTGTATCACTTATTTTTCCTCTTTTTATATGATGATTAAATAATTTAAAATTTTAAACTTTTTAATTATTTTTAATTAATATTAATTATATTTTATTTTCTTTAGTATTTTTCATGTGTAAATCAAATATGAAAAAATCATTTTCTTTAATAATTTTTTACTTTCCTAAATACTTTTCGAAACCAACAACAGCCTTGGAGATTTGAATAAAAAAATAAAATAAAATAAAATAAGTGTGTATGTGTGGACCCTACATTTCGGCTCATGCACTTCCACTCGATGGCGAACTCGCTTTTTATTTGAAAATGATTTATTTTTTAGAAAATGACTTGGAGTCGCCACTTATTTTGATTTTATTTTTAAAAAGTAAACAAAATAAGAAAGAAAACCCTAAGTGTGACTCCTTATTTGGAAAATGTGGTCCGTGAAAAACCAAATCTGGACTCGAGGGTTAGGTTACTTATCGGGAAGGTACGGTAAAGACCGTAGCACCCCTCTAAGTCCCTAAAAACGGGTCTCTACTAATAAAATGAAGCAGATATAACAATTAACTAGTAGATCAAGAGATACCAAAAATGATCACTCGCATGGAAATCAAGACGCCTGTGAAGAATGGCCAAAATGAGAGTACATGTGTACCTCAACAGGCAAGCCATAATGCGCTATCAAGAAATGGGGTTAGTGCATAATAATGAACACAAACTATGTCACACATGCCACTAAATCGGGTAAAAAATCATCAGATATCACAATGCACTTCACTCAAATCTATTTTTAGAGGAAACATCCACTGATGTTGGGCCCCCACCAAAGCCCAATTTATTTTTGCATGAATCAATTTCACAAATTTCATTGCTTGGAATTACGAAATTTAATTCTTGCTTATTTTAAAAATCAAAGAAAATGCGAAAATTGCTTGCCAGAAAGAAAAGAGCAGCAAATTTGATTGGAAAATGGATTTTTGGGACCTAAAAAGAAGATCTAAGGATGAAAAGAAAATTGAGGAGTTAAAATTATTTTTTAAAAAAAACTAGATTTTGGGAAATTGTTCACAAACTAAAGTTTGGAGAATTATCTCAAAATTAAAGATGGGGAAATGGTAGAATGCCACGTGGCCCCAAAGATGGTCGTGCTAAAGGTGGCCATGCAACGAGTGTTTTCTTCTGGGCCCACTCTGGAGGAATATTTGCAATGAGCCCACTCTGAAAAGCATAGTCAACTTCCGAATTTATAGTCTTCCAACAGTTTTCTTAAAGATGCCCCCATGTCTCCTGAGATGCATTTCTTAGTACACTGACATTCCCTTGAAGTAGATCTCCTTATGGTTAGCATTTAGTAACTGATCAATTGCTCCCATGATTAGAAGGAACAAACCCATTTCACCAACACAAGGTTGATCGCCTGGATAGGGAACACCATTTTCATCTAGAATGAAAAAGCCTGTTGTTATCACAGTGGTGCTAAATGCTATGAAAGCTTGCGGTGGCAACATGCTTCCTTGGATGTAGCTTGAAACAAGCTCTATGCCTCCTCAACATTCAATAATAGGTTTGTAATGAGCCCTTGAAGAAAGACAAAGGTCATCATCAACGTTGGATGTTTCTCTAGTGGGAGCAGATGACTTTATCTTTGTCCAATCTAAGCCTTCCATACATCTCGTATTCTTCCAAGTCTTCACTACGCTCAGAACTGCACCCAAGATAGTTACCCCCGCATCCTGAACAAATTTTCCAAAGTCGCGGTCAAGAGGAGATCCATCATAGAGAGCTAGAACTACACCGGTTAGAAGGATGCATAAAGTATAGAAGGTCCCATCATCCACCCTAAATTTGTGGGCCAACAAAGGACATCTCCAACTTGAATATTGGACTATGCCCATGCATCAGCGGCAGATCGAATTGGAGAAACTTGAGTCCATGGAATAGCTTTAGGATCTCCCGTAGTTCCCCTTTTCCTGTTGTGGGGAGCGGAATCACTTTACGTGGAGCAGCTTCTACAACTCGACTGAGTGAAGATACCCTTTGCTTTTTATATTCAAAACGAACTTCATGCACATTCACCATGACTTCTAGCTCATGACCCAGCCAACGTCATAAAGACTTCTCATTGCTCTGCCCGTTTGTTCCATTTCCATTGGTAATACTTGAGTTTTCACGGGCTGAAAGCTTGCGAGTTTCTAGCAACTCTTTTAGCCTCTTGACGACCACAGTGGCTAAACCTATGTGCGTGCGAGCTCGGGATGGAATGGCTTATTGGAAAACTATGTGTGGATTGTATCTTATATCCTTGCCATGGCATACGGAGGCCACCGAGTATGGAAGGCATCGAGGTAAGGAATAAGCATGCGCGGGCTGCACATTACATAAGAAGAAACGAGAAGAAATTCGAGTGAATGAAGCAGTGAGAATGATAGACTTGGAGGTTGAGCCAAAGGGAAGGGTGGTGAGATTAAGTGGGTTTATAGAGTATTAAAAGAAGTGGTTTCAATGGTGGAATTCAAGATAGAGATATGGGACATGGCGACGAGCATGACGGGCATGAAATTTAGGAAAGTGATGAGTTGAAGATGGGCACATGCACGGGACTTCATGTAAGTGAGAAAATGGAGGAAATGAGCCAAAAATGGGTATTAGTGAGAAATGTAGAGAGAGAAAACGGGTATGAAGAGTTCGGTGGGTGTGAAGCGATGGGTTTGATGGAGGATAGGATGGATGAGAGATGAAGGTTGAAGTGGGTTAGAGAGTATTAAAGAAATGCTAATATGCATGGAAGGTTGGGAAGGATGAGGTGGTGAGCTTGGGTGTGGGTATGGTTACAGGCATGGTGATGGGCTAAATGGAATATGAGGGTGGGGGGGGGAATGGTAGAGACGTTTGCAAAGGTTCATGTGGTCATGCAAACATGTGGGGCATGGGTTTAATGGGTATGGGTGATGATGTAGAGAGACAAGTGGGTTAATGGGCGTTAGAAAATGGGTATGGAGATGACATGTTTAGTGGGTTTGGAAATGATAGAAAAGCTGGTGAGGGAGGTGAGTTTATGGGATTAGGAGTCGAGTGGAGCTAAAAATGGTAAGGAAAAATGGGTTCGGTGATGGAACCAGATGCAGCAATGGGCATGACGGATAGGTGAGAAGGGTGTGGGTTGCCATTAGTGGAATGGATGGAGAAAAGTGTGAGAGGAGTGGGATGACCATGCACGCATGGTTGAGCTTCTTAGCATTCCCTACATGGATAAGAGCGATTCCTCTTGTTGCGTCTAGAGTTATCCTCAAAAATCACCTTGCAAGTTGCCAAATGTACCATTTCCCAATACCTCAGCATAAGCCCTTAATGAGTCTTCTAAGTCAAATATAGAGATTACAGTTTTTTGCAACTTTCCTGAAAACCCATCACCTCCTTTTCCTTTTGGACCACAAACTATCAGCAGGAGAATAAAAACCACAAGCATGGCTCCCCTCATTTTCACCAAGCTCCAGATCAAACAACTCGCCAAACATAGCACAAATGTAGGAGTAGCAACAAAGACAATAACTAGAATGAACGATGAGGATTAAGCAAATGCAAGAACATGAAACACATAATGGTACAGAGCCCCATTTTTGGTGACGCCCATGAGCTCAAGACGAGTGAGATTAACAAAGAAAATAAACAAGAGACTCATATATCAAGTTCATAAATGAACTCATTCATCAATCTTGTGCAGAGGAAAGGCAAGGAAAACCCAAAAAAAAAAAAAAAAAATGAAGCATGCACACAAAAGACTAGATTTAACCATGACAAACAGGTGGCTCTTCCTATCCACACCAAAACAGCAAATTGATGCTCAAGAAGACGGCTTAAAATGAGGATAAAGTCGTGCAAAAATGAGACAACAAAGAAGCAATAGTTGCCATACCTGGAAAAGCTCTTCTCAAGCAACCCTCTGCTCCCCTCTATGAAACTCTGTTTTTTTTTTCTCCTCTTCAAGCTCTCTACCCCTCAATTCAAAACTCTCTCTTGTCTCCTCGAACCCGTTCCTGGCTCTCAATAAAACGTATTTTTCTCCTTCAGAAAAAATCTCCTTTTCCCAAGCTATCACTCTGCCTCTCTATAACCAGCCATCTTTTGTTCAGTTGTCCTTCATTTCCAAACGGTTGTGTCTCCTCTCTTCTCAATTGTCCCCTTTGTACCAAGCAACTCGCCCATCAGCCGCTTTTCTTTCACTTCCAATCGTCATCCTCTTGGTTGCTCAAGAACAATTCACTCATCAATTGCTTTCTTTCACTCCCAGTCCTATCCAGTTGCCCCATACAGCCTATTCTCGAGTTGATGAAGAAGAAGAAAATAAGAAAATAAGAAGAAAAAAGAAAAAAGAAAAACAAGAGAAATGTCCCCCATATGAGGGGGTCTACAATATGACATTTCTTTAAAAAATAAATTTTATTTTTTAAATAAATAAAATATATTTTTATAAAAAAAATAAGTTTTATATATGAAATATTGTGGACCCCGCATTTCGGCTCATACGTTTCCCACTCGATGGCGAGCTCAATTTTATTATTTTTAAGAAAAATGATTTATTGATTATTTGAAAATGACTTGGAGTTGCCACTTATTTTTGTTTTATTTTTAAAGGGTAAACAAAATAAGAAAGAAAAACCCTAAATGTGACACCTTATTTTGGAAAAGGTGGTCTGTGAAAAATCGGATTGGGTTCGGGGGTCAGGTTACTTATCGAGAAGGTACGGTAAAGACCGTAGCACCCCTCTAAGTCCTTAAAGTCGGGTCTCTACTAATAAAATGAAGCAATCATGGCAATTGATGAGGGAATCAATGAATACTCAGAGTAATCATGCACGTGTAAGAATCAAAACATACATAGAAAATTACCAAAGTGGATGTAGATGCGTACCTGGGCAGTGATCCATAAAGCGCTATCAAGAAGTAAGGTTAGTGCATAATTAAGGAATAATTTTGAGCATGTCATAGAGCATAATAAAATCAATCATGCATGGCAATTAAATCAATCAATCAATCGATCAATCAATTATAAATCACATATGTGGGGCCCCCATCAAAGCCCGTTTATTTTTTAGTGAATTAATTTCATAAATTCTATAATTAAGAATTACGAAAATAAATTCACAATTATTTTAAAACATTTTAAAAAATAGAAAATGTGAAAATGGCTTGCCGAAGAGGAAATGGCAACCAATTTTATCGAAAGAAACGAGATTTTGGGTCCTAAAAATTCTAAGATTGAGAGATTGAAAAATTGAAATCATTTAAAGGGTATAGAGATTGGAAAACTATTTAAAAGCTTGAATTTGAAGGATTATTTTAAAAAACAAAGATGAAACAAAGGCAGAAAGACATGTGGCCTAAAAGAGGCCATGCAAACCATGTAGAGTGGGTTCCTCTTCTCATCATTGTATAAAAGCATCCCTGCTTAGAGTAGAAAACCCATTTAAGCTTGTCTTTGCTCCTGCTCTCCAGTTCGAATCCACGCTGAATTCCCTCAGAATCAGCACATGGTTTCAAAGGTTCTCCACATAACTTTGAATTGCCAACAAAAGCACTGCTACCCACCATTCTGAAAATCTTTTCTAAAGGAATTGAACCAGAGACCTCGTTGAATGACATATTCATAAGTAGTAAGCTTGGTAAGTTGCTGAGCTTTTCGGGTATGGGACCAGTCAAAAGATTGCAGGATTGGTCTACTATAGCAAGTTCATGGAGACTTGCAAGCTGCCTGCAAATTTGACATAGATGCAGTGTAGGAGATGCAGATGCATTTGCCATCCCCGAATGCTTCCTGGGACCAGCGCAACCTGTGCCTTATCAAGCAGATATTTGCATAGAGATTCCGAGTCCTTGATCATACCATAACCTTCTGCTTCTTCGCGTCATTCTCTACAACCCATGCAAAGTCAATTCGCCAAATTAATGACACCCACTTGTCATCGTAACATACATCAGTAGGGAACCGTTCGACACCATTTTCTTCAATGGCGTCCAAGCGTTTGATTGGGAGTTTGTAGACTGGTAGCAGCCTCAAATTGGTCAGTAGCCATCAGCACGTCCAGCAGTGCAGTAGGTGCGGTTGTTGACGAAATATTAATATACATAAAATTCAGGAGGTCTATTAGGACATTGAGTTTGGTGAGCGTGTGGAGGAACTTGGCGAGAACAAAACAGCACTGTTCCAGGCCCTTTCGGAAGATATGAGCGTGCACTTGAATAGCTGGAACAACCATTGCATCTTCAAGAAATGCACCCGATAAGGGATCCGACAGCAAGCTTCTTAATGATGGTTCCCTATTAAAATCATTTCGAGCTACATAAGTGCTGTCGGAAGGGTTGCACAGTCCATCTTCCTCAGCAGAAAGGTCATCCATAAATTGGCTTACAGAGATTGGTACATAGCTCTGTGGAATTACATGACCAGCAGCAACAATTGGAGAACAATCTAATATAGCATTGCCCCGCGGCATGAGCCTAAATGCCAGCGATGTCCTTCCACTAGCAGTGCCCGAAGTGTAATTAGAAGCAGCTCTATAGGTGGCAGCAGGACGAAGGTCAGCAGTAGCATGGCTAAGCGTCTCCCAGTAAGCAGCAAAAATCCCCAGGAGCTGACCTACCCCTTGCCACTTTGGATGCTGTGTGAGCATCTACTCCATTGCCAACAACTTCAAATTGACTCTTTTAAGGATGTCCATGTCATCAACACCCAGTATCACAGTCCTTCCCTCAAACCGCTGTTTAAGCACTTATGATTCATGTTTGTCACATGCCGGCCCGCTCATTATGCTAGCAAGAGAATATATTCTGGAAACTACAGGTATCATCACAATCGTTTGAATTCCTCTCGTCTATTTTTAAAGAAGGTTCTTTAGTCATCTTCACTACATGAGCATCCCAAATGACATTTATGATAAGACCACTTTCTCGTTCAAGCACAAACAAACTGCGAGGTAGATATCATCTAAGGCATCCCATAGATATACAATTCCTCCAAAGAGCAGCAGCCAGGGCATTGCTAATGTCCCAGTCCGGTAAGTTCAAGCAAAGTCAGTCACAGCTGGATCCTCATGTAGGCACTTTCAGATTCAGATCCCATAGCTGTCAATCTCCTCTTCATATCATCATCACTCTCCATCAACCAACCTCCCCAGATCCACAGTCTTAAAGCCTGATAGTCACTTTCAGGGGAAAACAGAGGAGCAGGGGAATAGAAATAGGAACAGAGCAGGGAACCTTTTAATGAACATGCTAAACCCATTTCATTATTTTATCCATGAGTTTAACAATCAATGGGTTAAGATGGAAAATGTTTGCTAGGGTAAGACATTAAAAACGCAGCAAGCTTTTCAAATATTAAACTAATAAACATCAAAGCACAGCAACCCAACAAACAGAGTAGCAATCACAAAGAATGAGACATAAGAGATATGAAAACTGAAAGTGCACGAGAAAGCCATAACAACCATACCTGAAAGCCTCTTCTTCAACTAGGTGTCTTGGGTTGCAACTCCCTGCTCCGTCTCCGGTAAGCGCTCAGCTCAGGATCCTTCTCAAAAGGCTCCTCAAGCAATCCTCTCTGTTACCCCCCTCTCTCCAACTTTCCCCTAAGCTCCAGGGATCTTCTCTATCTCAAAGCTCTCTGCTACTACTCACAATGTTGTCCCCTTCTCTCCAGAAACATGCTCCGTTTTTCTTAGCTCGCCTCTCTCACCTTCCTGACCTATTCTTCCCTCCTTCTTCCCTATTTTCTCTCTGGTCTCTTGTCTCTTCCAGTAGCTCTCAAAAACCTCCTCTGTTCCCCCCAAATCTTTCTGCCAGCCCTAGCTCCCTGCCAGAAAAACAGTAGCCCCCCCTGCAAATATCTCCCCTAACAGAAAATATACGCTCCTCACTAACGGCCAGAATATCTCCATGCCACGTGTTAAACTCTCACTCACTCCTCAATTCCACTACTCTGATTCCCAGTAGCCATCCACGAGCAGACAAGTGGTCTCTCAAAGCTCCTCCACGTGGCAAGACAAGCTACATGAAGAATGAGGCCCAAGTGGGGGTCTACAAATATATATTGTAGACCCCGTATTTCGACTCATGAGTTTCCACTCGATGGCGAGCTCGATTTTATTTGAAAATGATCTTATTTATTAAGAAAATGACTTGAAGTCGCCACTTATTTTTGTTTTATTTTTAAAGAGTAAACAAAATAAGAAAGAAAACTCTAAGTGTGACTCCTTATTTTGGAAAAGATAGTCTGTGAAAAACCGAATCGGGTTCGGGGGTCAGGTTACTTATCAGGAAGGTACGATAAAGACCGTAGCACCCCTCTAAGTCCCTAAAAATGGGTCTCTACTAATAAAATGAAGCAATCATGGCAATTGATGAGTTAATCAATGAATACGCAGAACGATCATGCACATATGAAAATCAGAATATGCATAGAGAATGACCAGGATGCAAGTAGATATGTACCTGGGCGACAAGCCACAATGAGCTATCAAGAAATGAGATTAGTGCACAAATAATGGTCATAAAACATAGTTCACGTGCCACTAAATCGAGTACGAAATCATCATATATCACAATTCAATCAAATTGATTTTCAAGAGAAACATCTAATAATGTTGGGCTCTCACCAAAGCCCAATTTATTTTTGAGTGAATCAATTTCATGATCTCTATCACTAAGAATTATGAAAATAAATTCACACTTATTTTAAAACATTTTGAAAATCAAAGAAAATTCGAAAGTGGCTCGTCAGAAAGAAAATGACGGCCATATTTTATTGGGAAATAGGTTTCTGGAACCTAAAAACTCCAAGGAAGAAGAAAAATGTGGAATTAGGATTATTTAAAAACCAAAATTTGAAGATTATTCACAAAAGAGGTTTGAGTCGAAGATGAGGAAACAGGAGGTAACATGTGGCCCGAAAGGTGGCCATGCATATGGCACACCATGCAATGAGTGTTTCTTCCTGCAGCTTCTCTTTCCAGTTTTCTCCTCTCTGGTCTACAACTCTCTTAAGAGTTTCTTGGATCCTAAACATCATTTCCTCAAGCCCGTAAAAGTGTATATAGATTCCACCATTCAAGAGCTTGAAAATCTCATCACTATTCCTCAATCTTATTCTGAACCTGCATCTTGCCTCCATTCTTGCTCTTTTGTCTTCTGATAAGAACCATGTTTTATCTAAACTGACCTAGATAGTCTTTGAGATACTTGATGAACTCATCTTCATAGAGGAGACTGCCAGTATTGCAGCAGTTATAAAGACACTCAGTACTTTCTTGAAAACATCGCCACTAAAGATTGAACTTGGTTCCCCCAAACCATTCCAAGCAACAATTATCATGGCCCGTAAGCACAAATGAAGAAACTCCACATTCTATCAAAGCTTCTGAAAATATTCCAAGAGGAACGTATCTCAACAAAATTAACTTTTCCCATCCAGCGCTCTCTGGTAGTTGGTTTGCCATCCCCATTTCTTTCGCAATGGATCTCTTCTATAGGCAGATAAAAGAAATCGGCATCTGCACGCATTGGCCAACCTAGACGGAAGCAATCAACTGACCAGAAGTATTCATTTAAATCATCATAGTTCCTCCATTGGGAATGCTTAGAATTTTCCCTTTCGTTCCTATCAACTTCCTTTGCGATCACTTCATAGATAGGAGTAACCACTTTCTTTAAGAAAACCTCTTCTTCACCTCCACAGGCTGGTTTCACATGTTCACCTGTCATGGGACTGACATTCCCAGCCAGCAAACCACGCAGCTCAAATGCCATATGATGATGAATATATGACAGGCATTCTGGCATGAATCTTAAGTTTATAGCTGCTCCCCAAATGAGAAGATATAAGCCCATGTACAATAGTTTGCGATGCTGCATTTCCTGCTGTATAGTTGGTAGCCAAAGACTGCTTTTCTGATCCAAGTACTTGCACCATTTTTTTGTAATTCTTGAACAGTTTCTCCATCACTTCTGTCAGTGCGCGTTCATCCAACTTGGGTTGTTGATCAGGCTTAGGAAACTGTCGTATGTGCACATTTTCAAGTAATAAAATCAAATGTTCCCTTTTACTGGCCACATTATCCTTCTGAAATCTAAACATTGCCTGTAGCCAGTCTAGAATGTCTTCACCGTTTTTCTTCTTGTAATCCCGTGGCCATGGAAGACCCCTTGTGTTACGAGGAGCATAAACAGCAACTTGAATATCTGGATATCTCATAATTGCCTGGTTTGCACTATCAGGATCAAGAGGAAGAATATTGTAAGGGACATATATCTCTGTCTTCTCCGCAACCTGATTTTGAGCTTCTAAAATCTCACGATCAACTTCAGTAGCCTGAGTATGATAAACAGCTTCCAAAACCCCAAATAGAACATTAGTGGTTTGATATGCTTTTGTGAACTGTGCCAGATCAGCTTCATTGGCATCATTTTGTAAAGCTGGGATATATTTTTTTGTAGTGATGCTGATGAAAAAAAAACTCTGCATGAGCTGGTCTTATTTCAACATTCACAGCACCAGTCTTCAGAAAGGCGTGTTCGCTTTGGTGGAAACCTCGATGTAGAGAGAACATGGATTCGGCAATTGGGTCTCCTCAACCTTAGCAGCTTTGGTGAAACGATCCCCATTTTCTTCAACGGAGATGTTGAGGACGAGCTTCTGAACCCTCACCAGATATGAGAGTTTGCTCTTCGAAATCAATGAAAAGGTGCGTTATGGGGATACAGCCACGGGGTAGCACAAATCAGTGGGAAATTGACAGTGGGTATGAAGGGTATTAAGGAGGATGAACGTGCATGTAGAGCAACAAGCAGGTATGGTACACGGTGTGAATATATGGGTACGGTGGGCTTTAAAGATATGGGTATCCTTAGTGAACTAGGTAGTGAGAAAAAAAAAAGGATTGGTGAGTGTTGAAAGATGTGGTGAAATGGGACGGGTTTGCAAGTGTTGAATGGGGTTGCGGGTAGTAAGAGAAAGAAGTATGAGGGGCATGAGAGACATGCTGGACAAGGAATATGATTCTTGGGTGGTGGCAAAAGTGGGTACGAAGGGTGCAGTAGGTATGAAGCAATGGGTTGGATGGAGACTAGGGTGGAGAAGATGGTAAGCATGGAATGGGTTTAATGGGTTTAGAAAGAATTGATGACATATATGGGTGTGGAAAATGGGTATTTACATGGGTATTACGGGATGGCTATGCATGTTGGGTAGGATATATAAGCATGTAGGGTTTGCATGGATATTGAGTCAAGGCGTACTGCTGGAGGAGTAAGAGCAAGGGACTGCACAAGGTGGAGATTGGGATCTCTTGCGAACTCCCTCACCAATGGAGTTGTGAAAGGAAGACCATCTGATTCAACTCTCTTCTTGATATATTCCTTGAAATGAGGTTGGTACTTCCCTGGTTCATTATTCATCAAAGTCTCCATATATGCGTTGTCACAGTCACCACAAACACACTTTCGGTGAACCTTGGCATCAAGCTGCTTGCTATCATTTGAGAGTCCAACAAATCCCTTGTCACTGTGAGGTACGTCCAAGCCGTTATTCGGTGTTCCCTTCGGAGCACCAAACATACGATCGCCAGTTGCTGTTCTCACAAGTCCAACGTCAAAAAGGGCATGGAATAGCCACCTGCTATATGTGGGTTCTACAGAGTAAGAGTCAGCATGCATTATTACCATAAAAATGGAAATCGTCTCTTTCTGATTGCCTCTAATAAGTAGACCATATAGGACCTCACACACAATGTCATCACTTCTAGCATCATTATCAAGCTTAGATCAAACCTTGTATTGTGCAAATACTCCTCCCGTATCATTCTTGAAGAAGATCCCAGTTCATGCATCGGTATGTGTATTGAAGACCATCAGTAATGCCCCTTTATGCCCGCCACAAGGAATAGGCATATCATGCCGAACGTTCCTGAAGCTATCCAAAGGATGAACAATGGACCAGAGGCAGGGCTACCAGCAGCTGGTGAACAGATTGCATCAGAGGCACTAAATATGCCTTCGATACACACAAAGCAGAGCCTGTAGCTTCGACAGCTTCATCAACTTAAACTGCCCAAGCAATCTCATCTGTTTTCCTTGTCTAGTCATCTCCCAAAACTCTGATGCTGAGCTCCTTCAGAAACACTACAATCCCGACAGCTAGCCCAAACATGATACCCTCTCCAAAAGATGCTAGAAATAGAGGGGAAAGTGAAGAAAAAAAGAAGAAGAAGAAGAAAAAAAAACAGAGCATATAGAAGAGAAGATAATGTCGTTAAATCCAAGCTCCATTTCATGAAGATCAAGGAGCTTTCAAAAGAGACTGGTGGGAGGGTCTGAATGAACTTAACACACAAACACAAAGGATAACCAACATGAAACTCATACAGGGGAAAACAGGGACCAAGTAAACAAAAATCAGAATCAGGTTTAACTCGTTAGATGGTCAAAGCAAGCATCTAAATACCAACAAGAAGCATAATGTAACCGCGAAAATGGAGATCCTAAAATGTGAGATAGTTAAACCTAAACGACTCCCTTCGAACAAAAATTTGCTTGGCTTCCAACAACCTGCAGTCTCTGTTCCTCTCTGTAAAAACTCCCTTGCTCCTTCTCTCTCTGGTAATCTCTCAAGCAAAAGAAAAAAAAATGCCCCCCCGGTTTGCTTGCCTCCCAAGCTACTTTCTCCTCTCACAAACGTCTCTCCATACTCTCTCTGTTACCCAGTTTCTTCAGCTCAAAGCACACCTTAAAAAAAAAACTCTGTAAAAGCACTCACCAAAACCCCTCTCTCCTGGCAGCTTGCTCTCCAAGCCAAGGAAAAAAAAAAACCCCTCAAAGATATCTCCTTCTCTGTGGATGCCGAATACGCTCCTCCTCTCACCTCTATCTTACCTCCCCCCAACTTAAACTCTGCCACCGCCACACACCACCCCCCCCCCCCCCACCCAAAAAAATCTCTCCAAACCAGCAACAAAAACACCACCCTTAGCTCACTAACGCCATGCAGCTTTTCAGAATATCTCCTGACAGGTGTCTCATCCTCATTGGTCCTCCAAACCATTAGCTTGATTCTCACCAGCCAACCATGAATGGACATGTGGCTCCTTGAGAGCCCTCGGCAAAGAAATATAACCTGTAGAGATGCAAAAGAATGAGCCCGAAATGGGGTCTACAAATATTTTTTTAATTAATTAGTTAAAAGTGATTAAATGACCCAAAGTTTATGAATCTGACTTTCTCTTGTTTTTATTTAAAAAATAACTTTTTTTTTTATATAAATATATTTTATTATTTTAAGATATTTCAAGTATTTACATATAAATTTTAAATATAACAATTTTCTTTATAAGAAAATGATTATGGTATTTTTTGTATAAATGAGAAAATAAAAAATAAAACGTTAAATTTCAAATTATATATATATATATATGAAATAGATGTACATATGGGCAAGGATGAAAATATCGGTAATCACGGATATATCGGTAACTTGATTTTACGGATATATCGGAGAAATATCGACGGATATTTTGAAAAAAAATTTTTGTAAGCAAAAAATTGATCAAAATTCATGGAAATGTAAAAAAAACCTTGTATTAATATAATTAAAAGTATAATAGACAATTTAAAGTTGTTTTGGTGAAGAATTTGATATATATAGATATATATAATACGATTTGCGATATTATACATAATTATATTATATCAATTGTACTTATACACTCATTATGAAATTTCATGAAAAACTTATTTTAATAAATATTAATAATTTATACATATTATTACATAGCTTGAGGTTCAATTCTGACAATTGGATCACATCTAGTTTCAATTTGGACCATCAGATGCACAAGGGTCCAAATTGAAATATCAATAAAATATTTTATTTGAGATTTAATTTTTAAAATTTTATTAAAAATATGTGGTAATAACTTTTTTTATTAACATTAATTTATTTAAATAATTAAAATTATTAATAATTTATCTTATCAAATTAATTTTAATTCATAAAATATCATGGATAAAAATGGAAATTTTAATCCTAGTGATTTAATCAAAATAAAGATGGATAATTAATAATTATTTATATAGAGAGTGGAAAATCGTTCTCATGATATGTTTCCTTCTTCTTCTTTTTTAATCTCTACTAAATCTAAAAATAAAAAGGGCCACCCACTTCTCTCACTCGGGCATCCAGAAGCCCTTTTCTGAAGTTGCCCTCCAGACGAGAGAATCCTTAAAAAGGCCCTATTTTCCTCTGCCACTCTCAATCCTCCCAGGTACTAATATAATCTTGTTATTTATTTTTATTTTTCTGCAACCCCGTTTGATTCCCAAGAAAATCCATCCCCCATTCGTTTTCCGGGAAAGTTCATCCTCGTTTGATTTCCGAGAAAATCCATGCAAAACCCTTTTTGCTTCCTGTGTTTTCTGGATCTGTTCTAGGGGTCGCTTTGCTTTTGTGCCATTGGATTTAAATTTCACGAACCCTAAATCTACGATTTTTGAGCAAGGCTAAAAAACACAACCTTTGCCTGCAAATCATGATCAGATTTTGTATCCTGTGCGCGGGCTGGACTGGTAGGAAATATCGGGAAATTTCCCGAAAAATCGGAAATAAAATCGGCGATACAAACCGAAAATTCGCCGATAAATTGTAGTATCCGGCGATTTTTGGAAGATTTTGCCGATTTTTCGCCTGCATCCATTTTTCGGAGATTTTTTCGCCGATTTTAACCGAAATTTGGCGAAATTTCTCCCATCGACATTTTGCCCCCCTCTTTCGTATCGCCGGCCACCGAAACCCGAAATTTCGGCGAAAAAAATGGAAACTTTCATCCTTGCATATGGGTGTGACCAATCCTAAATGAGAAAATTTGAAACCAACCGGAAAAGAAAAAACAGCAGCGCATTTTTCAGGGCCAGGCGAAACAGGATCTTACAGAAGCACAGCTCGAGCCACGCTCTCCCTCTTCTGACTTCGTGTTCTCTGCTTTTCTCTCGTTTTCTCTCCCTTTTCATGTTTGAGAAGTTCATTTTAGATGTAATGTTAGTGGGTTTTCCTCGGGTTTGATCCAAATTGAACCTTTGAGAAAGAAGAGGAATAAGAAGGAGAATAAAAGGAAGAAAAGAGCTTCATTTTTGAGGTAAAAAACGGGGTTTTGAATTGGGGTTTCAACTAGGTTTACGTGTTTTTGAATCGGGAATTGTGATGCCGTGATTTCATTTTTTGATCATATATTTGATTGTACGAGGATTTGTTTTGTGGGTTTCTGTGATCTCATAAAGTAGATTTTTGTGGCTCAGACATATGTAAATTATGTTTATTTTGGTAGTTTTTGAGTTGCATTATTGGTGGGGCTTGTTTGGTTGATGAGATTATGCGGGAAAAGAAAAAGGAGAAAAGAGGCAAGTTTGTTCAGACTGGGTTTTTTTTTTTGAACAGGGAATTGTAGTTCTGTGGTTCAATGAGTGTGTAATTTATGTAGTTTTATCAATGTTACTGTTAAATTGATAGCAGGCTTTGTTTGGTTGATGAGAAAATATGGGAAAAGAAAAGAAAAGAAGAGAATAGAAACTGCAATAATACTAATTCCGTGCCTCTAGCAACTCCAAAACTGCAGTGCGAATGGATGCAATCCCTAAAAGCTAGAATGGGAATGAGATGCACATTCTAATTGTACTTCTCAGATGATTAGGTTGATAGTGATCATTTTCTAGCCAAAGAATAAACTTACCACTGTGGTGGGTGTATGCCTCAGCCTCTTGTGGACTGTAAATTTCCCCATTTTCAACTGTTGGCGTGGGGAATGAAATAACTTCTTCAGAAATATTTAACTTTTGAAAATAAAAAAGGTGAGCATGTGAGGTTTTGGATGGTTTTGAACTATTGATGACCCTGAATTTTTGAAAACATGAGAAACAAAATTAAATTTTATTTTTTTTAATATTTTCTAAAAATGACCCATTTTCAGGAATTGTGTTCAAAATCATTTTTTTGAAAAAAATGTTGTTGAACATGTTTTCTGTGCACTGTTCATTTTTCTTGTTTATGAAAACAGAAAACAGGACCCATTTCTGCTACTAAACAGGCCTCAAATTTCAAAGTGGCCTCCATTTGTTTTCTTTCAGAGAAGGGAAAAGAATATATGAAGTAGATGGGCAGGAAGTTTGAATGGAATGTAGTTCTTTTTCTTCTCTCTTCAGACCTTGGTTCTATTATTGATTTTTAGTACTTATTTCTACAGAAGAGAAGAGAAGAAGAAAGTGAAAATCAAAGAAAATGGCAGCGAAGCAAATGGAAGAGATACAGAAGAAACTGGGAATGTTAAACTACCCTAGAGCCAATGCACCCGCTCAGTCTCTCCTTTTTGCTGGCATGGAGCGTTATGCCCTTCTTGAATGGCTCTTTTTCCGGTATCTTCCCCCCCTTTCTCAATTATGTCTTGTCTATTTGTTCTTATATTTGGTTCTAGATTTCTTCATTTTTCAGCTTCAGCTATGCTCCGATTGGTTACTGCAAAATGCAGGGAAAGAAAAAGAAAAAAATGGTTTTGAGTCTCATATGTTTCATTATTTGGAACAACTAGAAAAGTTGAAACTCCTCTCAACTGATGTCACTAATACACTCTTTTAGGAACATGAGTTTCCTAATTTTCTTTTGTTTTCCTCCTTACCCTTGGCAACAAAATGAAGAGTTGAGTTCTTTTCCTTGAAGTTCTCTTGCTGGTATATCATTTAACAATTCTATAAACAGAAAAAAAAAAAAAAAAAAGCTTTTTTGCCTTTTTAGTGAATTTTTTTAATCATTTCATGAATCTTTTATACATCAGTTCCAAAACTTAAGACTTAAAACCCAACTGTTGCTAATCTTTTAATGGCCATTCAGTTTGATGTCTTATCTGTTACTAATTTTATTCACAAATTTAAAGTAGCATATTGATAAGAATCTCTTTTACCTCTTGTTTCAACTCTTAACTATAGGCTCTTGGGTGATAAATCACCCTTCTCTCAACAAAATCTGCAAGGGGAAAATGGCATGGATCGAGACGAAGAGACTGCTCGCATCCAATGTAGGTTCCCTTGTATTATATTCTAATCTTTGAATGTATTTTTACAATAGGGATGAAATTTGATCTGGGGTCTAATACATTTCATTATTTTTATTCGGGTTTGCTCAGATGCTTTAATAAGCATCTAGATATTAATCTTAAACTTGAGCTGCTAATAAATCTATGTTGTGAATCACTGATAGGATCCTGGAATGCAATTAAAATGTGTGTTAAAGGTTTGAGTCTTATTCTTTTGCAAAAATGTACATGGTATTGTTGTTT
The DNA here is from genome assembly GCA_946000715.1 of Vitis cinerea var. helleri x Vitis riparia. Taxonomy (NCBI): domain Eukaryota; kingdom Viridiplantae; phylum Streptophyta; class Magnoliopsida; order Vitales; family Vitaceae; genus Vitis; species Vitis cinerea var. helleri x Vitis riparia. The sequence continues at coordinate 2,928,567 of OX254006.1, read as the reverse complement.
TTAATTAGCCCAAGAACCTGTTACACCTTTGTTGAGTTTCTTACTTCAGGGAGATCATTTTATGGTTGGCTATTTTTTTTTTCCTTTTCCCTTTTAATCTGCCTGTGTTAGTTTAGCTAGTTTGATGTTCTGGAAGTGTATTACTCAAAGAGATAAATTTATGGCCTGTTAAAAGAGTTTTTAAGTCATCATTTCATTTTCTCTGTTGAAAATGCCTGTTAGTATAAGAAAAGGAAAGATATATTTACAACAAATTGACTGGAAAAATCCCTGAATTCAAATACCATCAGTGGATAAATTTTTATTTGTTCTCAAAATAAATGGTATTGCACAAAAATTGTGGGAAGCAACTCAAAGTTTCTAATATATTTTTATTTACTTTGGAAAATAGTGGTTATTCATTTATTTATTTATTTAAATTTTTGCTTGAAAGCGGTGTCATCACTCTGCATGCTAATGTTAAAAAACATTGTTCATTTTGGTCTCTAGCTCCTTGGATATGATGAAACACCAACATATCCAAGGAGTAAGAGAAATATCTCTCAAGAGTTTGGTTAAAGAAATGTGTAAATTTTCTAAAAGCTTAAAATGCTAGGATATGAGCCCATAATGTTGAAAAGACTTGAACTTGAGACCTCTAGTTAAATGTAGCTCTGCTACCTCATTAAACTGCCAATTTCTTATAAGTTTAAGTTGATAGGACATGGGTCCACAATATATACAAGGCTAATAAAATGAAATGAATTTTGGAGTAAACTCTATCATTTATCATAGCAATGGAGGCTTACTTACATAATCGGCTTTCTAGGTAGCATAGCAAAGTGATGATCAATTAGTGGATTTAACCAAAAATGAATTTCCTGCACATCTTATGTACTGTTATGTTTGAGAGCATAGATTGGTGTAGGTGGGACAACATGAAAAACCATTATATTCTTTTCAAACTTGTAGTAGAAATAATTGTTGAGTATTGAACCTTTATAAGGACTTCAAAACTTAGAAATGTCTTTTCTAGTATTGCACTTGAACTAGTAGTTCTTTTACAACACACATACTCTGCAAGTGTTGTGATGTTTGATTTCTGACTGGGGCCAATCCTCTTTCTGGCTGAAGTATAGTTTTCTTTTCCCTACGCATATTACGTTATTTTTTATCTTCCATCATGAATCAAATGTTTTTTTTTCTTTTTTTTTTTTGGCTCATAAGCAATTTCAAGAGAGGTTGTTGTCCTCCTCATTTCAGAAACCATTTATACATTTCAGTTATAATGTGAAACAAAATGTGGCATGTGATAAAAACTAAAACAGTTCAAGAAAATTCCGCTTCTATTCCACTTCTATTCCACTTCTCAGTCCAGAAAAAAAAATGTGGCATATGATATTTGTGCTTGGTATTGGACATCTAATAAATGTTTTGGACCAAAATCCAGACAATTCTGTGTCAGAAGGTAGGTCTATCCTGACCAATGCTTTACATAAGTATTTGGATCTGATGCATAGAGACATTTGGATGGTTGGGCACATGAATTTTGAAAAAGTATGCCTGGATGTGAGTCTGTGGTCATATAAGAAGAAACAGCTTATCATTCCATTGTTGCCATTGTGTATATGTCTATCAAAATATGCTAGATCAGTGTAATGCATTCTTATGGCAGATAGATTTGTTGTGAAGATTGCATAAGATGCAATTGTTAGATCTTAGTAGTGTATTTTTATGGCTGTTAGAATTTTTATGGAGATACTTTCATCTTTTTTATACAAATGTTTCACTAGAACATTTTTATGCAATTCAGACCATTGCATATAATATCTTGCTGTTTTGCAGATCTGGCAGAGATAGCTAAGTTTCTGGGTATTACCACTACTGTAGATACAGAAGCCATCCAAGTGAGTTGTTCAATTCCTTGTATATGCAGTATTATCTTAACTAATGGTTGTTGCAACATACTGTGAGAACATCAAATATACAGTTTCCACTGTACATTCTTTTCGGCTAAGATACATATGATGGCTACACGGGCATGATAATGACAATAGAAACAGTTGTAATGCAGGTTGACCTTCAAAGCCTATAAAAAATACAGGATGACTTTCAAAGCCGTTAGGATAAGGACCGTCTTGTGAACAAAGGTGGTGAGATATGTGCAGAAATGATGGGAAGTTTAGAAGAGAATGAAAAGATTGTCAAGAGGAGAAAAACTAGGTGGTCCCTAGGATTTCATGATTTGTTACTCAAAAACTAAACATTTATTACTTTTGATGAAATGCCTTGGGTTATTGATCCTATTCCGCTGCCGTTGAGGTGGCTTCAGCATTCTGATGGTCTCAAGATGCTCTTTTTATCAATAAAATATAGTGCTTTAGGGAGGATGTCGGTGAAGGTTTTCGTGGAGAGGAAGACCTTCTTGGTTAAGTATGAAGGCGAGCAAGAAGGAACGTGGTGTTCGATCACAGAGCACAGTAGAGGCTCTGATTTCGTCTTAGGTTTTGAAAAGGAAGCAGTGGGGTGGATGATCAAACATTTGACGAATGCCATAGAAAGGGAGGGTCATCTAGGTTTTAACAGAAAGATCAGAGGAAAACGTAGTGTCCACTTGATGGAAGTTGGCTTCAACGACCATGGAAGGTTCATAAGGATATCGGAGTTTGCTACCAAGAGAAGATATTGCTGCTTGATTATTCCAGAGGGCAAGGAGGGCAGAGGGTGGGAGAATATTAGAAGTGCGCTGTCTTCAATGTTGGTGGTCCCCTCGTCGAAAACAGCTGAGAAAGGAAGGCAACACAGAGGAGAAGGTTTCCCACAAAATCAGGTGGGTCCCTTGCAAAGGTCTTTTGCGAAAGTGGTCAGTGGCGAAGGAACAAGAGAAGGCGGCCTTATTTCTATCGGGAGATGGGCGCGTGCAGTGGTGTGTGAGTGCAATGAGGATAGGGTCAACTGGGCTGAGGTTGGCCGAGTGGTGGCGAGAAAATTAGGGAAGAAAGGCATAGTTACGATTGTACCATTCTCAGGCGGAAAAGGAGTTTTCTTCGTCGAAACAACAGAGGAAGCTATATTTCTCCAAGACTTGAGGAAGTTTCGGGTTGAGGGAAGGATTTCAGTACAGATGAGAAGATGGTCGCCAAAGGAAAATGCGGAAATTGAGGGGAAGTTTAGAAGAGGCTGGATCGAACTACGGGGGTTACCATTTCACCTCTGGACTGAGATACATCTGAAGAAAGTAGTGGAGCAATGGGGGACAGTGACTGAAATTGATTGGCGCACGTTAAAATTGTTCGATCTTAGCAAGGCGAGGGTAAGAATAGCAATGAAAGACAGGTCAGTCCTCCCAGCTCTACTCGAGGTGACAGATGGCGACTGGGTGTTTACAGTTGCCGTCGTAGTGGTCGGAGAAGAAGACTGTCGAGGAGGTAGCGCAAAGGGCGAGTCGACTCGGGAGGCCTATGCATCTAACTCGGGGACAGGTGGAGGAAGGTGGGTGGAGAAGTTCAGATCAACGGCTGGAGATAGATGCCGTGTCGAGGAGGACAATAGAACAAGGAAGGGGGAAGAAAGGGGTATGGCTATGGCTGTTGCAGAGGGGACACGTAGTAAAGGAGAGCAGACACAGTCGTCGCCCAATTCGAATTCAAACAAAAAGGACGATGGGACTATTGAGAAGATGGAAGGGGGCGGGGAAAGGGCCGGAGGGGACGAGGCCTCTGCTGTTGAGGACAACCGGGCCTATGAGAGGAAGGCCCAGAATCCATATAAGTTTGGATCAAAAGTTGAAAAAGTGGACTGCTGTTATAAAGGCCCGTCGGGGATGGGCCTGAGCCCAAGAGGAAAAGATACAGTGGAGGTGGAGACGTCGTCAGGAAATGGAGATGATTCACCCGCAGCGGGAAAGGGGAGAAAAGTTTCTGGATATGGTCTTGAGGCTCAGACCAGTAGTCCCGCGAAGAAGAAAACGTCGATCGGTTCAAAGAAGCTGTGGTCTACCCTTCTCCCTCCAAGCTCTGAGCGCCGACAAGGTCTTCGATGTCGCAGCGAGACCATTTTGAGCGAGAAGGACAAGGTCGGCATCGAAGAGCAACCAGAAGTTGCGGCTTTAGGGGCCGATTACTTGGCGGAAAGAGGATTTAGCGCGAGTCCTCTCGTCTCTCGCCGCTATTCAAAGATTTGGAAGCTCCGCTGTGGGGAAGGGGCTTCGACATCAGAAAACGAAGCGGTCATGCACAATTTCCACTCCGACGAACAAAAGGAAGGATTTTTGGGCCGAGTGGGGTCCGATCCTCGCGGCGCAACAGTCATGGTGTTGCCTTCTACGCCAAAAATCAGAGGTAAAGGGCTAAGAATTTTGGGGAATTGTGGATTAATGGCTGCGGAAAATCTGGAGGTAACCCCGTCTTCAACTTTTCAGTCTCCCTCGTCTCATTTCCCCCCTTCTTTTGGATCTTTTTCTCCCCTTTTGAGTCCTGCTGCCCCCACTCTTCCCAGTTCAGACATTCAGCCCCTGATTTCTTTGGAAAACCGAGAGAACTCAAAATTTCTTTTCAAAAAAGATGACGATGGTACTGTGGGTCAAATTAGTGTTGGTTTCCCTAACCTCGGTTTGGAGGTGAACCAGATTGATTATCCTTGCTAGGTGACCGACAGTGTTAGCCCAGGGATGCCTAATACAAACCCATCTCCCAATCAGGCTATGGTCAGTCCGGGTGTCTGTGCGGGTTCCCCATCAGGTGAGTTTCAAATAGAAGGAATTTCTCCTAGAAAAATGGCAAAAGTGCGCGATGTCTTAAAGACTCTGGATATAAAAGTATATTCCAGGAGGAAAAGCAGATGTACCAAAGGTTTGTGAGATGAGCTGGAGCTGGTTTGGAGGATTAGGGTCCGTAGGTTTAATCCATGAAGATAATCAGTTGGAATATCAGGGGGTTGGGTTCAAGGAAAAAGAGAAGGGTAGTTAAAGACTTTTTGAGATCAGAAAAACCGGATATAGTGATGATTCAGGAAACAAAAAAGGCAGAGTGTGACAGGAGGTTTGTGGGTAGCGTGTGGACATCCAGAAATAAGGAATGGGCAGTCCTTCCGGCGTGTGGGGCTTCGGGGGGGATTTTGGTTATGTGGGACTCTAAAAAGTTGCACAACGAGGAGGTGGTATTAGGTTCCTTTTCGGTCTCAGTCAAGTTCGCTGTGGAAGGAAGCGAACAATTTTGGTTATCAGCCGTCTATGGCCCAAATAACACAGCTCTTAGGAAGGATTTTTGGGTGGAGCTTTCAGACATTTATGGACTTTCGTACCCATGTTGGTGTGTGGGTGGAGATTTCAATGTCATAAGGAGATGTTCAGAAAAATTGGGCGGCGCTAGATTGACCCCAAGCATGAAGGACTTGGATGACTTTATAAGAGAAAACGAGCTGATTGATCCTCCTTTAAGGAGTGCTTCATTCACTTGGTCAAACATGCAAGAGAATCCCGTTTGCAAGAGATTAGACCGTTTTCTCTACTCAAATGAGTGGGAACAATTATTCCCGCAAATTCTTCAAGAAGTTCTTCCGAGATGGACGTCGGATCATTGGCCGATTGTCTTGGAATCCAACCCGTTCAAGTGGGGCCCAACACCATTCAGGTTTGAGAATATGTGGTTACATCATCCAAGTTTTAAGGAGAGTTTCGGAAGATGGTGGAAGGAGTTTCAAGGAGATGGGTGGGAAGGTCACAAGTTCATGAAGAAACTCCAATTCCTTAAGGCCAAATTGAAAGAGTGGAATAAGAATTCTTTTGGTGACCTAATTGAAAGGAAAAAAAGCATTTTGTTAGATATAGCTAACTTTGACTACATGGAGCAAGAAGGGGGTCTTCCCCCTGAACTTTTAATCCATAGAGCCGTAAGGAAAGGGGAGTTAGAGGAGTTGATCTTGAGGGAAGAAATTCATTGGAGACAAAAAGCTAGGGTGAAATGGGTTAAGGAAGGGGATTGTAATTCAAAATTTTTCCATAAAGTGGCTAATGGTAGGAGAAATAGGAAATTTATCAAGGTGTTGGAGAATGAAAGAGGCTTAGTGATGGATAATTCAGAGAGCATCAAAGAGGAGATCTTAAGGTATTTTGAAAAGCTCTATGCTAGTCCTTCTGGAGAATCTTGGAGAGTTGAAGGCTTAGATTGGTCTCCTATATCTAGAGAGAGTGCGTCTAGGTTGGAATCCCCTTTTACTGAAGAAGAGATCTATAAGGCCATTTTTCAGATGGATAGGGATAAAGCACCGGGGCCTGATGGTTTTACTATTGCAGTGTTTCAAGATTGTTGGGATGTGATTAAGGAGGACTTAGTGAAAGTGTTTGATGAGTTTCACAGGAGCGGGGTAATTAATCAGAGCACTAATGCGTCCTTCATAGTTCTGCTACCTAAAAAAAGTATAGCTAAGAAGATATCAGACTATAGACCCATTAGTTTGATCACAAGTCTTTACAAGATTATAGCCAAAGTGTTAGCAGGGCGTTTAAGAGGGATACTTCATGAAACCATCCATTCCACTCAAGGAGCTTTTGTTCAAGGGAGACAAATTTTGGACGCAGTCCTCATAGCCAATGAGATAGTGGATGAGAAAAAACGATCAGGGGAGGAAGGAGTTGTCTTTAAAATTGACTTCGAAAAGGCTTATGACCATGTGAGTTGGGATTTTTTGGACCATGTGATGGAGGAAAAAGGGTTCAATCCTAGATGGAGGAAATGGATTAGAGGTTGTCTGTCATCGGTGTCTTTTGCAATTCTAGTGAATGGAAACGCTAAAGGGTGGGTTAAGGCATCTAGAGGTTTAAGACAAGGAGACCCTTTATCCCCTTTTTTGTTCACCATAGTAGCAGATGTTTTGAGCAGGATGTTATTGAGAGCAGAGGAAAGAAATGCTCTAGAGGGTTTCAGGGTGGGTAGGAACAGAACAAGGGTGTCCCATTTACAATTTGCAGATGACACCATTTTCTTCTCTAGTACTCGAGAAGAGGACTTGCTAACTCTCAAGAGCGTTTTGCTTGTGTTTGGGCATATTTCTGGGCTGAAGGTTAACCTTGACAAAAGTAATATTTATGGCATCAACCTTGGTCAGGATCATCTTCATAGGTTGGCCGAGCTGCTTGATTGCAAGGCATCTGGGTGGCCCATACTCTACCTGGGTCTTCCTCTGGGTGGGAATCCCAAGTCGGGTAGTTTCTGGGATCCTGTAATTGAGAGGATCTCGAGCAGATTAGATGGGTGGCAAAAGGCATATTTATCGTTTGGAGGTAGGATAACTCTCATTCAATCTTGTCTCACTCATATGCCTTGTTACTTCCTTTCATTGTTTAAGATTCCCGCCTCCGTGGCAGTAAGAATTGAGAGGTTGCAAAGAGACTTTTTATGGTCCGGGGTTGGGGAAGGAAAAAGAGATCATCTAGTCAGTTGGGATGTAGTGTGTAATCCGAAGGCGAAAGGGGGTTTGGGTCTCGGAAGGATTTCCTTGCGGAATTCCGCTCTCTTAGGGAAATGGTTGTGGAGGTATCCCAGGGAGGGTTCAGCGCTGTGGCATCAGGTCATTTTAAGCATTTATGGATCACACTCTAATGGTTGGGACGCCAACACTGTTGTTAGATGGTCACATCGTTGTCCTTGGAAGGCTATTGCACAAGTTTTCCAAGATTTTTCCAAGTTTACTCGGTTCTTGGTAGGAGATGGGGAAAGAATTCGATTCTGGGAAGACTTGTGGTGGGGGGATCAACCTATGGGGGTTCGTTATCCAAGACTACTTAGAGTAGTATTGGATAAAAATATTCCTATTTCTTCTATTCTCGGATCCACTCGACCCTTCTCTTGGAACTTTAACTTCCGCCGTAACCTTTCCGATTCCGAGATAGAAGATTTAGAGAGTCTCATGCGGTCTCTTGATCTTTTACATTTATCACCTTCGGTTCCAGATAAGAGATCTTGGTCTTTATCTTCTTCAGGACTTTTCACAGTCAAATCTTTCTTTCTTGCCTTATCCCAAAGATCTGGTTTGCCTTCAGATTTCCCTTCCAAATTAGTCTGGAATTCTCAAGTCCCCTTCAAAATTAAGTCCTTTGTCTGGTTAGTGGCTCACAAGAAGGTTAATACTAATGACATGCTACAGTTGAGAAGACCCTACAAAGCACTTAGTCCCGACATTTGTATGTTGTGCATGAAGCAGGGAGAAACAGTAGATCATCTTTTTCTTCATTGCCCTCTGACGATGGGGTTGTGGTACAGACTATTTCAGTTAACAAAGATAGATTGGGTCCCTCCTAGGAGCATCCGAGACATGCTTTCTACCAATTTTAATGGGTTTGGATCTTCTAAGAGAGGGATTGTATTATGGCAAGCTGCGTGCATCGCTTTAGTATGGGTGGTGTGGCGGGAAAGAAATGCAAGGATCTTTGAGGATAAAACAAGGAATTCAGAGAACCTTTGGGACATGATTCACTTCCTTGCTTCTTTATGGGCTTTTTGTTCTAAGGTTTTTAAGGGGATTCCCCTTAATGTGATACTCCTTGATTGGTTAGCGGCATGCAACTCCATTGGGGTAGCCTAATTCATAGCAGTTGCCTATATCTACCTTGTATTTTCTCGCTTTTGTTTCATTGTAGTCTTGTTTTTCTTTGGTGGGAGGATTCCTCATCCTTCTCTTGTACTTTCCTTTTTATCAATATATGCCTTTGTCGTTTCCAATCAAAAAAAATGAAATGCCTTGGGTTGCAGTTTTGCATCTTGCTTCATGTAAAAGAGTTTCTTCAATGAGTGAAACCAGCATACATATACCGAACTTGACTAGTTTGTAATCATGCCTTCTTTGATCACCATTGACATTTTTTTTAACTATGTTTTTATAATATCCGGAGTAAAAAGAAATGCTGATCATTCTCTCAATTGGACATCATGTGTTATGACTTTGGTTGCAGGGACGAGGAACCTATGAAGATCGCACAGAAATGCTCCGTCTTATTGTTGATCTTGTGGAGGCAAGCATCTATGCTGATAATCCAGAATGGAGGTTGAGATGACTGAGTTTGGTTTTGGTTGATAAGTTGTTTATGTTTGATAATGAAACTTTAATTTTTGTGGAACAAGAGATCCTTTTTTTGATAAGAAATTATTTTGGGGCAAAATTTGTTAAACTTTCAAAATGCAACTTGCTTTCCATCTTTTTTCTCTGGTTTTTCAAAATCACCTTCAATCTGAAATTTGGTTTTATGTTCTGCTTTCTGCAGTGTTGATGAGCAGGTTGCTAAGGATATACAACTAATTGATTCTATTGCTGAGAGACAAGCTCAAATTTTCTCAGAAGAGTGCAAGTTGTTTCCTGCAGATGTGCAGATTCAATCAAAATATCTTTTGTAGGTTTCCCCCCTTCCTGCTCTATTTCCATCATGGATTTGGAATGTATGCACGAATGTGAAATTAAAGCTCCTACAATTTCAGTACTGGATTCACGTTATCTTTGCAACATTTAGCTTCTCCCTGTTTCCTTGAAGCAAGTTAATTTATTGCCTTGAACCTACAAAAACTATAACTATGCAGGACAGAAATAAGTCTAGGATTAAGTTAAATTCTTTTAATATATTTAGTAAGATGCAATTTTAAGAATAAAAAGTGGTTCTAGAGTCTTCTTAGTGTTGAGCTTTATATATTTATTTATTTTTTGGCCAGAAATAAAAATATATTCATTAAAAAGAATATACAAGAGAAGGATGAGAAATCCTTCCTTAATTACAAAACTTGATCAAAACAGAGGATAATGAATACAATCCAATAGACATCAAAATGTCTCGACATTGCTATTTTAACCCTTTTGATCTGCTTATCAAAATCTAATCAAGTTGGACGATGTTGAGAGGAATGCCCTTCAAAGCTGTAGAAATTCATCTGAATGTTGAGCTTTATGGTCTTATAAACATCAAAATAATGAGGCTAATAGAAAAAAGAAGTTTGTTGTTATCTTATCACTTTAAAATTGTGCATATAAGAAGGGTATATTGAATGAGGGCCTAGAGACATCTTATTCTTCTTTTTCATTCTTCTCTTCTTCCTTAATCCAGTCCCAACAAAGTCATGATATTCTAAGAGCTGCATTACTTTCTCCAAGTCCCTGAGAATGAGATGTTTACCTATTGTTAGTCAGGCATAGTCTTGTCAGAGAAAGACCTGTGCATCTGTTTGTTGATGACCATCAATTTAGCCCACCCCACTGGATAACCTAAAGATTGCTGCTGGAACATAATTTTAATAGGAACTGGCCATCAGGTATTCTGCCTAGTTAGAACTTTTTGACATCATCTCCTATTAATTCTATTTTATAAGCATGCAAAATCTTGCATTTTCCATTTTATTGAAAGCATAGAAGATTATTTCCTTGCTAAATTTATTTAATTCAAGGATGCTTGATTTCAATTTGCTGTAAAATTTAGAAGTCTTTCCCATCTTTGTAAAGAGCTGGAGGCATTAGGATTTCAGCCTGCTCCACCAGCTGAGTTGTTCTGGCTATTCCTTTATGAGTATGATATCAGTTACTAAATTTCTGACATGAACTCAACTCCTCTTTAAAAGTGTCCTTGTTTTGTAGTCTCTATTTCTTTTTGTTGAACTAATAGAGCCTAGGATGATGCATCTTACTGAGTGATTTATTCCCTTAAATAACCAATGCTACTGCCACTTTGCTGCAACTGCCATTACTGTTCCATTACTGCTGCAGCTCCTACTATTATACTGCCATTGCAGCTTCTCCTATAGTAGTAGTGTCTTACTACTACAACTGCTACTAGTATCTTACCACTACTAGTGGCTTGTCTCAACTATTTCAGCAAAGGAACTGATAAATGATTTTGTTGAGCAAATAAATGATATGGTTTTATCCTTGGATTTCTTAAAAAATGACAAATGATTTGATGTTGTATAACTCCTAATAGGGTAGCATGAGTTCTGCTTTTGGAATTCTGCATTCTGCCATTCTATGTTCTTGTGCTATTGCAAAGTGGAGCTCTGGAGCTAATAATGAAGAATGGCACTGCACCTTATTCCTCACCTCTCAGTCCCATATATTTTTTTTTTTTTAGATTTAACAATAATCTTCGGTTATTTTAATTTTTATATTTAGCTAGTCGGTCATTCTTGGTTTGTTAACTGAACTTGATTCTGGGATTACTGGCTCAGTTCCTTTGTTTGTGAGAAAGCTATGTATCTGGTCTAGGTTTGTTGCATTTGTAACAGAAGTAATTTTTTGCTTATGTGCGGAAGAGATTCTTATTTTATTTTGTAGCTGATGTGGTAACATTCTGTTACTTTAATCAAAGTTCATTTGCAGGCCAGATATTTCTGAGCTGGAGACAAAGCTTTCAGAACAATCAAAGTTACTCTTAAATCTTCAACAGAAGGTTGATGATTTGGCATCAAAGGTTTATTCTGACTTCTTAGCCCATAGTTGACTTACCTTTCACAATTGTCTGTTGGACTTATTATTCACTGTTACATACAAATACTTTGCAGCTTGATCAGCTTCACCTAATTATATCCCTGTTAGTAATTCTCATGGATGCTCTTTATATTACAATGTTCATATAATATAGTGGCTATTTCTCAGTTTTTGTGTTCCTCAATGAGGCTTCTTTTGGATAATTCATTTGTTTAAGTTACTCTGTTTGAATTCTTAAATTCTTATGCCTTTTTATTGCGATGTAATAGTAGGGGTATCTGAGTTATCTCAGTTACAAGGTAACTTTGTAATTGTACATTTTTTTAATCAATATATAAAGAGAGAGTCTCTAATAATAGGCTAATAGGTGAGTTGCCTCGTATTTGTTTCCCCTCAATCTTTTCCTTTCTTCTTCATTTGTTTTTTTCTTCTCTTTTTCAACATGGTATCATAGCAAGGTTTGGAACCTAGTTTCTGTTTATCATAAACCCTAGTTGCCACCTCTACAAACCTAACCCTAGTCGTCACCAACCCTGAATCTTTGAAAGATGCCACAATCCTTAAAAACCCAAAATCTTCCTTGTCCATGGATCAGTATCAAGGGCTGACTGTGTTGTGGTCAGTTCCTTGTGTTGTGGCTGTGGCTGTGACGTGTGTGATCTCTAGGTGCTAAGCTTGCTGGTGTGCTGCTTAAGAGTGCTCTTTTTCCCATATTCCAGTTGAAAAAAAGGGTAATTTTCATGTGCTATTTATCTGTCATTATTTTTATTTCTTTGATTCGATTCTTTATCTTTCATTATGGCCACAAGTAGTGAAGTGAAGGCCATTACTTCTGAAGACATGGGAATTTTAATCATCTTTGTCTAGTTGAATGACCCAAATATTTTGTTTGGGATAAAACTATGAAAGTCTAATTTGAGCAAAGGGAAAATTAAAGTATCTGACTGAAGATCTGCCTCCAATTAATTAAAAGGATTTGAAGAGTAATAACCAGATGACTGCATGATTATGACATGGTTGTGAAGCATGGAGACAATTGTAAGTTGTAATGTTATGTTTTTAAATACTGCGAAGGAGATTTAGAACGCTGCTAAAGAGTGGTACTCACAGGAAAAAAATATTTCTGAGACCTATTGTCAGGCAGAAATTATCTTTTCCTTCAACCAAAACGGTTGGTCCCTTGTTGAGTATTGCAATTTGCTTGAAGGGAAGTAGGAGTGGAATGTCTATCAGTGACCTTTTAATGATCTTGAAGTACAAGGGAGACAGAGGGTTCCAAGTGGCCAAGTTCCTTCTTGTGTGTGCTTTGGGATATGCTGAGGCAAAGAACAATATATTCAGCTGCAAAAACTACCTTCTCTGAGTAATATGTACTTCTGTTTGCAACATATCAATGAGGCTTCTTCCCAGTCCAGTTTTAGTAATGCCAGTAAGGCATCAACCTTGATTTTAGCAAGTTGTGGTAGAGGGATGCTAACAATAGAGATGATGGTAGAGGTTCATGGGAGGAAAGTAGAGGTAGAGAGAGAAGATAGATAGTGTTCTTGTGAAGAACAAATTATACCTTCAACAAGTGTTGGGACAAGTTTGGCAGATTGCTTTGGCAAATCAGGTTGCATCTTCTTGGTGATAATGGTTCTAAAAATCAAATTGTAGGTTTTGAACTTGATGGCTGCAACAAAGATCCATCAATCAATCTTATAACACTAGCTCATACTGGTACTCATATGCTTTTCTGTTGCTAGCAACTCTTCCTCATTATGGCTTATTGATTCAGGAGCATCATTTCATGTGAATAGTAGGTTTTCCCTATTTTTATAATTTCAAAAAATTAACAAAAAAACTCCTTTGTTACTTCAGCAGATGGATCTTCTGCTAATAAAAATTGAGCAATAGGGTGTTAAGTGCAACTACATTTGTTCTTGATAGCAATTAGAAGGGCAGAATCACCTAGCAAAAAAGGAACTAGGGCATCAGGGGATGATTTTCTCCTGGGGACTATGATTGAGTAGGAGGTTGAAATTGACTTGATCCACTGCTTGCAAACACTTTCCTTCTTTAATGAACTTGCAAGGGGTTGGATTGTGAATTATCTGAAGTGCTAGGTATGGTGACAGGAATTTGGAGAACTCTCATCAAATATATATGCAATGCTTTTAAAGAAAGTAAAATCAGCACTCACAAAGTATTCTGGGTTATGAGATCAAAACACTTGTAACCTTTTGGTGTCCCATAATAACCAAGAACAATGGATTCAAGTTCAACAAGGAGAGAATTTTTCTTGATGTGAATGAGGATTATGGACAAAGCAAACACAATGAAATGTTCATGATTGAATTGAAAACAGTGCGAACATAGGAAATAAAACGAAGTATGGTTATTCAAAATTGTGGATGGTAATCAGTTTATTTGGAAACAAGCAGCAAGAATGACATTCTCTTAATAAGATGTGTCAACCTTCATATGAAACATAATTGAATGGACAATTTCCAGTAAGTAACAATTATTCCTCTCAGCAGACTCCATTTTGTTAGGGTGTATAAAAGTATGAAGATTGATAAACAATGCTGTGGGTAGAGCAAAATTTGGAAGGAGATTGACAACTATATTGAAAAGCATTTACCAGAATGAAGAGTGCAAAGAGAGATAACAAGATTTTTTTTTTTTAATATATATTTCATTGTAGGAGGTTTGGTATACATGAGGTACTTCTAGTATCTCTTTTAATTAAAGAACCCATGTAACCTTGAAAAGATTCACAAGATACTAAAAATCCTTGACAATCAGCTGCTGAACTTCCGGATTGCTCTTGTGGTTTGGTTACTCTTGTGGTTTGAAGCCACTTCCGGATTGCGCATTAATCTGAATAAAAGTGAAATTTTGCCGGTGGGTAGAGTGGAGAACGCGGATTTACTAGCTGCTGAACTGGGCTGCAAGGTGGGATCTCTCCCTTCTACCTATTTGGGGCTCCCTTTGGGTGCTCCGCATAAGTCAGTGACGGTTTGGGACGGAATGGAAGAGAGGATGCGCAAGAGACTTGCCTTATGGAAGAGGCAATTCATTTCCAAGGGTGGAAGAATCACTCTCATTCGGAGCACTTTGGCGAGTATGCCAACCTACCTCATGTCCTTAATGCGTATACCAAGAGTGGTTAAATTAAGACTTGAGAAGATTCAAAGGGATTTCCTTTGGGGAGGGGGAGCGATGGAGAAGAAGATCCACCTAATAAAATGGGGTATTGTTTGTTCTCATAAGAAGAAGGGTGGGTTGGGGATTAGAGACCTCTCTACTCTTAATAGGGCCCTTCTATGCAAATGGAGTTGGCGGTTTGCAGTTGAAAGGGATTCCTATTGGAAACTTATAATTGGCACGAAGTTTGGGGTTGATAGAGGAGGTTGGAGCACTTGCGGGAGTAGGGAGGGATTTGGGGTGGGGCTATGGAAAGAAATCAGCAAGGAAGGACTGTTGTTGCTTAAAAATGTTTCTTTTTCGGTGGGGGATGGTAAAAGGGTGAGGTTTTGGAAAGATACTTGGTGCGGGAACACTCCTCTTTGTGAGGCCTATCCCTCGTTGTTTGATTTAGCGGTTTCTAAAGACGCGAGGGTTGCGGACTGTTGGGATTCAATGGGGGAAGTGGGTGGGTGGAACCCCCGCTTCCTTAGACCCTTCAATGATTGGGAGGTGGAGGAGGTGGAGAGATTCCTTCTGATCATTCAAGGAAAGAGGCTGAATGCTGGTTTGGAGGATAGGATGGTGTGGATTGAGACGAAAGATGGGATTTTCTCTGTAAAATCCTGTTTCAATTTTCTGGACCATAGCAGTGCAGTCCCGTTTCCATGGAGAATTATTTGGAGTACGTTTGTTCCTTCCAAGGTGGGCTTCTTTGCTTGGGAAGCTTCTTGGGGGAAGGTGCTCACTCAAGACCAACTAAAGAGGAGGGGCTGGAATTTAGCTAACAGGTGCTCCTTGTATTGTGATGAAGAAGAGACGATAAATCACATCCTTATTCACTGTTCTAAGGCGAAGGTTTTGTGGGACCTCTTGTTCTCCCTATTTGGTGTTAATTGGGTCCTCCCGTTATCGGTTAGAGACACTCTTTTAGGTTGGCATGCTCCCTTTAAGGATAAGAAGCATAGTAAGGTTTGGCGGGCAGCTCCTCTTTGCTTATTTTGGATGGTATGGAAGGAAAGAAATAGGATAGTTTTTGATAATGAGGCCCTATCTCTTCAAAGGTTGAAAAATTCCTTCATTTGTAATCTCTTACTTTGGGCTAATGCTTCCATAGTTGAAGGTCCCTTTTCTTTGTTTAATTTTGTGGACTGGTTGGGTTCTTGTTGAGGGCTGGTAAGGGTTTGTCCTTTTTGTTTCCGGTATTTTGTAGGTGATGTTTGTATACTCCCTGTATACTCTGGGTTGCCTTTCTTGCCCTTTTCTAATATATTTCTGTGCGTTTATCTATCAAAAAAAAAAAATCCTTGATAATCAGGTATTTTGTAGTGGCCATCAGAATGGACCAAAGAAAAAAAATAACACTTTTTTTATTAACCTGAGAAGGGAAATAGATCTATGATAATTCCCAATTTCACATGATTCATATTTCAATTTTCTCAAACCCAATAGACTCAACAAACTTAGTTGTGAAAAGCTTAAGCTATTAAGATTTGAGTCTACAGTATTAATGGTCCTCATTCTTTTCCTCTCTTTTTCATATTTTTCTCTTTTTCAACAGTTTAACATATATCCTTGCCTAAAATTTGGTTTCTAGCTTTCTTCCTTCTCCAACTTGTTGATTGCATGGGCATTCTTGGATTTGTGAAGGGTTGAGGTCCTTATGCTCCCCTTGACTGACAAGAATTTTATTGTCAGTTTGCCCCAATCATTTTAGGAAGTAATTCTTAATCTTTTTGGACAAGATTCCAAAATCCTTGTATGCACACATAAAACCATTTTATTGGACTAAACTATTTCATCTTTAGTTTGCATATTAGGTAAATTTCATCTTGTGTAGTTCAATAAATTTCAGGTTATTATGATTGCAATAATTCCCAAATTATTTTTAAAAATTCCCAAATATTTTGTAATTTGAGAATGACAGAAGATGCCTTTAGTTTTATATTCACTTCATTTTATGCCATTACTGAACGCTTCCTGGCTTATTCAAAGTAATTGACCTACTTGATTCTAAATCCCAATTTATTTTTGCCAGTGAATGCAGAATTCCAAATGACAGTATAGTCCTTTACTGCTGTATTACGTCTTTCATAAATTTTATTTTCTTGTTTTTACGTTTTTTGTTTAAATATCATTCATTATTGTGGCTTCTGCATTTTAGCATGCATACAACCCAGATGAGGAGTATGAAGAAGTGGAATCCCAGTTGCGGGCACATTTGGAATCTTTTCTAGAAACTGCAAGATCATTCAATGTGATTTATACCAAGGTGGTGCCATGTTCTTATTTCTTTTGATCTCCTTGGAAACTCTTTGATCTTACTCGTTTGTG
This sequence comes from Vitis cinerea var. helleri x Vitis riparia, assembly GCA_946000715.1. Lineage (NCBI taxonomy): Eukaryota > Viridiplantae > Streptophyta > Magnoliopsida > Vitales > Vitaceae > Vitis > Vitis cinerea var. helleri x Vitis riparia. Next base: position 2,911,632 of record OX254006.1, on the reverse strand, counting down.
TATACAAATTGAACCCAAATCTTTTCTCTTTTCTCTTTTCTTTTTTTGGGATAAGTCAAATTGAACACAACTTATTAATGGATACTTTACTTTATTAGCAAAGAATCCATGATATGTTTTCACTTCAATGAAGTTGGAAGCTTTTTGGTGGAACACCATACTGCATTCCTTGGCGTTATTGCCTTTAAGCAGCTTTCACTCTTTGATGCTGCTCTAGAATTGCAAGGTCTTGAGATTTAACCTCTCCAAGCTCACATCCATCTTGACACCAAATAATCTTTCCCTGATACTTTACTGTGAACAGTCTTATGTCTTCGTAATTACAGCATTTTTGGTGGTTTTTGTAGGAAATTCGCCCTTGGACTCACATGATGGAGGTACCACAGCTTCATGGGTTTGGACCAGCTGCCAATCGCTTGTTGGAGGCATACAAGATGCTTTTGAAGGTATTCCAAAGCTAAACTCTTCTACAAATTTCTTACCTGAAAAGTGATTTTTTGCTATCAAATTATTCTGTTACTTTCAGGAGGCCCGTTAAAACAATGATAGCAATTTATATAATTATATGCAATTGGTAGATATGGTGCCTTTCTACAATGCAAGATGTCCCTAGCTTTTTCCAAACATAATCATGTTATTTATTTGTAAGTTTCACCTTCTAGTTAATCTTCAACTTCTGCTGCTTCATCTGAACTACAAAATAGTTAGATCTTCTAAAATCATTTTGATTTTGATCTTTATGTTTATTCTTTCATCTTTTAATACCTAAAACTTGTGTTTTCCTGCCATTATGAGGTGTAAGGAAAAAGAGAACACAATACCCTATTCTTAGGTTTCCAGCTCATCAACTCAATATCCTCAAATGTCCTGTTCTTCTTCCTGCAAACTTATCATGGCAACTGAGGAAAGTTAACTTCACAGTTTTAGGAAGAAAAAAGGGCCCTTCTCCAATAACAAGCTCAATGTAACAAAGATGACTTTGTTTCCCAGTAGAGCCCAGCAATGATTAGCTATCTGCAAAATAAATGTCTGTTCTCTTTTTTTGGTTTTTTGTCTTCAACATAAAAAATTTCATGAGAACATTTTTCTGATAAAAATTTTGTGCGAACAGTCTATGCTAACACCTTAGAAAAATGCACACATTTTGTGAAAATAAAGAAATTTCATGGCAACTGAAAGTTGGGATGATTTCAAATTCTATGACCCCTTTATGTCATTTGACTGTTAAATAAATTTGCAATTTTGACGGGATAAAACATGACATTATTTTGTAATAATGCCTCTTGTTGTTCTGCATCCATGGCAGTTCTTAGGGAACTTGAGGAATCTCCGAGACTCGCATGCAGCCGTGGCTGTTGGATCATCTGAAACCATAGCTGGTCAGCCCTCTCCAGTCACGAGAATAATCTCTGAGTGTGAATCCGCATTAACATTCTTGAACCGGGATCTGGGGATTCTTTCAGCTTCTATTGCCCGTGAGCAAGGTGAGGAGTTCACCATTTGAAGGCAGCTTATGTTACAAAAAACAGTTGGGAAACTACCAAGACAGTCTTCCCCTTCCTCTAGGACATTCAGAGTTGCAATACTTGGTCTTGGACAGTGATTGAATTGATTGTAAGAGTAACTTTTATTTTTGCCTATCTTTGGCAGTAACTGAATTGAATGTTGTGTCTTGTGTTCTTCAAAGATGAAGTCCAAATATGAGACCATGCAGCCCTCAATTGTATCTGAGAACATGATCTGATGGATCATATACTTTTTGATCCAGTTTGGATTGTTTTTAACAAGTCAAAATTTGTTCTGATTGTTTTTATAACAAATGTTGATATGTTTTTAGATTATTTTGTTATGAAGTGGTCTAAAATACAATTGAAAATACGGAAAATAGTTTTGATCTTTTATATTGCAAATGAGTGTATTTGAGTTCCTAAATAATTTTATTCTTGAAAACAACTATTTCTAAGTATTGATGCCAGATCAACCCAAGGTGGTCGTAATCATAGAACCTGTCAACCTGGATGAATTTTTTTTTAGGCCGTTAGCTATATGCTATCCCATGATAAGAACAAGCTTGTCCCTAACTCCTCAAGCTGAATCCACATTATGATCAAATAAGCTTCAGCTTTGCTCACTGAAAGTCTCAGTTCCTCCATCTAACAACTTGTACACAAACACAATGGTGGAAGGTCACTAATGAACAATTGTCTTATTTTAAACCAAAAACAAAGTATAATAAATTACAAATTCAATCTTACATCAAAAAACTAGTAATCAGTAAGTAATTACCAATAAATACAACAAAAATTTCCCATACACGTCTCATCTCTAACTCTGCACTAGTCCTCAATGCTTCTCCTGTTGCAAGCATTTGCATACCCAAACAAAACAATTACATCTGCGATTTTTTCTTAACCAGATTTTCTTTGACAGAGCAATGAATAGGCTTGTATCAGTTGGAGCTGTGCACCCCTCATATTCTGGGTCATGGAATGCCACTTTCTATGCTGAAAGTGCCCGCTTGTAGTCCAGACTCCGTGCTGTGTTAAGATCCAGATAGTTGTGTCCTCCAAGGATATCACAAGAAGCCTTTTGATGGAGTTAGCAGCGTGTCCTCCAACTTCAGCATCTGTTCTTGTCTACCAAATGGAAGACTCCCTGGATTCTCCTCCTCTAAAAGACAACTCACAGGTGTTTGTGGAGGATAGTTATTGAGAATGAAGTCAATTTCTTCCCCACTGATCTCCTTCTGTTCCACTAGAACCTGTAACACGAGCAGAGAGCCCAAGAATCAGAAAACTTGGAGCATCATCTTCAAAGGTTTATACGAATTTCTCCAAAGAATTACTCGTTACATGCCTTAGATAAAGCTAACAGCAAGAGTCAATTCTGGAATCTGTACATTTTATTTCCCTTACATTAACTGAAAACCATGATTTTGAATTTTCATGAGATTACACAAGATCCCACAAGTTCACTCCAGAATTAGAAGCCTCAGCTGATCTTACTTTAAAAGTTAAGTGTATGATGGTGTTATAAATGTCGGTAGACTTTAACATGAAGTCTTCCATTAATTAATTCTGTGCCTAATATAAGAAACAGAAATTACAAAATCTTGCTAGAGACTTGAAAAGCTTTGATAATCTGGTGAGCAATTATAATGCTAGAGGATGTTATCATCAGGCCTATTTCTTTCCAGGAATTCCCCTATGTAAAACAATAGCCCATTGCCTTTTTCTTAGTAAAGATGATGGGTAAAGTTTATCCTTTCATTGAAAATTATGTCTTATTCTATGAATTTGTTTGATAAGTATTTTCTTAGAGTTCTATAAGAACCTAATTAATACCATAACCAACACCACCTTGCAACTGCTGCCAGTACCAAAATAATGTGAATCTTGAAATCTAGTTAAGCTTATATAAGACTTAATCTGCTCTTCCTTTATCCTTTGGCTCATTAGTCTGCATCTCTTTTGTGAAGCTTCTTAGTTCTCATTCTAATAAAACCTAATCAACCCCACTGCCCCAGGAAACCACCATTAGCCATGTGTTGTTGCCACTACCACCTCCAATTCAATGGCACAAAACACCAATACCAAGAAACCACTACCTGCTCACTACCACAACCCACAGCTACAATCAGCTTTACCACCCAAGGCTGATGTTACTAGTTCCAAGTTCCAACATCCTACGTTACAATTACTGCAGTTGTCATCATTTGGCCACCTGTATTATAGCAACACTACTACCATAGTTGTTGACACAAAAAATATTATATACAGTTTTCCTATTTTTCTAGTTTTCCATATTGTATATTGTATTATATATCATATTTTTTTTTCTTATATAATGAAAAACGAAAAGAAAAAATATGCATACATACACAAATATTGTAACAATGAAGTACAGAGTAGTATATAACCAATTTCATGAAAGTTAGTAGGATTTAAAGAGTTAAATTATATCAAACTATATGAAAAACATTGAATACTATAGGTTTAAAATATGAGTTTAATGCATTGGTTTATCATAAAATCCACAAAAATAAACTTTTTGAACCTTTAGATATGATTTTTAGTTCCAAAATTTAACTAGGTATATGAACTTATCTGTGCTGAGGATAAGTATGTCCGTCTATATCATCTCTAAGATTCTAACTTTTTATGTTTGCCATCATTCTTCCCCCATTAAAAAAAAAAGGAACTAATATAATAAATACAAGTTTTTATTTCTTATTACTATTATTTTCAATATCAATATTCAAATCATTCAAATAAAATTTCCACAATATTTATTATGAGAATAAATTTAGTTAACTTCCAACATTATTTTACAACAAAAATATAGTTTTTCATGTAAGATTATTTTACCACTCTCCCTTTTATGACTAATTTCTTACTTTATCATACATTTTAAACAATAAATAAAATAATAATTGTTTAAAAAAATTTGAATTTGAATTTTAAAAAAAATTATTAGTTGAAGGTGTACGTATTGTTGTATCTTTGTATTGCGTATTATATCATGGATCGTATACATATCGTAAGATACACTTTAAATAAGATATGAACTAGGATATGTATCGATTTTTAATTTTTAATGTATTGTATTGTTACATGTACCATGTATCATAAATTTTTAACAATTATGACTACTACCACATTACCAGCCTCCAAGAATTGTCATTCCTACTGGGACCTATCAACAACATTACTATCTCTTTGATTGAAAAATAAACACCACAATATTGGGCCTCCCTCTCATTTTGTCCTACTATTACCCTTCCTTTAAACTAAAAAAGCTGATGCCAAGAGTTTTGTTCTTTAAGCACTGTACAATATTTTATTGGACTTATGGAGTGGACAAACGAAAGAAAAAGCAAGATATTTTAACAAGTGTGCACACACTTCACATCCAGTTACCTTCACAGTTTTGAGCAATGCTGCATGATGCCTCCTAAGCAGAGTAAGTGTTTTTCCATACATGTCACTTATAAGCTCTTCAGTCCTTTGAGCAACTTGATCATCCAAATTGAAGTTGACTGGAGGTTCAATCAGGCCATAGTCATCATAAAGCGATCCTTCAAAGTCCAGCCTAGGGCCCACAAATTTAACTTTCTTTCTCCAGGGAGGTGGTTCTCCATGTATAACCATTGGGTTCTCTAAATTCCATCTGGTGGAAGGAAGAGGAAGAGGAAGAATTTAGATGGTAAACCCATGATAGCAAGCAGGACAATTCAAATGTAGCTTAACATATTAAGACTTACATGGTTAAAATTTTACGAGCAAGCCAAGAGGCATCTGCAAGGTAGTCAACTGATGCCCTCGAAGTATCACGCCCATAAATGACCTCTTCGGCAGCCCTCCCTCCAAGTAACACCTATACATAGAGATGTAGTGAAATGAAAAACTATGATGCAACGAGGAAAAAAAAAAGAGACAGCAAAATACTAGAGAACTTGAGGTTCACACCTGAAGGCGATGCAGCAATTGTGGTCGGCGTTCAAACATGTATGACTCATCATCAAGTCGATCAAATACAACTTGAGACAACGTCTGCACAGGTCACATGTTTTAACCAAGAATAATGAGTGAAAGATAATGATAACTTCATAAGAAAGAAAAATTAAGTTAGAAGACACAAATATGGAGCCTTCTTGATGGTGGATCCATCCAAAGCAGATGGGTGACAAATCTAAATCTTAAGTGATTGTGGCTAATCTTTGTATTCAATCAGATTATCATGTAATCTTCTGACCAATGGTCCAATAGTGAAACCATCTATTGAGAGACCCAATACTCCAATAATAGAACTACAAATCAATGCGTTAGTTCATCTGATAAAGTCCATATCTGACAATAGATTTTTAGATGTGACCTCCACTGAGTGGATTCTAGTACACATGGCATTTTTAGTGCAGTAAAGGTAAAGGGATGGTGCTTCTATTGCATAAGCATAACAAAAGCCTAAAAAGAGTAACCATAAGAAAGAAACAATGGAGCTAAGAAAACAGAAAGAAGACCTGGCCACGAGGGATGACTGAAATACGGTCACATCGTTCAACTTTTGCACTTTCATATCGCCTTAGCAGATGAGAAGTAATTGCAGTTCCCACTTCAGTAGTAGCTCTACGACATTGTCCCTGATGGCCCAACTCAATACCAACACGTTTGGGTCCTACTGTAAGTCGATCGACTGCCTCATCCACATCTGACTGAAGAATCGCTTCATGTCCTTTCCTTACAGCCACAAGAGCAGCCTCTTGGAGCAGCTGTGCCAACCTTGCTCCTGTCCATCCTGATAAACAGAAAGCATGATTCATAAGTCAAAATCATCAAATTAAATGACTCTTGATTTAAAACCCAAAGGAAGGAAGGAGGAAAAAAGAACAACTACAGAAAGAACTCAAATTTTTTTAGTATATTGGATGAAGAAAGACGAGTCAAAAAAGGGAAGTCAAACGATCACATTTTATCAGGATTATTTTTAAAATATGTACCAATTTCCTTCTGTTATTTTTCCATGTTTTTGTAAATTAAATTAATGCTTGCATGTGTGAATGTATGACTTTTTTTCTGTTCACCATTTTTCTTTTGTGGTGGTGGTGAGGGGTGTGAAGGAGACATAGTATAGAAGAAAAGCAACTGATTGTACAAAAATTACATTCAGTCTAGCCACTAGCTATAATCATTGATCTTTTTCTAGTATCTCCACTTGAATGTGTTTTCCTGCATTACCATTCAAATTGGAAGCACCATTACAAAGGAAGCACAAAAGACAAAAAAAACAGGAGCTACAATATGGGGGATGACAAAAGTGATGTTCAGGTGTGACATCTGGTATGGGGTGCTTCATTTGAAAGGAGGTTTCCAGATTTGTTCAAAGTAGCAACATACAAGGAGGTAGGAGTGACATATTATCATGAATGGATGGAGATTGGCAAAAAACTGGAAACCAATGTTCATTAGCGATGTGTAAGATTGAGATATAAAGGATATGAGTTCCTCCCTGGATCTTAATTACAGGGTGGAAGTGTACATGGATAGAGCAGATGCAGTTGGGTGCAAGATCATAAAGTAGACCTGATGCAATTAGTAGGAAGATCAGACCAGATAAAAAAATTCAGTCACATTATTATTTCAGGTGGCAATGAATAGTGGAGGGTTGCTATTCCTAGAGAAAATATACGGGGCTCTATGATTTCCATAAAGTTGTCATCCTTCAATTATATGACAGTTTAGGGGGGAATTAGCCATTGACTAGAGTGTGAGAAAAGGAAGAATCTTCCTGAATTGGTGTTGAATGTGGCAAAGGGCTGGGAAGCACCAACCACTTTCTGCTCCACTGCTCCTTGCCCAGAAGCCAGAAGATCAAATGATTTTCATGCCACTTGGCGTTAGTTTAGGTAACATAGAAAGTGACTTCAAGTTGGATGAGGGCAGGAATGAGTTGTTGATTTAATAAATGTTGAAAACATACTCAACCCAAATACAACTTGTTTGATGATGAGTTAAGATGACTCAAGACGAGCATGAGATTTATTACACAGATAACACAATACAACCTGTGCCCACCGTTTTAATAAATGTATTGAAAGGGTCATCTTTCAGTTGACACAAATCACTTGTTAATCCTATTTGGGTTGAAACAACTATAATCTGTTTAACCTGTTTAGATTTTAAAAGTACTAGACCTCTTATTCTTTCAAATCTCTATTTTAATTGTAAAATATTTATGAAGTGGAAGATAAGATAGGCCTTTGTTTTGAAACTTCTTTATAGAATTTTAATTAATTTTATAATTATAAAATACTTAATTTTATAATTATAAAATATTTTTATTATTAAACAAATTATATGCAGGTTGGGTTGTAATTGTGTCAACAACTAAACATATGAAAATGGATTAAACAGTTTGAATGCTCAAAACCGAACACAACCCATTCAGTAAAAGAATTCTACATGTTGACCCAAGTTTCAACCCAAGCCTGCTAACTCCATGTCATATTCCAGCATGATGACAACTTGCATGAAACATGCCACCCCTGTTGGCGCAACAATTTTTCCTGAAGGCGCAAGAAGAAAGTGTGGAGGAAGGTGAGGGGTGAAGGAGATATATGTTGCATAATCACTACAAGAGTGAACAGTTGAATCAATTGCTGAAAGAAGAAATCCTTTGGAGATTTACTAATGGTATGGGTGTTCTGGAGGAGAGTGTGTTTTTGTTTTTGCACTCATCCTTTATATTTGAATAGTGTCCTTCTGGATTTTTTTTAATAAATCTGCTATAAAATAACATAACAAAACAAAATGAAGACATAAAAACATAAGCTGTAGGAAAAATACCTATCAAAATCCAAAAATAAAAATAAAAGATAAAACTATATCAAAATGGGATATACTACTACCAAAATAAAAAAATAGAGCATAACAAATGAGATGTACTAATTATGACTACTAATAATAATAATAATAAAAATAATAATAAGAATAACACCAACAACAATAATGATAAAACATTAATTTAATAACACAAAATTCTCAGGCTATAGGAAATATTACATGCTTAAAGCAGACAGTTTCCCTACAAAAGGATAATTCAAGTTCTTCTGTCCAACAACTGAGATGTAGAGCATTTGGGTTGATTTCACTTGCAAAGCATGATATGATGGCATATGGTCAAATAAGATCACAAGGATTGTTTACCAGGTAAGTTTTGCGCATAAGTGGACAAATCAACAGATTCTGCCAGTTTCACTTTGCGAGCATGAACTTTCAAAATGTCCAATCTCCCTTTTGCATTAGGAGGTCGAATTCTTATCTACAGGACAAAAAACTATTATGACTATAAATAACTAAACAGTATGAAAAAGATATCCCAGAACTTAAGTTAAACAAAAGATGGAAGAACACTGACTTGACCACACATTTTAAATCCACATTATCCACTGCCCATTATCAAAACAGGAAAAAGGAAAGGAAAAGAAATAGAAAAAGACGCACATACTCTCCATTTGTAAATATAACAATAAAATAAGCACCATGCATAATAGCAGCAACAGTTGGTAAACAGTAAATTGATGTAATGAAGCCAGATTGAGATATCTGCTCAGTTGACTGACAAAAAGCTTAATTTGAATGGTTAAGTCACATCAAACCAAGGCAACATAGCCTGCATGTTCTACAGTTGGGCAGATAGAGTTTCATTGATTATGGTCAACAACAGAAACAAACCTTCCGGTCGAACCGGCCAGGTCGAAGAAGTGCCGGATCCAACAAATCCATACGATTTGTAGCACCCAAAAATATAACACCTTTGCCGGTATCAAACCCATCAAGTTCAATCAGGAGTTGATTCAATGTGGTTTCCCTTTCCTGAGTAGCTGCATTGTACAGGTGGTCCGTGGATTCACTGAAAATACCTTGACGCCTAACACAAAATTGGAAAATTATTGTAATTTTGAGTTCTATTTTTCTATTTTAAGTGCAATAAGAAAAAGAAAATGAAAATTTTACAGGGGTGTGAATATAAAGGGTAGGATACCTTTGTAAAAGCTTTCCAATTATCAATTAATTAATTTAAATTCTAAAAATAAGTGAAAATAAAACACAAATTCATAAAAATCAATAAGAAATAACTATTCATCTCAAAATCAATTACATGCATAATACAACTTCTGAGCAGCGCCCATTTTGTGCAGCCTACATATTTAGTAATTTACACAAACTCTTACAAGATTTTGTCTCTAAATTAAAAAATAATTTTTTTATCAGCCCTAAATTATAAATTAATGTCTCTATTTACTTGAGCCTCCCAAAGTTTCATTCAAAATTTCCATCTATTGTTATTAATTTCCATCTTTGTTTTACAAATTCTTAATTTACATCAATATTAATGTATATTCAGTCCCTCAATACTCTTATCGGTATTGATATGTTAACACTTGGTTATATATCATCTTATCAAATCAGAAAATACTTAAATCAAACCAGTTCTTTTTGCACCTTGCTTCCAACTAGGCTCATCAGCATAGATAAGGAATATTCCAATACACGTGATACTAATTCAAGGTATTCTAATAAATTATTGCAGAAAACAAATATACTGTGGAAGTTAAGTTTTATAGATCCTGGATTTGTAACAGGAGCTAATTGAATAAGAAAGAGTCTTACCGGAAATTTGGCAAGTACTCTCAAGTAGAGTTAGAGTGCGTTTGACAATGTCTCTACTCGAAGTGTTTTTAGTGGAAGTGTTTTCTCTAGAAGTGTTTTTAGGAGAATCACCCATCACGTGTTTCTCCAAAAAACACTACAAGTGATTTTCCAACATTACAAGTGATTTTTAAAATTTTTAAAAGTGTTTTCTAAATTTTGTTAAAAACCTAATTTTTTTTCAAAAACACTTTTTTAGGTTAAAAGTGTTTTCCAGATTCACTACCAAATGTACTCTTACTTAGGAAACAAAATTATAAATGGAAGTCATAATAAAGGCAATGGATACAATTATTACCATGGAATTTTATTATACAATTCACTCCTGAGTAATAACTAGTAGATTGATGATTTGTCATGAGACAACTTGGTTCCAGTGAATAATTAATAATTCCATTTTATAATAATTAATGACTTTTCAAAAAAACTATACACATGAATAAGAGAAAAAAAATATTACCGGCGAAAACAATATTCACATAAAACACATTCAGCCAACAACATTTTCTATATATCAGGTCCCTTATCAAAAATAGATTTCAGGTCAACTACCTCACTAAACATTTTATCCAATAATTATCAAATCAAACCAGCTAGTTTCAAGAATTATAACTGTTCATCTATTTTTCTCTTGATCTAATCATCTCACAGCAGCATTTGGTTATGATGTCTTCTTTTTCTGAATGAAGTTTTATTCTTGTGGGGAAGGACTTTTATTTTCATGTCTCCTATGATTTTAATTGTCAGAGGGTCATGTGTATAATACCTTCATTTTCTTATTAAGTCCATCACATATTGCCCTTGGTTCTCTTTTATGATCTGAGAGGTACACATGTGCATCCATACACACAACATAAACCAAGAAGGAAGCTTGATCAAATATCACTATCAATAACAGTCACTGACAGGAATGTCCTTACCTAGTTGCCAATGCATCAATTTCATCAATGAAGATAACTGAAGGTTTGTTGACCTGCATGGAGAAATCATACATTTTTATCAAATAACTTAAAAAGTGAAAACAAACCTGCCAAAACATCATTCCTTAAAACCAACCCCCACCACCACACACAAAAAAGAAAGGAGGGGGGGGGGGGGGGGGGGAGTATGATGACACAAAATGAGATTAATAAAGAAAATGAACTTCAAGAAGGTCACTTGAAGAAATGATTTTTTGAATATTATCTTCAGCAATGAGTTTATTTATAGTTAGAAGAACTATAAATCTCAAAGTTTAATCGTCTGATAATCATTCTTGATCTCCAATGACGAATTTGTTTTTTGAGACTTGATTTACAGGGAGACTTGATTTGCAGGGTCAAGGGGACTCCAAACAAAGAATGTTTTCTTGAACAGGCTTTGAGGAAAATGAGATGTTGAGCAAAATAGACTCCTTCATTGTTTGACTACTCAGGAGGCTTACTTTCAATTATGAGTCTAGCTTGTTAGAATCCTTGAATGAAGGAATTCAAAACACATGTGCTAATTTTCTTCTAAATCTATCGGTTTGCTCAGGACCAAAGAAAATTGGTTTCGTGATGAGTCAACCCATAATCCATGAGGAGAGCAAAGGTTAATTCAATTTGTTTATTGTTGAATCTTATTGTTATTGAATGAAAATTGTCTAAGTCTATGTTTGCCTTGCAAAGACTACAAGTGAGAACACACTTACAATTTTGCCTTTCTAATGGAATTTCTTACAATTTTGCCTTTCTCATGGAATTTCTCTACACCAATATTGGGCACTTAATATTGGTGTTGTCATAGTGAGTTTGTCAAATAAAACTCATTTCAAATAAACTATAAGTGCTCAAAGTTTGATCCCTTGTGTAGATAAATTTCATTAGAAAGGTAAAACTATAAGTGCACTCTCACTTATAGTATTTTCAAAACAAACGTAGACTTAGACAGTTTTCGTCCAATAACAATAAGATTCAACAATGAACAAACTGAACTAACCCCTGCTCTCCTCATGGATTATGGGTTGATTCATCAACTAATTTTCTCCAATCCTGAGCAAATTGATGGATTTGGAAGAAAATTAACAACATGTGTATTGAATTCCTTCATTCAATGATTCACCTCTTGAGTGATCGAACGATGGAGGAGTCTATCCTGCTCAATATCTCATTTTCCTCAAAACTAATTCAAGAAAACACCCTTTGTTTAAAGGCCCTTTAGCCCTGTAAAGCAAGTCTCAAAAAACAAATTCGTCATTGGAGATCAAGAATAATTGTCAAACAATTAGACTCTAAGATTTATAGTTCTTCTAACTATAAATAAACTCATTGCCAAAGATAACTTTCAAAAAATCATTTTTTCAAGTGACCTTCCTGAAGTTCTTTTTCTATATCAATCTCAATTTTCTTATCTATTAATTTTTATAAGAAAGAACATCTCAAAAGAAAGACCAGACAGAGAAGATTTTGAAAATCTCCTCCTTCAAAAATGATGAATTAAGAGACTCCAAAATGAATGAATCTCTATATGCATGTTTGTACATTTGAAAAAAAAAAAAAAATGTGAAAAGATATGAAGATGTGAAGATAAAAAAAAAAAAAAAAAAAAAAAACAAAGTTGAAAAGTAGTTGGTGTACTCAAAAGTGGATGGTGAAGTTTCCTATCCTAAAAGCTAATTCAAAACATGAAATAAATTAAAGTGAGGAGACAAATTGCTATTCCTCAATAGTAACTTTTTTAACCTCTCGTCAATGCTCTTGACACCCTCAAAGTTATCAAGTTGCAAGTTTTGAAAATGTTTCAATATTCCTAACACCTTTGGGTAAATTCATTAAGAAGAAAAACAAAAATTGAGAAATTTTTGTTGTTTGTTGATTCAAATGTTGAAGAGAATGATTTGTATAATTTAATTGTTGAATTTTTCTAATATCTTTGAAAATTATGGGTCTTTGTTCGTCTTTTGTTCTTGGAATTTTGAAGGATAAAGCAAAAATTGAATTATTATCAAAATTAAATTGATGATTATTTAGAGGTGGTTGAGAACCTAATTTTGTTGTTATTGCTGAAATTGTTTTTTGTTGTTTAATTATGGATAAATGTTTTAATGATATTTGTAAGTCACCTTCATCTTTTAAAGTTGTAAGTTATTTACGTTGTTTTCTAAATTTTAAAAACCAATGGAAAAAATGAATTGTCATTTTCTTTTATTCCATGTAATTTTCATATTATTTTCTTAAAGCATTTCTAGATTAAGAAGGAAGTGTTTGAAATAGGCTCTTCTAGAATCATTATAAGGGGAATAATCTAATTTAATCCATTCAACATTAGGCTCCAAAGGAATTTTATTATAATTTCTTTTATGAATAATATTGACTTGAGAAGGACACATATCAGAATGAGTAGGGTAAATGGACGAAGATTCTTGTTGTTGATAAACAGGAATAAGAATATTTAGAGCAAAATTGAGAAAAATTCTTGAGTAAATAAATATCTTGAAGATTGACCAAATTTTATTTGAACAGTACCATCCGTATGTCGTATAATTTTTGAAAAAGTTGCTAGAGGTTTGATTGGTTTTGGATTTATTAAATCTTTTAATTCTCATTAACCTCCTTGAGTAATGTCATTCCATTTAAATTTTTTAAGAACAAAAGCTCGAGTATTATGAGGATTATATTGTAGTAATAATGTTTCATCTTTGACAGATTGACACACAACTCTAGGATTTAATTGAGTAGTCATTACTTTATAATATATCCTATAAATTATTGCTATTGTTTGAGCTTCTTCTACAAAATTCAATTTTTTTGTTTTTATGTTTAAAGTTAAACTTAACAAAATACTTAGATCATTTATATTCATTGAAAATTTTGGATAATAGTTAAATAGACAAGACCATTTGCAAGGTTTGAATCTATCATACTAAGAACAGAATCAGTAAATTTTACTGCCCTACCATCTCTTAGGCAAACAAACACAAAAATATCTAGAACTAAGCAAAACAAGGGTTTTATTGCAACTTGAACTAATCATATATGAATATAATTAAATTTTATCTTATATCGACTAATAGTGTTTTGACTCAATATTTGAAGACTTTCAAGATTTTGATTAAGAGAAATAGTTTGTTCTTCAGTTTTAATTGAATAATTTTGACTCAATTCAAATTTTCCTTGAAAGAAGCACGTCAGGCCAGCTAGGCTATTTCATTTGTGCCTTCATATAGGACACTGACATACATTATTATTATGTACCTTGTACCTTCATATAGGACACCAACATACATTATCTATTATTATTATTATTATTATTATTATATTAAAGGATAATAAAGGATAACAAATCTACAATACAATATAGCAGCACGCTTACCACCAAATATATAAAGTCAAATTATTATTATATTAAAGGATCATAAAGGATAACAAATCTGCTATTATTATATTTAAAGGATAACAAATCTGCAATACAATATAGCAGCATGCTTACCACCAAATATATAAAGTCAAATAGTCAGAACTCGTGGCAGGCATTCTTAGCTTGAGAAGAGTAGTTTAGCTACTTCAGAGAAATTTAGAAAAGGGCAAGGAGGCATGTCAGGCTAGGCTATTCCATCTGTACTAGAAGCAACTCCTAGGACCTTCATATAGGACACCGACATACGTGAACCACACAAAAAATGCTTAGCTCTATGCCCAGAATGAATCCTAAGTTCTGCAAAACCTATAATTTACAAACATTCATAGCTGTAGGCATGAACAAACCTTAGAATAAGTCAAAAAGGACTAGTGTAGTTGGTGCATCAAAGGAAAGCTATGCATAGAGTAGTAGAGAATCTCTTCCCTCTTGCATAGGTAAAGGTTACAGATATCTATGTACAAACAATCCATGTGCGTTAACGAGCTTTTGCTCTAGCCAACAGGCCAAGGTCCTCAAGTAATTATATAGAGTAAAGGGAAGAATGTTCAAGGACACATAGTTCAAGAACCAAATGTTGTGTTGAAAGCCATGACTGCTGCTAAAATGGAAAATAACGAATTCAAAAGTTAACAAAACTTGTTGAAGGCATGAAGGGTAGTTCTCTTCATATTCTTACTAAGAAGTTTCAGCAGGAAAGCAAGGAAAATGGGGTTATATATGTTGTAGTGATGAAAGAAGTAGACATGACAGATGCTGGAAGCATTTCTTCCACACCTACAAAGGTCACTAAATTGTTCAACGACTTCTCAAATATAGCTCCAGTAAAGCTACCTACTAAACTCCCGCCACTCTGCAACATTCAGCATGCTATAGACTTCATAACAGGATCTCAATTGCCTAATCTTCTGGCCTATTGTATGAATCCAATTGAATATGCAAAGCTTCAAAGACAAGTGGAGGAGCTGCTATCCAAGGGATTTATTTGTGAAAGTATTAAGTCCTTGTGCTGTCCTTGCCTTACTAACCCCAAGAAAATATGGCAATTGGTGCATGTGTGTAGACAATCGTGCAAGCAACAAGATAACTATTAAATATCGGTTTCCCATTACTCAGCTCAATGATGTTGGATATGATGGTCGGTTCTTACACCTTTTCAAAGATAGATTTGAAGAGTGGGTATCATCAGATATGGTTAAAGCCCGGGAATGAATGGAAGACTGCTTTTAAAACAAAGGATGGTCTCTACGAGTGGCTAGTCATGCCATTTGGCCTCCCAAATGCTCTTTAGCACATTCATGCATTTCATGAATTAAGTATTACAACCATTTGTTGGCAAGTTTCTAGTTGTTTGCTTTGATGATATTTTAATCTATAACAAGATTGAGGAAGATCATGTTTCCCATTTGCGACAAGTTACAAGAATTCTTCGACAAGAGAAACTTTAGATAAATTTTAAAAAAATGTTCCTTCATAACCCCAACTATTGTGTTCCTAGGTTTTGTTGTTTCAACTAAGGGGTTAGAAGTAGACCCTGATCAGGTAAAAGCCATCCTAGAATGGCTAATTCCTAGAACATTGCAGGAGGTACAAAGTTTTCATGGGTTGTCAACATTTTATTGATGTTTCATCAGAAATTTCAGCATTATTATGGCTCCTATCACAAATTGTTTGAAGAAAAACCGATCTAGTTAGACTAAGGCAACAACAAAGGCTTTTGAAAAAATAAAGAAGCTAACTAAAGCACCTGTTTTACAACTTGACTTTTCAAAAGTATTTGAAGTAGCTTGTGATGCATCAAATGTGGGAAATGGAGGTGAACTCAGTCAGGAAAGACATCCTATTGCCTTTTTCAACGAAAAATTAAATGAAGCAAAGCAAAGATATTAGATCTATGACAAAAAATTCTATGCAGTGGTTCAAGCTTTGCGCTATTGGTGCCATTATCTGCTTCCAAAGCAGATTGTTTTATATTTTGATCATGAAGCTCTAAAGAATGTCAACTCTCAAAAGAAGCTAAACCATCTGCATGGGAAACGAATCTCCTTCTTACAAGAATACACCTTTGTTATTAAGCATAAATCAAGTGTTGAGAATAAGGCAACTAATTCTCTTGGCTGAGTGGTGTATATTCTTTCTTTTATGGCTTTGTTGGATTTAATTTGTTGAAGCCAGATTATCATTCTTGCAAGGATTTCAGCATTATATATGTTGCACTAGTAGCTGCCAGCAAGGAACTTGGGAGCATATCCAAATTTTTTTGTTGCATGATGGATACCTCTTCAAAAGGACCTGCCGTTGCTTACCTAACACATCACTTCGGGAGCACGTCATATGGAAGTTGCATCCTAGGGGGCAGCTGGTCATTTTGGAAGAGATAAAACAATCGCAATGACAAAAGATTGCTTATATGGCTAAGAATGTTTCTAAATGTCGCAAATGCCAACTATCAAAGGGAAGGAAGGAAAATATAGGACTCTACATGCCACACCTTGTGCCACATGAGCTATGGCAAGACCTAAGCATGGATTTTGCCCTTGGTTTGCCAAAAACTTTCAGGGGACCTGATTCCAAATCTGTCGTGGTAGATTGATTCTTTAAAACAGTGCACTTTATCCCATCTTCAAAGACTTTGGAAGCTGCCCATGTTGCTAAACTCTTTCAAAGAAATTGTCCAACTTCATGATTTGCCCAAGACTATTGTTTCTGATTGCGATGCAATGAGTTATTTTCGGAGAAGCTTATGGAAGATGTTGAACACAAAGCTGAAATTTTCGTTTACTTTTCACCCCCAAACTAATGGTCAAATAGACGGTATTAACCGAAGTTTAAGTGATCTACTTTCCTGCCTAGTAGGAGAACGTGTCACTAATTTGGATCAGATTCTTACAATGGCAGAGTTTACATAAGAAAATTCAGTAAATAGGTTTACAGGTCGCAGCCCCTTTGAGATGGCGGTTGGCTTGCTTTCTAGGAAGCCTATTGATTTAGTTCTATCACCAATGGAGGCAAAACCAAGTGTTGAAGCTGATTCTTTTAGTAAGCATATATATGATTTACATGACGATGTTTGAATCGTTGTCAGCAATGAGAATTACAAGACACATGCTGATTTGAAAAGAAAATCTGTTGATTTTAATGAAGGAGATATGGTTATGGTAAGGATGAAGCCTGAACAATATCCTAAAGGTGCATACAAGAAACTTCACTCAAAGAATGTTGGTCCATACAAAGTACTCAAGAAAATTAGCTCCAAAGCTTATGTTCTTGATTTGCTAGAAAATATGAGCATTAGTAACATCATCAACATCGAGGAACTCATTCTATGTTCTAAACTTGAAGATACTACAACTAATGGTAGCCCAAATGCTCAATCACCACCAGCTCCTCAATTAAAAGAGGAAATTGAAGACGTCATTGATCACCAAATTGTTTCAACTAAAGGAGGGGGCTATCAAAAGTATCTTGCCAAATAGAGAGGGAGGCCACTTTCAGATTGCACAAGGATCAAAGATAGAGAATTCCAACACTTGAATCAAAAACCCTTATGAAAGATTTCATGCCTTTAACTCATTAGGGTCAAGTTTTCCAAAGCCCAAGGTGTTGATGGAAACAAGTGGCAGCCACCTTTAAAAGTTTATCAAAGGTGCAGAGGAATGGGGTCCAAGGTCCAAACTTTGATTTGACACTCTAGATGATAATGGGCTTAGTTGGGATCTTATATAATTTAATATGGGTTCAACCTAGAAAGTACTTTTCAGAAATAAACTTATGGGCCTAGTCAATAGTTATAAGCTACTATTTTCAATCATTAATATTGTCATTTTCCAAGAGGCTTTAATGTGATCTAATAGTTAGTCCAAGTTTTTGTTATTTTCAAGTTGCATCACTACTATGTGATTGGTTTCAAAGAGTTATAAGTTCCTAGAGAAGTTCTATATGGTACATGATCTGTCTTTCAAAAATAATTAGTGAATGAATGATAAAATTTCCAACAGCCACTATTTTCTTTGTGTGATACAAAGAGCACTTGGGTGTAAAGCCAAAGGTTTATAGGAGTGATTCCTAGAGTTCTCACAATTACACTACTCTCCTTGCATTTTACTTTCTTGTCCTGCATCAGTTTTAGGCTACCTCAACCGTAAAACAAGTTCATCTAGATCATCCTAAACTTATTTACCAAAAGAAGGTGGCAATTGTTAGGATATATTACCTCAGCTTAAAGGCTCCTTCATGTTCATTTTTAGAGAATGGTCTTCATGTTCAATTGAAAGAGATGGGTCAACTCACATAAAAATGGAAGTTCATGCCCACCCTAAGTGGGTTGGAAGTCCAATACTCCTGAAACACTTCTTTAAGGCTGTTCTTTATACTGATACAACAGCTAAATAGAGAAAGGTATCAATTTACTGTTTTTTATGGAATTTAAATTCCCTGCACAACCTAGTGAAATAACTAGAGAAAGTTAGTTCAAAGTGTGAAGCCTCACCAAATTATTCAATTTCAAGTGTTGAGACATAAAATCTGGACCAAAGAGAAAGTGGTCACAATTCACTGCAATCATGTCATGACAATTGATAACAGGCAGACCCACACATAAAATGTAAACATAAATGGGTAGAACAATCACCTTGGCTCTCTTAAATAGATCTCTGATTCGAGCAGAACCAACACCAACTAAAACTTCAACAAACTCTGACCCAGCCATCTGGTAAAATGGAACACCAGCTTCGCCAGCTATGGCCTTGGCAACCAATGTCTGGCAAATCATGATGCATCTTTCAAATTTTTTATACAGTCTCACATATGGCAAACCAGTGGAAGAATCTAACTAACCTTGCCACATCCAGGAGGGCCCTCTAGAAGGACCCCATGTGGAGGCTTTATTCCCATTTTATCAAATAGTTCTGGGTTCTTCAGGTACCTCACCAGCTAATCAAACAAAATATTAACAAGGAGTCAATTGCCTTTGCTAAATCAAAAATACTGATTCAAATCTAAAATGATATATATATCCATACATGAAGGAAATACATTTGGGGAAAAAAATGATAGAAGCTAATAGGCAAGGGATCACCAACATCAGAAACAATAAAATGTCGAAACACATATCAGCAACTGATGAAGAGGGGATAGCATGAAATTTAAAAATAAATAAATAAATAAATTAAAATTAAAAAATTAAAAACAAAAAATAAAAAAAGGACTGCACAGAAAATTTAATTTTTCAACCTTCCAAAATATTAAAATGATGGAACTGAAAAGTAACCAAAAAGAAGGCCCAGCAGCCCAATAGAACAAGAACTCTACAAAAGTCCAAGCACATGATGATAAAAAACTTCATTGATGCAAATGACACAAAACTGAAAATGGATATTTTTTTTCACAGGTATCTTTCAGAAAGGATTCAAATTGATCTCTCTGCTCAAAAGGAAACAGGAAGTGAAGCAATCAACAGAAGCCATTTTGTTGGTTAGCTTAGCTATGGTGTTTCTGAGTGTTTTGAGCTGTTTGTATACATTATGTGTACTAGGGTTTCTCCCCCTCTTTGTTAGGCACCTTTTAATGAATTCCTTTTGTTTGACTATATCATTTAAAAAAAAAAAAAAAAGCAACCAACAAACAAACATTCTGTCCCTACACATATAAAAGAGATAAAATACAAGGGAACATATAATCAAGGGTCTCTTCTTGAACAACACCTAAATGGAACAGAATGTGGTATGAAAGAAAGCAAATGAGCATAATTCAACAACCAAAATATGCTGCAACACTTTGCACACATGATTTATTTCAAGTGATGGATGGAATTAAATCCCTAACCTCTTGGAGTTCTTCAACTGCTTCCTCAATCCCTGCAACGTCACTAAATTTGACTCCTGTTGAACCCTGAAAGAATTTCATAGCAAAATAGAAGCCTTAGGATTTCAATTTTAACTATAACAACATTCAAGAATATGTGAAGTAGGTAATTAAAAGAAACTAACATCAACACGAGCTTGTGCTTTAGATTGTGAAAATTCAATGCCTTGCCATATATCCTGTCAACAAAAACACAGTATGAAGGAAAATTCATGGTGATCAAATAAAGCACAATATCAGTCAATTCGTTAAAATGTGGCAAATAATGCCTTACCCATTTCCTGAAATTCTTAGGTCTTCTAGAAAGGGTGAAACGGACAAGAAGGACCATAGTCAAAAAGACCAGCATGATTGGCTTCAGCATCTCAAGACTGGCAGATATACCACCAAAAGTGTAAATTTCATTCAACTTGGAGAAAACTCCCCCATCACTAAAAACATCAATGACATTGTCCCAAACTCTCTCTAAAATTCCAGAGATGATACCAGTGAAAAGCCTTAAAAATGGTTTGACTAAAGGCCATACAACATATACAGCTGTTGCAAATATGAAACTGGTTACAGCAAATACTGCTGAGGCAAGGAATCCTCCAACAACAACTGCAGCAGCAGCCATTACAGCTGTTACCATTCCAAGCTCTACCATCATTCTACTAGATATGGAAGATGCGACCGGATGAGGGAATTCGGGCAATTTCCCCACCCAAGACTGCAACAGAAAATTCAGCTATAAGGCACCATAATAGAACTAGCAAATACATTTCTGTATATATAAAACATTTTTTTCCTGCTAGGAATCTAACATGGAACCTCCCATATTAACAGGCAAAAAACAAAGATCTTTAAATTCTTGAACAGTAAGTTTCAACAGTGTAGCCATTTTCTGCAGTGTGTTTTGCATGATACAGACAATGCCTACAATATCAATTATAAGTATATGTGTCTGTTACGCTTTGATACTTCAGCTCCTCAAAAGCAAGAAGCACTACACACACTAAAAAAGCCTTAAAGATGAATATTGGAAAATATAAATTAACCCTCAATTCTTTGATGACATGAGAATCCAAAAATTAAGCAATGTTTATAATTGATTGGTTTGTTATTTTATCCCCTTCATGCAAACAAATTTCATAGAGATTTTGATAATGGGACCTTTGTTCTAAGTATTAATATTTCAGTTCTACTTTATTACCACATATTCAGGTTTGAACTCTACTCAGGCTCTATTTTCCATTAATGTGGATAAGAAAAGGAACTTCATGAGAAACAAACCTAGAACCCAGCCAACAAGAAACACTCCCTTCCAAATGTGAACCTAATTTCCAGCTCTTTTATTCACAGAGCTAAGATGGAACCACATCAAAAGGCCTAGCAGTGAACTCATCTTGAACATAGAAACTTCTTGTAGATTCTGGCATATACTAACATAAAATCAAATGGACAAATAACTTTGCGTTTATCAAAGAATCGATAATCACCTTGGTCGTCCTCTCTATTTCATATCGAGGGCCGGTGTACCCCGCCACAGCCTCGTATGCTTGATCCTCATCCAGCTTCATCGCCCTAAAAATTCATGCATTAAAAAATTAACTATTGCTTTATACAAAAAAAATAAAAAATGAAAATCACAGAACAATATTAGAAAACAATCAAATAGAAACCAAAACAAATGACGAACATTTAAAAAAACCCATTTCCACAACAAAAATAGGAGGGAAAAAAACAAACCCATCTTGGCAAAAAAAGAAGGCAAACACACAAACAAAATTCAAAAACCCCATTTTCACACCATTTGGTCCTCTGCAAGCTCTTGTCACCAGGAATTTCCTTGAGCTCTACAATGAAATTCCCAAAACCATAACTCTCATCCTTGGAAATCACCACCTTAACCTTATCATTTTCAACCGCTTTCCGAAACTCCTCCAAACTCATCACCGGCAACGACTCCAAGTCCCGATCAAACTCCTCCTCCTCCGACAACCTCGTCCCAAATATCTGCTCCGGCACGTACAATTTCCCCTTATGCTCCCTCAGAATATCCTTCAGAAACACAGCTTCAGAACCCACCTCCTCATTCTCCAAAACCCCATTTTTCTCCCCCTTCCTCAGCTTCAACCTTAGCCAATTCCATCGATTTTGTCGACTTTTATTGAAAGCTTCGTCCTTCTGCTTCTGGGTATAGAGAGTTTGGCCGATTAGGAACTTGGGTTCTACTTGGCTGGGGTTTTGCTTCAAAACCCTGGTGATGAAATCCTCTTTGTCTCCGTTTTGAGAAGCGGAAATGCGAAGAGGAACTGATGGATTTCTGGGAAAATGGAAGCGTTTTCGGATGTGGAGATGAGGGTGGGGGTGAAACGGCGTCGTTTGCAAGAGCATGTTGGCGATGATGGTGGTTGTAATCAATGAGAATGCAGCGTCGTCGTCATTCTCTTCTGTAGAAGATTGGGTGTTGAAGCGTGGCAGAGAGGAAGGATTGCTTCAGTGTCTGCCATTCTTGCCGCTTTTTCAATTTTTATCCGAAGAGGTTTTCCCAAGTAATTTTCGAATGTGGAATGGGAAATAAAAAAATCAAAATCAAAATTTTAAAAAAATAATAAAAATGTTTTCTTAGCTATGGCGCCCATTCTTTTATATCTTGAGACGATTTCTTTTTCATTTTTTTTTTCTTTATATTTTAGTTTCGTTATTTTATTCATACTTAGATCTTATTTTCTAATATTTTAATCCATTTATTTATACTTTTATTTAATATTTAATAAAAGACTTAAAATAAATATTTGGTGAATAACGAAAGTACAATTGAATTTTTCCCCAAAAGAAAATACTTTAACTAATTTTGAATTTTTTTAAGAAAAAAAAAATACTAAATTTTTGCATTTTAGCAAAATATTTTGCCCATAATTTTAGGTTTTCATTGTGACAAAAATTAAAAAAAAAAAACACCAATTTTTAATTTCTCATTTTGGCTTTGAAAAGAGAAAGAAAAAATAAAATGACTTAGTTTGATAATGTAATTTAAAATTACTTTGCTTGTTTCATTAAGAGTTAAAGTCATGAAATAATTCCACATTACAAATCTAACTATGGACCCCGCATTTCTACTTGTGCGTTTCTCACTCAAATCGCACGAACGCCATTTTATTTGAAAAATATTTATTTTTTTTAGAAAATGACTTGGAGTCGCCACTTATTTTTGTTTTATTTTTAAAGGGCAAACAAAATAAGAAAAAAAAAAACTCTAAGTATAACTCTTTATTTGGAAAAGATGGTCCGCGAAAAACCAAATCTGGGCTCGAGGATCAAGTTACTTATTGGGAAGATACGGTAAAAACCGTAACACCCCTCTAAGCCCCAAAAATGGGTCTCTACTAAATAAGATGAAGCACGTGTGGCAATTGATTGATTAAACGTAGATACCCAAAAAGAACATCAATCCAAAAATAATCGAATGAACAAAAAAGGCAAAGAGTGTACCTGAGTAGTGAACCGATTGCTTCATGGAAAACAAAAGTTGGTGAACGAACGCAGAACAGTCGCATGCATGTGATAAAGTGAGGCAAGTCAATATAGCATATCAATCAATTAATCAATGAGAAAATATCATGTTGAGCCCCATCAAAACCCGATTTATTTTTGCATGAATCAATTCCATAAATTTTATTATTTTGAAATTACGTAAATTCATTCATGCTTATTAAAAATTAAAGAAAATGAAAAATTATCTTAAAATCAAAGAAAATTTGAGAAAAGTGTTTACCTGAAAGGAAAGGTAGCAAGTTTATTTAAAAACAAGATTTTTAGTGACTTAAAACCCTAATGAATGATGAAAAGTGGTAGAATTAAAAATATTTGAAAACTGTAGTGAAATTAAAATTATTTGAAAAAAAAAAAACTAGAGTTTTGAAATTTATTTGAAAATTGAAGTCTCGAAAACTATTTGAAAATTGGAGTTTTGAAAATTAAATTTAAGAATTGGAATTTTGGAAATTAAATTTGAATTGGAATTTTGAAAATTATTTGAGAATTGGAGTTTTGAAAGTTAAATTTAAGAATTGGGGTTTTGGAAATTAAATTTGAAAGAAATTGGAGTTTCGAAAATTATTTGAAAATTGGAGTTTTGAAAATTAGATTTAAGAATTGGAATTTTGGAAATTAAATTTGAAAGAAATCAGAATTTTGAAAATTATTTGAGAATTGGAGTTTTGAAAATTAAATTTAAGAATTGGAGTTTTGTAAATTAAATTTGAAAGAAATTGAAATTTCGAAAATTATTTGAAAATTGGAGTTTTGAAAATTAAATTTAAGAATTAGAATTTTGGAAATTAAATTTGAAAGAAATCGAAATTTTGAAAAAGACGAGCTGCAGAGAGGGAATAAATGAGGAAAGGAGCTTGAAGAAAAGAAAAAAAATCAGCTAGACCGAGGGGAGTGGTAGAGAGCTTGAAGAGGAGGAAAAACAGAGTTTCAAAAAAAGGAGCGGAGGGTTGCTTGAGGAGAGCTTTCCAGGTATGGCAACTATAGCTTCTTTGTTTTCTCATTTTTGCACTGTTTAACCCTCATTTTTAGTTATCTTCCTGAGCATCAGTTTGCTGCTTTGGTGTGGATAGGCAGAGTTATTTGTTTGTTTTGGTTGAATTTATTCTTCTGTATACATGCTATGTTCTTGAGTTTTCTTTGATTCATTGATCCCACCTGTGTTGAACCCATGGATGTCACCTGAAATGAGGCCCTGTACATCAGAAGGTTGCATGTTCTCCTATTTGCATTGTCCTCAATGTTCATTCTAATTTTTTTTTTTTTTTGCTTTATCCTTGTATTTTTGTTGTGATTGATGGGTCGATTGATCTGGGGCTTGGTGAAAATGAGCAAAGCTGCGCTTGTGGCTTTTGCTTTCCTATTGATAGTTTGTAGCTCAAAAGGAAGAGGAGGATCAAGATAGCAAGAGAGGGGAAGGAAAATAGGAGGAAGAAAAAGAAAATTTTGATAGAGCTTGAGAGGGAACCAGTGAGCAGCCTGGGGAGAAAAAAAGAGAAGAGCAGATGCATTTTTTTTACAAAGGAAGTGAAAGCGAGGACGAGGGAAGAGGCTAGGGAAGACATCTGGTGCATTTTCAAGTATGTTTGCTAGACCACATATTGATTGTCGTTGATATTCTTTGGGTTGTTGTGACTATGTTAATAAATATATGCCTTGTTCTTTGTGTGGAATTTGTTTAAGAGTGATCCAGTTCCTTTTTAGCTCTCCTTTGAGTGTCTAAGTCATATCTTTAGATCTCATTTCCACTTGGTTTTTCCCACCTATACGTAAGCCCATCGACTTCAATATGAGATGGGGCTCAGGTCAGTGCTTTCTTTAGTTCATTTGATACTCTGTTTTCATGCTTGCTCCCTTGTTGTTTACTCTCTATTCTCAGTGGCCATCCGTATTCCCGAGGAGAAGAGTTTTGTTAGCATTGCCATTGGTTTTCATATGGGCACAATTTCTAAGCTTGGAACAAGAAAATGATTTCGTGGAGTGGGTTTCCTGAAACAGGGAATCTTCTGCACATAAATGGGTCTTAGGGGGGTTTTTGAACATGGGCTGCTATCAATCAAGACACTAGGTGTTGTTCTCAGTTGCCAACTCAAGTGGGCCTTTCAGTAATCAGAATGCCTGCAAATATTCCTCATTTTGAGGCATGGGAAGAACAGGTAATTTGTTTGGAGTAAGGCAGCCATATGGTTTATTATTACTTGAAGGATACCTCAAGGACTTCATTTCTTGCTATTATAGGGCAGTATGAATCCAATGCTTAAGAAGACGGTATTTGTTTGTAAAAACTGATGGACTCAAGAGGGGCTTGCAGAATATGGAATCATCTGATTATCCAATGGGTGAAATTATAAGTGGTGCAAATTCCGGGGAGATGGATGAAGCGACAACAAGAGAGTGAGAGCATGCACTTCTGCAGAAGGCCACAGACAAAGAATTGAATGAGTCAAACAAACATCTGGAGCAGATGCATGGTGGAGCTAAAGCTCGCTTCTAATTTTGACAAGAAAGATGAAAAAGAGTGTTCTTACTATGTGGAGACAAAACTTTGCAAGTTTGGTGAAACATGTAAATTCCATCATCCACAGCCAAATAGCATACAACTATCAACTCTAGGACCTGCAGCTCATACCATACCCATCATTACATTCATCACTTATATCCTCATCCTACAAATCACCATATCCTAACCTTCGGGCCCCCACCTCCAACTTCATACTCCACTATACTCATAACCATACCCCTCTCTCTATTTATTACCCATTGCCACCATACCCATATCACCATTCATGCTCACCTATTCCCTATCTTTCATACCCACCATACCAACCATTAATAGCAAGGCTCACACCAACCTGTCTCTAAGTCCATAGATTAATCATTCATACCCATTCTTTCATATCAATAAGGGACATCTACATGGTGTGCGCCTTTCGAACCCATCTTCCATGACTCCACATGAGAACCCAATTTAGACGTGCCGAGAGTCTCATTCCACGTGGCTCTCTCATTTTAGCATCTTTGGATGGTGATAAAAGAGTGAGCGTTATAGAAGGAAGAGAATCATAAAGCGATTGAACAAACAGAGAAGGTTAATGCATTTAATTTTTGGGAGCTTCAGCACTACTGCCAGTCAGTTTAGAGAGAAGGATTCCTGGTACTTATGCCGTCGTGAGCACAGATAGTGACAAGATTCTTTCAGAAGCTAGATCGTACACTACGACTTAGTAGCTTCTTCATGTGGTTGGCAACCTCGGTTTGCTAGAAGTTTGTTGATGACGTTGAGATGCAGAATGCCATGACTGAACTAATGAAGACAACGTGCTAGGAATTTGCAGTGACTAAAAAGAAGGTTATGCTTGGGAGCCATCAATTTTTGTGATTCCCCTCCTTCTGTCTCTCCACCAACATCTGCCACTCTCAACAGTATCAGTGTTTCAATCGATATGGAGCCCACAAACCAAGGTGTCACTCAGCTGGAATTTCAACGCAATAAGAGTTCAGTTACAGAGGAACGTGCTGGACGGAAGCTGGTTGGTCTCAAGGTTCTCAACTCTTATTGGATCAATGAGGATTCCACTTACAAATACTATGAGATAATCTTGGTTGATGTCACTCATAGTGCAATCCAGAATGACCCAAGAATCAACCGGAATTTATGGTATGGACTTCTTTCTTGTCCTGGAGTGCCTGGGTTACCGTGTTGGTCTTCGTAGAAGGTGCAAGCCTCGTGTTAGAATCCAACACAGGGTCACGAAAGATGATGCTATGAAGTGGTTTCAAGTGAAAGTTGGAGAAGCGCCAAAGAAAGTGTGGAAAGCCTCGTTCGTGGAAGCTTAAATCCCTTAACCTGGAAGTAGATGATTCCAAGAGTATAGTTGACCAAGAGAAGATGAATATAGAGTATGAAGTGTTCTTAGGAGAATTGGAGGAGAACCTTGAGTTGAGATTTAATTTATCATTATATCAAAATAAGAAATATCAACTTGTCCCAAAACAAGGAGAAGCATATGGCAAAACCCATTTGTTAGAAATTTGAGGCTAATCCAAACTATGGTAATCACCCTAGAGGAGGGGGTAAATAGGGTGATGGTTTCTTTTTCACAAATTTAAACTATGCAAAAAAAAGAGACAATTATATGCAAATATATAATAAACAAAATAAACACAATTACATATAATTTAAAAGAGTTAGGGAAGAGAGAGTGCAAACACGAGAGTTTATAGTGGTTCGACACTTCCTTGCCTATGTCCACTCTCCTCAACCTCCTAACCGAGTGAGGGTTCCACTATCTTGAAGCTTCAACCAAGCTTCCAATCTCTTTACAATTGGATTATGGTTCCAATTCACCCTCTTGGACTTTTGGCTCCAAGCACCTTTTATACTTCTCAAGAGTTATCCCACTCTTGAACAACCTCTCAAGTGATACCCCTCACTTAAGAAAATTCCTCTCAAAGATATACAAAGATTGATCTCACAAAAATCCTAGTAATAGAACTTTAGGCTCAAAGATACAAGAAAAACTAGGATTGAATGGTGCACTAAAGATATGCAAGTTATGAAACAATGGTGCACTCAAAAACACTCTTCCAAGGCTCAAATATAATCAAGAATGATTTGGAAAGGTTAAGCTTATAAAACAATGAAGATTGGAGCCTTTTTATAGAAGAAAAAAGCCAAACTAGCCGTTGGGGGTTCAACCGGTCGAGCAAGGGGTCGACCGGTTGACTAGCCGTTAGAAAAAGTGACCGTTGGGCCTCAATCGGACCTCAACTGGACTTCAACCGGTTGAGGTTCAACCTTGACCGAGAAGAGAAAGCCACTGGGAGAGAGAGATACTTTTTGGCCTCCCTCAATCAATCCTCGATCGGACGAGCACAACCGGTCGACCAGTTGAGCCATTTTTTAGGCTCAACACTCAACTTTTTTCAACTTAAAATCTTTTAACACAAGTTTGAAAATCATTTAACACAAGGTTTTAGTTGAAAACATGAAATCATCCAATTCTTAAGATATTTAAAACAATATTACTCTTGGATGATTTTGGTGCATAAATAAAGAATGAAATGCATGAAAGTCCTAGTGCACCAACAACCTTATAAAGAGATCTTAAGAAGCTTTGGTCTTGAAAAACTCTTCTCTTTGAGGTGGTCTTCTTCTTCATGATTTCTCATTGGCTTGATTTGTCTTTGAATTGCCACTTTGGAAATCGTTTTGCATAATCACACTTGAAATATGATCATTAGTTCTAAACCTTGTTTTGTTATCATCAAAATCAAGATTAACCAAACCTTGGTTTCACACCATTCAAGAACTTGATCTCTGTAACTATGAGCGTTGCACTCCTAGTTATCGACTTCTTCCAAAGAATTATCCAATACCTTCTGCAAGCCAGAGAACAGAACTTGGTGCAGAAGTGTTGAATGACTATTGGGTATCTGTCGCTTCGGGAAGTGAGGATTATTCTTTAAAGCACATGCGCAAAAACCAATATGAAGAGAGTTTATTCTGATGTGAAGATGACAGGTTTGAACTGGACATGCTGTTAGAGTCTGTAAATGTGACAACTAAGCGTGTGGAAGAATTGTTAGATGAGATCAACAATAATATTATCAAAACAGATAGTCCAATTCGTATTGAAGACTACTTCATAGCTCTGAATCTTAGATGCATTGAACGTTTATATGGTGATCATGGGCTTGATGTGATGGACGTATTGAGGAAGCATGCAACTCTTGCTTTGCCAGTTATACTAACTCGCTTGAAATAGAAACAAGAGGAGCAGACCACGTGTCATTCTTCAATTTTTTACTCTTTGATTTTAAAAATAATTTCCCAAAATCTAGTTTTCAAATGATTTTTGAAATCCAGTTTTTAAATAATTCCACTCTTCAATTTTTCATCCTTAGAATTTTTAGGTCTTGAAAATCCCATTTTTCAATAAAATTTGCTGTCATTTTCTCTTCGGCCCACATTTTTCCCATTTTCCTTGATTTTTAAAAATGTTTTAAAATAAGTACGAATTTAATTCTGTAATTCAAAATAATGGGATTTATGGGATTAATTCAAACAAGAATGAATCGGGCTTTGGTGGGGCCCAACATATGTGATTTTCTCATTGTTTGATCGGTTGATTGAATGTCATGCTTGATTGATTTGCTTTGAGAGATATGCGACTATTCTGTATTCGTTTACTCACCTTTGTTTCCCATGAAGCAAACAACTCATTATTCAGGTACACGCCTTGTCTTCCTTGTTCACTTGATTATTTCTATATTGATATTCTCTTTGTATCCATGTTTGATTTATCAATTGCCACACTTGCTTTACCTTATTTAGTAGAGACCTTATTATAGGGCTTAAAGGGGTGCTACGACTCACCACTGTATCTTCCCAATAGGTAACCTGACCCCCGAACCCAACTCCGTTTTTCATAGACCTGTTTTTCCAAATAAGGAGTCACACTTAAGGTTTTTTTTTCTTATTTTGTTTTCCCTTTTAAAATAAAACAAAAATAAGTTGCGACTCCAAGTCATTTCAAAAATCATTTTTCAAAATAAATAAAAAGTGAGTTTGCACCATTTAAGTGGGAAACGCACGAGCAGAAATGCGGGGTCCACACTAACTCTCCACATATTTTAGCTTAAAAAATAACTCATTCTTAAATAAAAATAAAAAATAAAAAATAAAAACACCTTTGAGTACAATCCTTACCCTTAACCCATTTCATATATTTCTATTGCCATTCTAAAGACCTGTTAAAAAAAAAGAATGGAAAGTGGTTGGAGGGTATTTTTCTTTGGCTTAAAATAAAATCTAAAAATATTTTCAATTAAGTTTTACAAGAATAGGAATTAAATTAAATTAATCATTGACACTCTTGGTGCTTAAACAAAAAATTAAAAAAACTAATAGTTATATAGAGTATGTTTGGTTGTTGTTTTTTAAAACTATTTCAGAAAACAGTTTTTAAGAACAGTTCTTTGTGTTTTCAAAAACAAAAATTGTATTTAAGAATTGAATACTGAAAAATGGTTTTTGTTCTCCAAAATAAAAAAATAAAAAATTATGCTTGGTTTAGTTAATAAAAAAAGTTTTTTTAGAATAAGTAAAACATGTTTTGAAGTTATTGTTTTTTTTTTAATTAGTGTTTAATTCAATTAACTTTAAATTGTAAATATATAATAGTAAAATTGCATTTGAAAGCTGAATTCTAAAAAAAAATAGATTTTTTCTTCCAACAAAATAAAAAAATATTTTTGGTTGAATTAATAAAAACAGGTCCCTTTATAGGGAAATTTATGTAACCATACATTAGGAGCAAAAAATTCTCTTTTGGAAATTTTACTTTTTACCTTCCAGGTTCACGGGAATTTGGGGAACAAAAATGTCTTTCCATACTGATTTTAAAAGCCTTCCAAAAATGTCATCAACACTTTAACAACAATTCTAGTTGGATCACTTAGTTGGAAAAGTCATGTGAGGAAGCTCCAAATCAACTGTCCACTTAAGCTAATGACATGGCTCATGTATATGTCACCATCCAACTAGACAATCCGCATGGATTAGGTTTTAAAAAAATAATTTTCAAAAAAGAAAAAAAAATATTGAGATTTACCCCCACCTTATTCCCTTTTCAACCAAACCCTAACTCCAAAAACCTATTTTCTTTCTTCTTTGTTCACAACCACAACCCAAACAATTCATAAAAAATTTGTTAGCTCCTCAATTCGTCATAACCCATCAACCCCAAACAAACCTCCAAACATTATCCCTTAATTTCTTTTTCCTCCATCACCATAAGGAAAACGACATCTTCATTATCCCACCAAACATTAACCCTAAAACAACAATCCAAGTGTCAACTCCAAATAAACCCTAGTTGGACAAATAACCCATTTTCTTCTCCTCTTTTCACAACAAACAAAGTAATTTCTCCTCTTCCTTTACTTCCTCTTTTGCTTTTACCTTCAAGAAGGAGATAGAAAGCAATTGAGAGAAAGAGGGAACAAAACATATAAATATTGTAGTTGCATTTCACTTTTGAAGTAAGGGTTTTTCTAGGTGGTATATGTATTTTATTAAATTTTGTGATAATTTTTATTTTGATTTGTAATTTTGATTCTTTGAGATTTGAAAATTGTATTAGTTATGTGATTTATGCTTTTTTGTAATTTAAACTTGATTACATTGCACACTTCTACATATTGAATGTTCATTAATATTGTATCTAAATATATATTTTAATGTATTTAGGGTTTATTTGTAACGAAATGCAGTTTAAAATTTGAAAAATGATGGCAAAATGAGATAGTGGTAACTTTCATCAATTTTGTTTTATTTTTGTGTTATTGTGTTTGTGTTATATATGGTTGTTGTGGAGAATGAGGAAAATAGAAGAAAGATTGGCAATTGAATGAGAAGGAAATATGATTTTTAGGAAGGTTCAAACAATTCATTTAAGTTACAAAGAATGAATAGAACACAACTATACTCCTAATAAAGACTAATATGGAAGCACAAAGGAATTGTAAATATTATACCAAAAATAAATAAAAGTCATTTACTATAGTTTGATATATATTTGGAGGGGATATCAGCTAACCTGGTAGTAAAATCAACCATGCATCTACTTGAAGCAAATGTATTTATAACTTATCCCTTCATTTTTACCAAAAAGAAGCCATGGCATAACCTCAGATTCTATTATTCACTACATATGGTGGGATAAGATTTTAAATTAGAATGTATAGTCAAAGAATTGAATGAAATATATCAAAATAAATGAATTGTGAAGGTAACCCACAACTATTATGCATCGTTGGTTGCCCAAATATTGGCTGCAACCATTTCACAAACTTCATTTTTATTAGTGAGAACCATTTGAATTGCAAATTCAAGTCTTTTAAGGCTTGTGTTCCTATACATTAAACTTATGTTAGGCCTCATTTCCCGGTAACATTTAAACTATAGATTTCAAAATCTAGGTATAACATGATATTTAACAACTTACAAAATTAGTGGCTCTATTAGGACCATTTCTATTCCAATGTTGCATATAAAGAATAGCATACATCCCAGTATGACAACTACAATAACGAACATGATTTGCGTTGTATTATTAACAGAGGACTTGATTAGACTCAAAAATAAATACATGAATCAAAAATACAATTTTAACTTACAATTTAGAATGTCCTACTATATTTGCATACTGTAAAAGTAAGTTCTTGATATTTACATTGTTTCGCCTAAAGGGAATTTTTTATTAATTGCGATATAAAGCCAACAACTTTGGAAACTTCATTAACAAAGCAAACCCGTTGCATACTTTGATATGATGAAAACAGATTCACCCTTTTAACATTCTAATTGATGACCATGATCACCCATTCATTAAATTGAAATAAGCAGATGTAAAACTACAAAACATATAATCATCATAAGTAACAATGTTGAAGTAAAATGTTTTAAGTATAATTTTGAAATTACAAATATTTGTCACCAATCTAATGTTTGTCCTTAATCTACATGTAACAATTAAGACAAACAGAGCATATTGAGTTTTAGTAATAAATATTGTTTGGTTACATATTTATGAAAATGTATGTCGTTAATTTGAAATAGAAAATGAACGAAGATGCCTAATATGGATGAAATGTCCAAATATATTTTTTTACAAAATACAACACAATTAAAAGGGGAACTATATATAATGAAAACTATGCATCTCTGTAATGTTAAGGCCTACAAAAATCCATTCCAACAAGTTTTGTGCAAAGTAATTATACTACACTAACCAACCTTATGGCACATCACTACATGACATGCTTAATGTTAAACTTCATAATCTCTATTTCATTTTGTTCAACACCAAAATATAACATTCTTGTCAAATAAATGGACTTTATCAATATTTATTTATAATCAATAATGATAGCCAACATATAATATTTACATATATTGTTGTAATTTTTATATATCTTAAATTTTATTTTTTTCATTTTCAAGGTTCATAAATTTTAAACAATTCTCAAGGATGAGATTAAATTAACACATTAAATGTCTCATCATGTCAATTTTTTATTCTTTTTGCCTAAAATAGGTTCACCAATGAGTAATCATATAAGTGTACATGCATTTCCTTCTTTAAGATCAACACAATAGCCACCTAATCTTTTCTTAAGTGTTGATTTCAACATTGACTTGCTCATTGAACCACATATTTCCTATAAAAAGTCATTGAGAGCGTGTTCACATAATGTATGAGTAAAGCTATACATGTGTATTATATTAGGGACAACATTTGGTGTAATCGGGAAAGAAACCTCACCTTAAAGTATGGAGAGAAAAAGTGTCTACAACAGAGATTCCTTTTTTTTTTTTTTTTGCAATCATGTACCGACATAACATGAAAATCAACCAAATAATGTCTCTTCATTTGTTACAAAGATGGATGCAAATTTGGGTGGGGGGGGGGGGGGGGGGGGTGGGTATTGGAATATCAATAAATCTCTCATTTGCTAAGCACTAAAGTTGTGCCTGTGTCACGCCTCAACCACCATATGCACAAACCACCTCGCTATTAATTACATGAAACAAAAGCTATGAGAATTATTTTTATTTTTTTGAGACAAACCCATAATTACCGTATTGTAAGAACAATGATTAGTAAACTTGTGATTTCAAATTAACTTAGGATTTCTCGACTCATCAAATACATAGTTAGCAACATGTGTCTTTTCCTCATTCACCCTTTTGTATTTTGATACATAAAATTGTACAAAAGGTGACTTGCACACAATTGCTCGTTGCCTATGATGACATGTTTTGATTATAATTCTTCATGGTTCTATTTTTCCTAAGGCTTGTGACTCTACATCCATATTGTTGTCCCCGCACGATTGCATTGGCACCAACATATTGGGTGTTTTGGGGTGAATGCCATCCTCGTTTGTAAAGAACACACATTCTTCTACATATGGTGTTTCTGACACTCTATGAGCACATCTAATGCTACTTTCAACAAATGTTCTTTGACCATCGGAATAAACATGTGACTGTTAAGCATTATTTATATTGAAGGGTGCATCACTTCATTTATATCTTCATGCCAACTCGAAGGTTGTTCTTCATTAGTGCCATAGTGTGAAGACATAAAACAAGTCCTCAACACATTCATGTCACGATGGTATGATGCAATAAGTTTATTCAAATGACTTTGTGCATCTATATCCAACGTTGAGTTGCCTCCATAAGAGCAAAACCAACCTAAGTTAAACATAATAAAAGGTAAT
Organism: Vitis cinerea var. helleri x Vitis riparia; assembly: GCA_946000715.1. Lineage (NCBI taxonomy): Eukaryota > Viridiplantae > Streptophyta > Magnoliopsida > Vitales > Vitaceae > Vitis > Vitis cinerea var. helleri x Vitis riparia. Next base: position 2,876,356 of record OX254006.1, on the reverse strand, counting down.
TAAATTACATATATTTGGACCTGAGACTTAGTTAAATACAAGTCACCATTTATAATAATTAGATATGAAGGATTACATCAAAGTCTTCAGCCTTGGCTATGTCTATCAACTCACTAACCGGAAGACCTTCACTTCCTTCTATCTTATCTTGCTCCACTGATGTGTTAACCAACTATCATTGCAAAACATGCAAATTGTCATCCTTATTGTGTTAACCAACAGTCAATTATACATCAACTTTACCAAATCCTCCTAAGATTTCCAACTCCAACTTTAATCGTTATTTCACCAACAAATCAGTCCATGCAGCATAGTGCGGCGTGGTAAGTTCCATATACATGGTTACAAAATTAGATATTGAAAGGTAAAATATATGTTGCTTTATATTAGACATAATTAGTGTTAACATCATGACCAACGTAATCTATTACCATTATTAAATGTCAAATACTTCATCATATACTTATAAATAAGATGAATAGTTTTACCTGTAAAAACATTAAACACCCATTAACCCAAATACTTTTCTTCCTCCTATGTTTATGTATAGATTAAATAAAAAAAATTGTAATACTAATTCTCCTCAATTTATGTTCCTAAGTAACTGCTCTCAAGGTGTATTCCACAACGTGTGACTACCTTCCAAATAAGATGTGGATGCCAATAACTTTGCACACGAGAATATAAAGAAGAGCCTTTTAAATTCATCAATATCATCAATGTTAACCATCAATGCCTCTATATCCTTCAAATTCGACACTAGACTAGGTTTAACAATTTCTTCTTCAACAATTAACTTTCTTCTAACATGTGGAATTTTCATCATGATCCCAACATCATGAGAGGTCAAAAGGACTGTCTTCCTTCCAGATAACTTGAGTTGGGAATAAGTAATGTTTATGTTTCTCAACAACCAAGAACATAAATCTAAATTCAACTCTTTGCAACTTAATTGTAGTAGCCTCCCGAAACCAAGTTCTCTTATCACATCTTTCTTCACTTCAAAGAGAAATTGTATTCCAAAAAGAATCTATACCTAGAACAATGAGAATGTCTCATCATAATATCAATGCATTAAACAACCATAATTCATTATTAAAGGAATAAATTGTTAGAGACATATGAATGTGAATATAATGTTCTGATATGCGATCATTATAATTATTACACAAATATAACATACATTAACAAATAAATGGGAAACATTTTGTCACATCATTTAAATAAAAATCATTGAGATAGGCTAGCCTCAACCTCTCAATTATATGGTTACTATGGGGGTTAACTTGTTAAACATAACAGCACCCACTATGATGCCCACTGCCTAAATAAAAACACACAATGTGCATTTCAGTGGGTTAGCCTTTGAATCATATGGTAGGCCTCTATTGTACGTATTCACCAAGTCAAATCAATGTAGTTTATATTAGTACAATTTAGAAATTATAAGATTTATTTATTTTTATAATTTAACACAAATTTGACTAGATTCATTAAAACTAAACTTCATCTAATGCTTAAAAATATATGTTATTAGATTAACTTTGCCTAAAGTTTAACAAATTTTTAAATACATACAATAACTTTTATTTTTATAACTAATCTTCAACCCTAATTTGTACTGTTATCTACAATAAAATAAAATCAAAATGTTTCAATACTTATTTTTTCATCAATTTCAACTTTAATTAAATCTTATGATTATATTATTGAATCAATGGAATTTATTTAAAATAATTAAAATTATTTTTTATTAGTTAAACATTTTTCATCAAATGAAAATTATAGTTTTTTATTCCTTGAAGTCTAAAGACTTTGTTAAGTTAGGAGGCTAGAAAGAGAAGAATGAGAGAAATGGAGAGAAGTTGGTGAAGAAATGTTTCTTACCATTCACAGATTCAACCTATCAAGGAAGAGAAATGCATATTTTGAATTACAACTAAAAAGTCCAAAGCAACCTTATTTAATAGATTAGTTCTTCAAAATGTAATTTTGGAACTTGTGTGTTGAATTTTTGTTATTACAACTGGTGTGTGATTAGTGGTGATCATTCTTTGGAAAGTTTACAAGCTCAAATTATATGCTTACAATAAGATTAACTTGGCTTAAATTAGTTATCTATCTCTAAATATTCAATAAAATTTAATAACCTTAAAATCTATTATGCTAAATGAAGACATAAGTCAAGAAAATCCATTCACAAAACTTTTAAAAAATCAAAACAGAAACAATAGTACAATCATCTTTATGTTTGTAATTTTCTTCTATTTCTCTATCTCCATACTTTTCACATTATATTCTTTACAAGAAGGATTGTTTAGTAACAAGCACAAAAAAACTTGGGCATTTATATAAACAACGTACATGCAATCTAGGAATAACATTTGTGTATATTGTAAGTTTTATTGTATCCACAAATAATACAAATATGGTCAAACCACAATTTCATTCGAAATATAAATCTCATATGAGTCATCCATTGTACGAGTGGTACAAATGGGTCAGAGGAATAATGTATGCAGCTAAATTAGTAAAAGGACTTGGAGGAATAAATGCACTAGTAAGACCTCTAAATGACTGCTTCTATCCAGCACGAGTGAGGCAGTGGTGCTTATGAAACAAAGCAAAACTTTTTCCTTTGTTTTCTTACAACCAAACCCAAAAGGGGGGTTAGGTCATTGGTATCAAGGAGGAAAAAATCGAAAAATATCGGCGAAATATCGCCGATATATCTCGTGTCGGCAGGGAGCGAAACGACATATGGAGGAGATAAGTCGACGGGGCGATTTTTCGCCAAAAATCGCCAAAAAATTAACGATATATCAGCGATTGGCGATAAATCGACGATTTATTCAAAAAATCGCCTGATAATCCCTTTTATCGCCAATTTTTTGGCCATTTTTGGCGAAAAATTGCCCCTCTCTCTCCAGCGTGATTTGACGGCTCAGATCACACCCGTGTTGATCCAACGCCCAAATTTGAATCCCAACGTTAACAAAGAGATCCAACGGCCAGATTGCTTCCAAATTGTGATCCGACGGCCAAATTGCTTCCAAATTGTGATCCAACGGCCAAAATTAATTTTGAACGGTAACTTAAGGTTCCAACGGCTATTTTGGCCCAAATTTCATCTATAAATAGCCAATTTTGCATCAATTTCATCCATTTTTGCTTTGATTCTTCATTTGCTCTCTTATTACTCCAATTTTTTCCAAGGTTGCTCAATTATTCAATCATTTTAAGGTATGTTTATTTGAAATTATAATTAATTTTATTTGCAATAATTAATTCATGTATTTTTAATTAATTAGTATGTTTACATTCAATTGTAATTAATTTGTATATTTTTATTGAATTAATTTAGATTATGATATATTTATTTTAAATGATTATTTGTGATTTAGATTCACATTTAAAATTACATTAAACTAGTTAACTTAGCTAAATTATTTAATTAATTTAATTAATATAGTAAATTATGTAATTAATTTAATTAACATGATTAATTATGGAATATTAAATATGCTCAATTTTTTTTTATCGTGATTTATTTTCATATTCAATTATGATTAATTTCAATATTTAGTAAATTTGTCATAGAATTACATTTAGATTTAAAAAATTAACTTAGCTAAATTATTTAATTAGTTAAATTAACATGAACTACTATATATGAAATATTAAATATGCTCAATTTTTTATATTATCGCGATTTATTTTCATATTCAATTATGATTAATTTCAATATTTAGTAAATTTGTCATAAAATTACATTTAGATTTAAAAAATTAACTTAGCTAAATTATTTAATTAGTTAAATTAACATGAACTACTATATATGGAATATTAAATATGCTCAATTTTTTATATTATCGCGATTTATTTTCATATTCAATTATGATTAATTTCAATATTTAGTAAATTTGTCATAGAATAGAATTATATTTACATTTAAAACATTAACTTAGCTAAATTATTTAATTAGTTAAATTAACATGAACTACTATATATGGAATATTAAATATGCTCAATTTTTTATATTATCACAATTTATTTTCATATTCAATTATGATTAATTTCAATAATTAGTAAATTTGTCATAAAATCACATTTAGATTTAAAAAATTAACTTAGCTAAATTATTTAATTAGTTAAATTAACATGAACTACTATATATGGAATATTAAATATGCTCAATTTTTTATATTATCACGATTTATTTTCATATTCAATTATGATTAATTTCAACATTTAGTAAATTTGTCATAAAATTACATTTAGATTTAAAAAATTAACTTAGCTAAATTATTTAATTAGTTAAATTAACATGAACTACTATATATGGAATATTAAATATGCTCAATTTTTTATATTATCACGATTTATTTTCATATTCAATTATGATTAATTTCAATAATTAGTAAATTTGTCATAAAATACATTTAGATTTAAACAATTAACTTAGCTAAATTATTTAATTAGTTAAATTAACATGAACTGCTATATATGGAATATTAAATATGCTCAATTTTTTATATTATCACGATTTATTTTCATATTCAATTATGATTAATTTCAATATTTAGTAAATTTGTCATAGAATAGAATTATATTTACATTTAAAACATTAACTTAGCTAAATTATTTAATTAGTTTAATTAAGATAGATTTAAATTTAAGTGTATTTTTCTTGCAATAGATTTAGCATGGCTAGTGAAGGTGGTTCTGCCGTGCCAGGGCGAGATCCGGCTTGGAAGTATTGTTCACCAATTGAGGGTAACCGAAATGGAACAATTTGTAATTTTTGTGGGTTGGTAATGAAAAGTGGAGGCATCATGCGATTCAAGTCTCATTTAATGCATAAGGACCCGCATAACAACACCAAAAAGTGTCCAAGAGTGCCGCCCGAAGTGAAAGAAGAGATACGATTGTTGGTGCATGACAAACAAAAAGCAAAAGCAAAGAAAAATGCTGATATTGAAGACATTCATAGTCAATTACGTGGCACAATGGGGACGCATCATACACATTTAGTAAACGAAGATGATGATGATGAAGATGCTGAGGATGAAGATGTGTATATGTATCTAACAGATATGCACCCAGATGAGCGAGATGCATATCGATCTGCAGTTCGTGCCTCGAAAGCATCTAATTGGGAACGTGAACAACATGAGAATATTGTAGGAAGCAAACGTAAATCGGGAGAGTCTTCTACTAGTATACCGTCGACGATGCGAAAATCACAGAGTATGCGACATTCGCATCATTCACCCCCTATTGCCCCTTCGCTTTACAAGTCTTCTACAGCAAGACAAAAAAATATCAAAGATATATTCAAGGGTGGTGCAATTAAAGAAACGATGGGATGCTTAATCAGCAAATTCTTCATTTATGAGAGTATCGCACCCGTAAAAGCAAAGTCTCATCACTTCAAGAATATGATTATTGGTGCACAACAAGCAGGTAATTACTAATTTATAAAATGTTATATTGTGTTATACTTTTAGTAAGTATAGTATTTTGTGACATGTTTTACATATGAAGTGCAGGAATGGGAATCGAACCTCCATCTCCATATGAAATAAAGAACAAATACTTGGAAATGGAGTACAAAGAAATGGAAGCTTATGTGAACCAACAAAGGGAAAAATGGAAGACATATGGGTGCATAATAATGTCAGATGGATGGACAGGGCCCACGAAATTAAGTATTATTAACTTCATGGTTTATTCTAAAGGGACCACAGTGTTCCTTAAGTCAGTCGATGCATCGAACTATATCAAAGACCACAAGTATATATAAGAGCTTTTGAAGACTATTATCAAAGAAGTCGATAAGGAAAATGTGGTCCAAATTGTCACAGATAATGGGTCGGCATTCATGAAAGCAGGGAAACAATTGATGAAGAAATATAACTTATATTGGACTTCGTGTGTGGCGCACTGTATCGACTTAATCTTTGAAGACATCGGTAAAAGACCTAGTGTTATCGAGGTGATAAACAATGCTCGCAAGATAACTAACTTCATTTACAATCATGGTTGGTTACTAGCACAAATGAGAAAGTATTGTGGTGGAGACATTGTTCGACCAAGAGCTACAAGGTTTGCTACCAATTATATTGCTCTTGACAGTCTTCTCAAAAAAAGGGTTGATTTGAAAAAATTGTTTGAGTGATGAATGGGCACAACACAAACTTAGTCAAACAAAACTTGGACGAGAATTGGAGCAATTATTGTTTGACCATACGTATTGGGACAGATTGACAAATATAGTTTCATTATATGAGTCATTATACGTGGTGCTTCGACTTGTGGATTCTGAAGTTGTTCCCACAATGCCATTTGTGTACGAGCTTATGCACGTGATGAAAGAGAACCTTATTCGTCAAGGAGCTGGAGATTGGATGTTCAAAATAATACAAGATGGTTGGGAGAAAACACTAAAACATCCACTTCATGTAGCAAGTACTTAAATACTATATATCTTTATAAGTTTTTACTTTGTATTTAAGTTTCTTTTAAAAAAAATACTAACTCTACTAAATTTTATTGTAGCATACTTCTTAAATCCAAGATTTCAATATAGGCGTGGAGTTGGTAGTGATCCGGAACTACTTCAAGCTGTCCATGATGTTTTTGCAAAATTAGATCCAACTACTGAATCGCTTGGTCAATTTGGAAATGAGGTGAATAAAAAATTGTTATTTTTGTCAATAAAACAATAATTTCATTCATCAATTTATTTGAACGTTTACTAACAAATTAAATGTTGAATACATAGCTTGTACTTTTTCGAGATGCAAAAAGAGGATTCGGTGATCGAGCGACAATTGCATCAAGGTCAACCATGGTGCCCGGTGAGTCTTTATAGGAAAAAATTGATTATTATTATTGTAAATTCACCACATAAGTATTTATATGATTATCAAATTCGTTGCAGTTGAATGGTGGTTTATGTATGGGAATCAAACACCTACATTGAGAAAGTTAGTCATCAAAGTTCTCTCACAAATTGCGTCATCTTCTGCATGTGAGAGAAATTGAAGCATGTTTGCTTTCATCCACACAAAGCAACGAAATCGTTTGGCTTACCCTCGATTGGAGCAATTAGTGTTTTGTTACTATAATATGAGGCTAAAGTTACGCGATAGAGGCAGAAAATGATCGAGTTGCTGAAAAAGATTACCTTGATCTTCTTGACATTTTAGCCAAGGTAGGTGAAGAAGAAGATAATCAGTTGTTCTAGTGGGTTAGGCCTATACACTTGGATGACGAAGTTGGAAATCCTGATCCACGAATTGCCGCTCATGCTCTAGAATTTGGAGTTAATGTTGAACGTGTGTTGTCCGAAGAAGTTCACTCTGAAAGTTTTAGCAAAAATACTGATGATTCACTTCATGCGGCATTGCATTCCCACCAAGAGATTGACTCCACAAGTGCTAGCCATAGTAGTAGACCTAGTGTTGCAGGTACTTCTACTTCTAGTTACGATGGTTCAAGAGGTGGAATTGATGATGGAGGTGATAATGGGGGAAGAGATATTGATGAACGTCGACATAGTCAATATCCAATCAGCCAATTTACTTGTGAAAATGATTTCACACACTGTACACAGGATGAAGACCATGGCTCTAGAAGAGCTGGTCCAGGCATAGGAGCTATTGGGAGGCCTTATAGAGGAAGAGAACGAATGATGGAACCATATAACGAGGAGTTACTTTCAGGGAGTTTTGAATCTATGAGTATAGGGACTCAATTTAGTGACTCCTCGAATGAGGCTAACGTCTACCCTCCTCATGTGATGAGTTATGGTCAACCTTCAAGTTCAACAGATGAAGAGTATGGTATGTCGCGTTATTCCCCTTCCAGACAAATACCATACCAAATTCCATATCAGATGGAAGAAGGATTTGGCGTTAACACATGGGTGAACTTTGAGTATCCTATCCATGTAGAGGTAGTAGGCAGGACTCAAGAGATATATGCATGGCATGTTAGAATTTATAACCAATATTATCGAGGCTCATTGAGTTGGTACCAATATTGTCTCCAACAATAAGCCGGGGTTCCTTCATCTATCAATCCCATTGAACCACATCGATCCTCATTTTGGTACTAAAGGGACATTGCAATGTAATGTGTACAAATTATTGTTATTTAATGAAATGAAGTATTTTATGTGACTTTATAATGAGAACAATTATGAAATTAACATTTCTTATAGATCAACATGATATAATTACATCTAATATCGTAAATTATACCATATGTATATCAAATTTTTCAATAAAACAACTTTAAAATGTCTATTATACATCTAATTATATTATTATGAGATTTTTCTTGCATTTCCATGAGTTTTTAACAATTTTAAGCCTACCGATATTTTTTTCTAGAATATCCGCCGATATATCTTTGATATATCCGATTTATCCGTAAAATCGAAGTACCAATATATCCGTGATTACCGATATTTTCATCCTTGACTGGTATGACGTATTCTGTGGCGATAGAAAAACAACTACTTTTAGCCCCTAAAACTTCACCAAACTCCAACTACTTTTAGCCTATTAAAATATCCAATTACACAAATACCTGATAGAAAAGCAAGCAAAGTCCACCCCTCATCCAAAAATCTAAAACATTTTCTTTAACCAAATTTGGCCAAAACAAATCCAATGTATGCATATTTCACTCATACAACTAACTAATATACCATTTAGGTTATCCAAAAATATAACTTTAAAAATGTTTTCTTTCTCCAAACCATCCAAGAAAAAAAAAATTAAATAACCCAACTCTATCTTTCCACTAAAAAAAAATATATGTTTAAACAATTGCGAAAATAAACACATTCACATTGGAAATCCCAGAAAATAAAATAAGAACATTTAACTAGAATAAACACATTTTAGTTGCAAAAATGACACCAAAAAACAAGGATAGAGACAAAAAAATAAAATCACAAAGAAAAAGCCATAACAAACCTTCTTTTGTTCCACCGATCACCACCTATCTATACACATTCAAGTACGGTAGTCGAAATCCAACTTTGAAATGCTAGCTATTGGTAGATTTTAGCTTTAGAGCTACTTTGTCGTCGAAAATCTCCTCTTTCCCACCCACAACAATTTTCTCTTCGTGAAGATCTTGTTTAGGTTCATATTTAGTTACTTATTTCAGACTTATGGATTTTGTTGAAATTAAGAGATTGTATATTTTTAATGCCTTCTTTGGGGCTGTGATGAATTGATGGATTATGGCTCAGAACGGAAGAGAAAACAAAATTGGTTTTTAGAGTTAGGGTTTGGTTTTTATTTTTCAGCAAATATTTTTAAAAAAACCAATCCATGTGGATTATCTAGTTAGATGGTGACATGTACATGTGTCATATCATCAGCTTAAGTGGACAACTGACTTGGAGCTTGCTCATGTGGTTTTTCTAAGTGGATGATCCAATTGGAAGTGCTATCAAAGTGTAGGGGCATTTTTGAAAGGCTCTCAAAATCACTATTACAATGTATGGAAAGACAATTTTTTTCCCCCAAATTCCACTAAACTTGAAAAGTAAAAAGTAAAATTCTCAAAAGGGAATTTTTTGCCCCCTAATGTATGGTTACATAAATTTCCCTTAATAAAATAAATAAAAAACCAAAATCTTATTTTGAAAGTTTTTTTTTTAAAATTAAATATATTTTTTTCTATTAACTTGAAAGTGTAAATATAAATAATTTTTGAATTAACATTTTATTCTAATTTTAAAATTATATTTATTTTTAAAATAACATATTATTACTTGATAAAATAGTAACATATTACAAAATCTTATTTAATTCATAGTATTGTTGTTACCATATAAAATAATAGAGTTTAATCTAATCTAATTCGATATTACTATATAAAATGATGCATTTACCAAATTTGTCTCACATTCATAATTCCCAAACACCACCCACACCCACGAAGACCAAAAACAAAGAGAGGAGAAAAACATGCTTGATCATGGAGATTGTACAAGCGAAAATTAGAGAGAAATGAGAGAAGGATTGTCGAAACCTCACCATCGATGGAAAAGACTAACGTCTCTCACACCATATTGAACCACTGCATTATGTTAGTCGATTATTGTAGGGTTAGTGATGAAATTCCCTTATCCCATTTCCTTTTCTTATCAATCTCCAAAACTCAATCATAGACCATCAATTTTATTTCTTCATTCGTTGTCTTCATTTCATGGATCTTGATTTTTTTTTTTTTTTTTTTGAGTCTCTATCTTTTTAGAATTTTTTTTTATCTATTATGGTTGTTTCTTTTGTTCTAATTTGAAAGCAAAAAAAATGAGGCATTTGAGATTTGTTGGTAATATGTTGGATGTTGGTGTGTGCTGGTAATTAATATGTTGGATGTTGGTGGTAGAGACATCACACTGCAGAGAATGAGACATTTAGAACACCGAGAACTTCTCTTTTGAAACTAAGGAGAACAATCCGCTTTCTTTGTTTTTTAAATTGTAGAAAAAAACTCCAAAAACATCTTTAAATTATTTTATAGGAATAAGGGTTTTGAGAACACGAAGAACACTAAGGACAAAACAAGACTCCCTTCCCAAACGAACTTTTTAGTATTTCCTATTCTTGAGAACAAAAAACAATTCTCAAAAACACTTCCTAAACAGGCCCATAACAATTAGGTCATCTCTATGAGGTGGATTAACTGTGCTCAAGGTACAAATTTTAGGATCTAAGTATTAGTTGGAAGTTCGAATAAAATCATTTTTTTAAATAAGAGAGGAGATGGAGACTTAGAAATCGGAAAAAAAAAAAATAATAATAAAAAAAAAAAAAAAAAAAAAAACAACAACAACAACAACAAACTAATTAAGTAAAAAAAAAAAATGAACTCTAAAGGCAATCTCTAATTCAACTCACCAATAGGGCTCTGATTCTGTGCTTGTGGTTTTAAAACCAAACCAAAAGTTTACACCAACCTGAGGGTTCCAATTAACATGAACATTGACTGCCTTAACAAAAGATAGACTTGGTTTAACTACTCCTTTTGGTCCTTGTAGTTAGATAATTTAAGTAGATTTTTTCTCATTTCAACAGGTTTGCATTTGGTTTATGAGGTTGAAGGAGTTAAGGCCAAGGTTGCTTAACTTGCAGTCCTCACAACCATAGCCTTTACTCCCCACAAAAACTCATTTTGATCCTCGTGATTGCAGACTTAGGCTAATGAAGACTTCTTTTAGTCCTCATGATCACTAACATAAGATATGATCCTTTCCACCATTAACAACTAAACTATTGGTGAACTACATTGAGATGTGGAGATCTCAGCACCTTTTATCCTTTGAATCTTAAAACATAGAAAGAAACACAACTAAATCAAGAAAACACAAAAACGAAGACTAAAAAAAAACTAAAAAGAAGATATTCATGAAATAAAACTAAAATAAATTACATAAAAAAAAACTACAACCCAACTTATTTCCCTATCAATCCCCCTTCTTTCTAAGAGTCTCTGTTGTTTACAATTATCATATTTATAAACGATAAAACCTCTCTCCTCCTCATTGTTCATGAAGTTATCCTTACTTATTACGCCTTCTACCCATGTTGATAACATAGCGGCACAACCATAGATCAAGAGATGTCAACGTGGAGTAGGCAACAACTATGCTTCTTATCGCATCAATGCAACATGGTGATGTGATGCACTATTTACTATGTAGCCTTGGTGAGGATACAAAGATAGAAAGATGTAACATGTGCGCAAGGTGGAGTGATCAAGACAATGCACTGAGATTGAGGTTATTTGGGATGTGCTTCATAGATGAAGGAGAGAGCACACTTTATTGACTGGGGATGTGCGTTACTTTATTAAATCAAAATTGTACACTTATGGTGGTTGGGTGTGGCTTGGCTTATTAATGAACTATTTGGCACTTATGAGTGGTACGCATTGTGAGTGTTGTGCAAACTAAGGTAAGGAGATGCACTCCTTTCTTGGTGCACTTAAATGGTGCGCAATTGTTGAATCATCCAAGAAAGGTAAGCTATTCACCTAAGTGCACTTAAGTGTGCAATTAGAATAAAGACCCTCTAGTGCATTATGTAGATTAAGTCTCTAAGTGCGCAATCCAATTCACCACTTAAAGGTGCACAATCTTAAGTGTGTTTCTCAAAGTGCTCAAATCAGATTAGTGTTCTTAGAGTGCGTAGTCTACACTCTACTTAGTATGCCAATAGAAGTTTGGACCAAACCGAAGTGCACTTTTGGTGATAGTGTTCCCTTACTTAGGTGCTTCCTTCTCCATGAAGTGTTGGAAATGTACCAAACAAACATATTAAAATGAATTTTTCTAAGGCATTAACAATAAACTAAATGCCTAGCCCGTCATAAGTACCTCAAACACAATGAAATTGGCTCTTTGAGAGACATGTTGCCACAGATTTTATTTTATGGAAAAATGATTTATTTTTTTTATAAAATTAAATTTTATAATTAAAAATAATTGCTCATGGACTTATAGAAATAAACTCACCACAAATAATTTTTTGTGGAAAAAAATCTTCTACCATAAAATGCTCTTTTTTTTTATCATAAATTAATTTGTTATTGTGAATTCATATGTTGTTGAGGGTTGCTTGGTGTTTGAAGTTTATTTTTTTTTTGTTTGATTTGTGAAAAAACACATTTTGAACCAAAGTGAACATTTTGATTATAGTTTGATTTACAAAGCATAATTTAATAGTTCTTTATAAATGAATCTTAACCATAGTTAAGATGAAATTTTAGATTCACAACTTAACTATAATTAAGTCCAAATGACCATTTTGATTTTGAGAACCTAGCTTTCTAGCTTTTTGTAAATGATAATCATAAATTATTTAGGTAAAAAAGAGAGAATTTAACTGTCTCGGTAAACATTCTAATTTTAGAGAACTTAATATGCAAATGAAACTTAATCAACCATAGTTAAAGTGAATATTTTGATTGAAAACTCAATCATAGTTAAGTTCTTTGTAAATTACAAGTCAGCCATAATAAGCAAATATTTAATTGAAAACTTAATAGTAGTTAAGTTCTTTGTAAATGAAACTTAATCATAGTGAACTTTCAGTGAATATCCTGACCAAGAACTTAATCTTAGTTAAGTTCTTCATAAATTAATCCTAACCATAGTTAAGTCCATGCAAATATTTTGATTCAGAACTCTACTTTAATTAAGTTGTTTATGAATAAAACTTAACTATGATTAAATTCAAATGAACATTCTAATTGAGAATTTACTTACTAGTAATAATAAAACCATCATAATTTTCTATACATGGGATTCATTGTTTACTATTTGTTGGAAAAATATTTTGGGTTACTCATAATACTTTATAAAAACAACTGAAAAACACTTGAAATTTGTTCTAAAAAACAACTTATTTTTATGACAAATTTTGAAAAACTATTTTCCATCAATAGTCTACCCAAATGTATTTTTTAAGCTAGGAAAGTGTTTTTTGTTTTCAAAAAATAGCTACAACCATGAAACAAGCCAAAAAAAATTCTCTTATAGTATTGACCTAACAAAGGCACAAATAATGCTTAATTTGGTTATGTAGATGTTTGTGACTAATTTTATTTATAGAGAACAACTTTTGATTGTTTGTATGAGAAATCAAGATGATCAATCGTGAAACACCTAATATGAGAATAGAAGTTTAGGATATAGCATTAGGATTTTTATTATTATTATTATTTTTTAATGCTCTTGATGTTTTGAAATTGAGTGAAACACCTAGTATTTAAATTTAAATTGGTTTTAAGATACAAAGTATTTTGAATAGGCCTTGATAAGTGAGATCAGAGAATTTCCCTTCTCTCATGAGATCTGAAATCTAAATTGTCAATTTTCACTTAATGTTTTTCATATCTTAGGTAGTTTATCAAATAACTTATTTCAAGCAATTATATACACATAATGGATTTTATTTATTTATTTATTTTGGCTATGATAATTAATGAATTATTTAATCTTTTTATATAAATAATTTTTTAAGTGTTCAAGAATTTGACATATATATCTAATTTATCATATTTGATAATAATATTGTCAATAAAAAAAATATGAATTTTATACATTTATTATTAAATTACATCAAATATTATTTCATAATAATATTATGATATTTAATTATAATATGTGTAATTTTAAAATATATTTAATGTTAAAATTAAAATTCATTTAATTTGATTGTATTAAATGCTATAAAATAAGCGATGATAAATTTTTTTAATATTTATATTTTTATATATAAATGATATAGAAAAAAAAAGTTAAGAAAATCATCACCATAATTTTTATATTTTTAGTGGTCAATTAAATTAAATTTAAAAATAAATAATTAGAATTAATTTATTTATTAAAATATTTTGTTTTTATGACTGTCTTAGAATTAATTTTTATTTAATATTATATAGAATTGGAGTGGGGTGGAATAAAGTCAAACTCTCAAAACCATCCTGAAGTGAATGGAATAAGGTTATGTTTTGAAAATCATTGAAGAGTTGGAAGACCTTTAGGGGGTGTTTGGTACATGGGAATAGGGAGTGAGAATAGACATCTCATTCCTTTTCTCCCTTATTCCTATGTTTGGATAAATGTTAAGAAGGCGGAAATGAAATAAAAAATTATTCCCGCAGAAATGAAATCCAACTTATGAGTCGGATTTGCATTCATTAAAAGTGGGTGGTATTCTGATTCATTAAACCTATTTGATAATATAAAATAACCTAAATTACTATTTTACCCTCTTATCTTGTGCTTCAAACCCGATGTTTATCTTCTTTGTAAAGGTAGAGATCCATTCATCATCCACTTCTTATCTTCTTTGCAAAGCCAGAGACCCACTCATCATCCAATTCTCTACAACAAGTGATTCTTCCAAATTGAATCAATTAAACCTTCCACGATATTTAAAAAAAAAAAAATCAATTTCTAATTTATAGGGTTTTGGATGTTCATTTTGATTGTTGGATCTAGGATTCGTCATTGTTTGCTCCAACTAGGTTCTAAAAACTCCCTTCTACATCTTCGATCAGGTTTACCTTATTTTCTCTTTCTTCTTCTACTTCTTTATATGTGTTTCTTCTTTTCTATAAATCGATTAATTTTTTTTTTATTAATTTATGTTTGGAATCTTTGATGTTTCTTTATCTTGTATTAATGGAAACTGGAGAGAAAAATTGAAATGGTTGGAAAAAGATTTTTCGATTTCACGTGTTTACAATATTGAAAATTTTTAATGGTTAGGAAAAAAATAAAAAGAAAAAAACAAACAAAAACAAAACTTTTGGTAAAATATAAATTTTTTTTTATATTTTTTTCTTTTTTTTTTCTTAGTAAAATATAATTCTATAGCTTTTTTGCATGACAAATTATTTAAAATTTTGATAAAAAAAAATGAATATTTAAAATTTTTTAAGGTTATGGATTTTATCGGATATGATACTTGTTAAAAATTAGAATAAATTTGAATTCTTTTATTTCCTCTTTTGAAAATAGGAAAAACATTTGCTAGCTTTGAGAATTTAAATATTATAATAAATAATTTTTTTTTGAAAAATATAATTTTATAACTGCTTAAGCATGACAAATTATTCAAATTTTTAATAAAAATAATAATTGAATATTTGTGCATTAGGGTTATACGATTTTTTATGGTTAATTTTTTATTTATTGAGTATATATATATTTTTTAGTCTTATTATTTAATAACAAAAAACCTCTCAAATTTTATTTTTTTAAAATAAAAGTAAAAATAAAAAAATATTTTAAATTATATGTAAGGATATTATTGTAAATTTATTTCTTTTTCATTTCCATTCCTATTATTATCAAACATTGAAATGGAAACAAATAATCATTCCAATCTTGCATTCCTAAGTTCATCCAAATGTTAGAAATGGAATCATAAAATTCATTCCATTCCACTAAGAAATAGGAAAGGAAACAAAATATTATTTCCATTCCCTATTCCGACGTACCAAACACCCCTCCAGTCCTAACCTTCAGTAATATTATTTTTTAATTAAAATTAATTTTATATGAGATTTGAAAGAGTATATTTGGATAATCCTTAGTATATTTCTAAAAAAGAATTTATAATCATTTTTTTTTAATTATTGTGAAAAAAAATAAAATTTATGCACTAAAAGTGAGAGGATAGTCATATATCAAGAGCAATGCTGCATCTTCTTCTCATTTTGTAGTTGGATATCAGTTTTGGGAATGCCCAAAATTCTACTTGGGCATTAAAATTTGGATCAATACAAAAATCCATAAACAATTTCTAATACTCTGCCAAATATGTCCCAACAAAAAGAAAAACTTCATTGCATTTCAAGTTGATATATGTGATATACATATCCATGAATAATAAATTTATTCTTTTTTATTAAAACAAATAATTTTGATTAAAAAAGTTAATTTTGTGATTAGAAAAAAATAAAAATTACTAATAAAATGTATTGTAAAATAATATTAATATATACAAATTATTTTCTATATTTAACAACATAATATAATTGTTTATTTATAAATTTTAAATAGCTTAATCATAAATATTATTAATAAACAAATAAAACTTTCTTACTAAATTATATATTATAGAACAATCTTCAAATAATACTAAATTGTGAGATTTTATACTTTTTTTTAATAGTAAATATTAGATTGAATATAATTTTTATTTTAAAAAATATCCAACATTGAAATAAAATTTATTTTCATTTCATTTTTATTCTTTTCATAAGCTAAATATAAACATTTCATGACATATGCCATGAGATTAGGTGCTTTGAATATCATTCCATTGATAAAATACTTAAAAATATCATATCCCATTAAAAATAATATATATAAAATGCATATAACTTTTAAAATATATAATAAATCATAAATCAAGATTACATAAAATAATTACCCAAAAAAAAAAAAAAAAGTTGGTCTAGCTTGATGAGGCATGTGGGAACATGTTGTAAAACCCCTCGCTACATGCAGGTACCAATGATGTATAATAGTTCCAAGATATAACCATAATTAGCTCACAATAGTATCTTCTCTACGAAAATGTACATGGGAAGACGAGGTAGAACCCATCAACAATCAAATTGCTTAGAAAAATATGTAGATTTAAGATGAAAAGATATAAAAAAAACAATGAGATATGGAGAATAGAAGAATAATATGTAGAGAAGGCAAGACAAAGTAGAACCCATCAACAATCAAATTGCTTAAAAAAAAATTGAAACTGAAGATTTAAGAAGAAAAGATACAAAAAAACAATGAGATATGGAGAAAAGAAGAATGATATGTAGATATTTTAGGATAATTTCAAAGGTAAATTTCGTCTTTTTTATTGAATAAAAGATGATGTTTGTGCATATAATGGATAATAATAATAAGGCTCATAAATCCCCAATTGTTAGAAATATTTGAGCTTATTGAATTACATATTAAATTATAATTTTTTAACCTTAAAAATAATTGACTTTCCAAATTAAATGAAATATATTATAATTATTCTATTTTTAAATTCTTGAAGTTTTAAACTTTTAAATATCATATTTTCAACCATCCCTCATAAAGTTTAAAATTTTATAAATAACAACAAAGACAATAAATAATAAAAGGAAAGAATTGAGCAACTTTATACTATACAATTACTATAGATGCCTTTCGAACTCAAACATATACTTGGTGTTGATATTAAGTCCTTGAACTAGACTTCAACCAATCACACACATAATATTATTATGAGACTAAAAATTATCACAAAGTATTTAGTATCCTCCAATTTCTAAAAATACATTAACGTTATAAATATTCATATTTTATATTATATTTTCAAATTCAACTCTCACATTTGAGAACATAAAATAATTTTCATATCATCGTATAAATAATTTTTTTTCTAAGTATATTTATATAGTCCAAAATTATCTCAGTAAGTCAATTGTAATAGAAAATATTCTATCTTATTGAGAATGCATTTAAATTTTTTATTATTTAAAGTATAGTTTTATTTTAAGAGAATTACCTCAAATCTTTAGTTACAAAACATTATGAATTATTTTTTAAAAAATATTTTTAACTTTGGTGAAAGTAACGATTTTTCTACTGGTCGATTGTTTTGTTAGAAGTGATTTGTAAATGCTCTCACAATTAGTCAATTACTATGAATTTCTTGGCTTTTCAAAAATTGAAATATATTTCCTTCTTACATGCAAATCAACATTCAAACTCTCTACTATGTCGGATCAGTTGACCATTAGCTACTTAGATTTTTTCTTGGTACCTACCATTTTGGTGGTGACATCAACATCATGACCCACCAAACCCTACCAACTTACCAAACTACTCCCACCATATCAGTCCACCTCTCACCAGAAAAACCCTAAATCCATCTGTCGCTCCCTGATAGTTCCACTTTGTTCAGTAGTTTCAAACTTCTGTGCCACCAAACACAGGGTCCCCAAAAGGACACCAAATTCCAGGGCTCTCATTCACAAATCTCCTCCATAATCTTCATCTCCTTGTTGTTTTACTTGCAGAGCCTCTCAAAAGGTAAAAATCTACAGCACAAATGCTTACTTTGAATCTTGTTCCTTGTAGCAATATCACTTTATCCAAGCCAAAAAGCCATCAGTACTCTATAAATGCTCTCCACAGGGCTCAGAACCAAGGTGACTTCCACTTGCCTAGGGGTCTGTTCAACAAGCCCAAGTCTCAGGTAATCTCAAACTTAAGTAGAATCCATGGATACCCTTTTGGGTTTTGTGCAAAACCCAGTTCTCAGATCCATGATACAAGCGCAAAGATCACATCTTTGGACACAACGGGTGAGCACCCATCTGGGGTTGGTGCAAAGCCCAGATCTTGGGTTGCTAAAGCTGCTGAGTTTGAGGGGGAAAGTGAAGTTTCCAAGCCTAACAAGACCCTTCAACTTGGTATTGTGTTTGGGATGTGGTATTTTCAGAATATTGTGTTCAATATCTACAACAAGAAGGTGTTGAATCTGTTCCCCTTTCCATGGCTTCTTGCCTCTTTTCAGCTATTTGTTGGGTCTGTTTGGATGCTCATTCTCTGGTCTTTTAAGCTCCAGCCATGCCCAAAAATCTCAAAACCTTTCATTTTTGCTCTTCTTGGGCCTGCACTGTTTCACACAATAGGCCACATCTCTGCCTGTGTTTCTTTCTCTAAGGTGGCTGTCTCGTTCACCCATGTCATCAAATCTTCAGAACCAGTTTTCTCAGTCATTTTCTCAACCATTTTAGGTGATAACACCTACCCTTTACGTGTCTGGCTTTCAATCCTCCCCATTGTTCTAGGTTGCTCTCTTGCCGCTGTCACCGAAGTCTCCTTCAATTTGCAAGGCCTGTGGGGGGCTTTGATCAGCAATGTGGGGTTCGTTCTTCGCAACATTTACTCAAAGCGAAGCTTAGAGAGCTTCAAGGAAGTGAATGGGCTGAATTTATATGGTTGGATCAGTATAATTTCATTGCTGTATCTGTTTCCTGTGGCAATTTTCGTTGAAGGGACTCAATGGATTGAAGGGTATCACAGAGCAATCCAAGCAGTGGGAAAACCAACCACATTTTATATATGGGTGATGCTGTCCGGGGTGTTTTACCATCTCTACAATCAGTCATCATATCAAGCACTTGATGACATTAGCCCACTGACCTTCTCTGTTGGAAACACAATGAAGAGGGTGGTAGTGATTGTAGCCACTATTTTGGTGTTCAGAAATCCTGTTAAGCCTTTGAATGCGCTTGGATCTGCCATTGCAATTTTTGGGACTTTCTTGTATTCGCAGGCAACATCCAAGAAAAGCCCAAAGAAAATTGAAGGTGAAAAGAGTAGTTAAAATGAAAGTTCAATTGGTCTCTTTACGATTTATTGATTGGAATTGATGGGATTTGCATATCTAGACTTGTTGCTTTTTTCAGGGATGTGGAATTTGATCAAATCTCCTAAATTGTTTCTTGTGTTTTGTGCTCTCTATTTGATATGATCGTTCTCTGAGTTGTTCTGCTACCATTACAATTTTGATGTTGTTTATATTCACATTATGAGCGAACAAAGAAGCAAATAAGATTTAAATGT
This sequence comes from Vitis cinerea var. helleri x Vitis riparia, assembly GCA_946000715.1. Taxonomy (NCBI): domain Eukaryota; kingdom Viridiplantae; phylum Streptophyta; class Magnoliopsida; order Vitales; family Vitaceae; genus Vitis; species Vitis cinerea var. helleri x Vitis riparia. Next base: position 2,856,186 of record OX254006.1, on the reverse strand, counting down.
TGCAATTTGATTATAATTTGCATAAGCATAGCACGACTTAGTGCCTGTGGTTGCACCAAAGTATGGTGGTGTTTCAAGTTCAATTTGATCTTCTTATGAGCAAAACATGAAGATGAAGTACAAGTTCGTATTTGAATTCAAAGCGTTGGGCATGGTTGTGATGCAGACTTATGAAACTTGTTTCCACAGACGGGCTTAATCTATTATCAGTTGTCAATTTCAACATCAAACTATGGCACGAGTCTGTCACAGGACACATGCATTCTTTAAGGGTGTATCACAGATTGTTTGTGTTCTGTGGGACATTTAGGATATCTATTTATGAATAAAAAGGTCTTTGGTAAACCCTTATTTGTGACTCATGAGAAGCCAAATTTTCTAGTTGAGACATTTCGCATGAGGAAGTGATAGAGGTTGGAGGTTACTCAATCTTTTTTAGGCCTACATTTAGAGCTTTTGGGAAGCTTTTACTCTCCACTAAAGGCATTATCTGGTGCAGAACCCATTTTAGGGTTTTGGGTAAGATGTATTGGCAAAAATTTTTAGTTGAGTCATGAGACATTTCAGATGAGAAAGTGATACAAGTAATGGTTGCTTAAGTCTTTTTGAGACCTACATTTAGAGCTTTTGGGAGGGTTTTACTTGCTAGAAATAAAGACTGCATAAGGCATTACCCAGTTCAGATCTCCTTTCTAGGGTTTTTGGTTAAGATGTATTGGTAATCGAATTATTCAAAAGTTATTATAACTTTGTAGAACCCCTAGGACCAAGCACGTTTTGAGAAATTGGACAAGGAAAATGGATCTGTTAAGGTAGGATGTATTGGTACTCCAACGGTTCAGAAGTTATCATATTGACAAAATTTTAAGAAGACTGAAAAGGGAAGTGGATCCCTAAGAATTGGTACACTCCAAGACTTAACGCAAATCCTTGCACCATTTACCATGGGCTCAATTCTACACAAATCATCAGCATTTCTTTTCCACTCAATTCAATGCATTACCTCAATGTGCTTGTTATGGTATTTTTCTGAAGGCTTAATGCCTGAACTGACTTGCTGTCATCTTCAAAGAATTTTGCCACCAATGCTTATTGCCTGACCTTTGCTTTGCTTGAACTCAAGTTGTTTGGGAGCAATTTTTCCGTTTGTCAATCTTACATTTGTCTCTGGTGGTGGCACTATTTCCATTTCTGTTAGCTAGCAAGAGCCTGGAGCTGTGTATTTTCTTTCTCTTTTGTCATTGTTCACTAGGACTTGGACGGTTACTACAGTGAAGAATCAAAGCGTTTCTTCAACTAAATTATACCCTGGTTGGACAGTAAATTTAGTTCACTTTTGGCTTTCATTTGAGGATCAAAATCATTGTGTTACTCTGATTGAAATTCTTTCTCAGGAGAAATAATTGGCCATGAATTCAGCCTATATTTGGCTAGTATTTAACTGGTATATCCTATCTATTATATCAAGATTGCCATCAACGTCTAAAATTCAGTACCACCTTTTTTAGTTTTTCTTAGGAAACTACTGAAACCCCTTGAGCAGCATCTTTGAGGACTGACCCATTTCAAAGATCGCTAGAACAGCATGTGGGGCTCGATAGAAGGAGAAAGGAAGTCTCAAGTCCATAACTTCCCCAAACTTAGCTTTGGTTTAGATCTCTGGTGATATGGAAGTCATGGCCTTCAACATCTATAACAAGGTCTTGAACCTCCCCTGTTTTCAAGGCTTGTAGTCCCGGCTTCTTTCTGTGCGTTAAGACTACTGTCGATAAATGTTTCATTCTCATCCAAATCAGGCGGTCCATCATCTTAATAATGCTTTTCTTGTCCCAATAACAACTTGTTTTGCAGGTGCTTTCTATTGAGAGCATGAAATATGTTTAAATATATTTTAAAAATAATTTTTTTATATAATATTATTTTTAATAAATTTTTTATTTATAGCTTCCTTAAATCCTTGAAGTCTTCTTTTGTTAACTAAAAAAGATTTAACAAATACAAAAGATGGATTTCGAAATCATTTTTTCATTAAACAATAGATAGTAAAATTTGATAAAATTTCAAGTACAATCAATTAGTTATATCTTGAAAAAAGTCATGAAAGCCCAAACACAAACTTTTGTTACGAGTGGGAGGGTTGCGCCAGGCCCTAGCAATAGTGCAACGTAAGGGCGACGCATGAGGACCCCAATAGCAAGCTATTGTGGAGGGACCTCCCCCTAAAAAAATTAATTTAATATCATGTGGGACGATATCGCACGTATCAGATATTAAACTGATAAGAACAGATACTACACTTGATCTTACCCAAAAGGCCGAGAAAGGTATGCTTTGTATGGTCTCTTGGTCGTCCTTTTATATTATGTCTGCTGCACTTTTTTTCTCTTTGTTAGTCAACGTGGGACATAGAGAATAGGGTGTAGTACAACTTACATCTACATTTGCTAGTAATATAATAAAGATGGGAGCCACAACACTTTTTGTTTTTTAAAGGGTACAATGTGTAATGATTTACAAAGATAACATAATATAAGAAATGTTTGACTGAAGTGATAGGGGAAGGGCCTCAAAGATCTCTATATATCAATTGGAGGGATTTTAAGCTAAAAAGAATGGACACGCCAAAATATAATTTATGACTTTTATGCATGAGTGAGAACGACAAGCATAGAGCCTATGACATTGGAAAACAAAAGTAGAGGTTTCGAAGAACAAAGATTAAAAAAGACTTTGGTTGATGGATGACCTTGGTGTCCATGCCAGTTGTGACTTTGCCTTCTTATTCCATTATAGCTAATGGGGTGATAATGGTGGTAGACTAGGTTGAAAGCCACTCATAGACGTTGCCCCTATTCGTGAATGCCAAGGGTGTGGTTGTTGAACTAAGAAGCAGAAAGAATGTTCTTGTTGGAGAATTGATTACCATGAAATTTGTGATTGCCATTACATTGATAGTGATGGTTAAAGTTTCTCCTTCATTTTCCTTGAGTTTGAGGAAGCCTTCATGTTTCATAAGTTTGTCATGAAGTTTTATATGACAACAAATATTTCTTTGGAATCTAGATCAAGGTTGTGAAACACTCTGATAATTATTATTTTTATCATGATAATTATATTATTTATTATTTTTTAATTATAAAAATTACTTAACATATTCCATATGACCCATGTCATCATCTTTTTTAAGGACACAAAACATCTCTATAAATTTGATATGTCCTACTATTATAGTGATATTGATGACACATGTATTATTTTATTTGAAGTCATTAATGTGGCATGAGTTCTTTTTATTTGTGATATGATTAATCCATCAAATTTTGATACATGAAAGTTGTGTTTAAAGGTATTAATGCCACATGGTTTCTTTAATTGATCTACTATATGATAAATTCTTATTTAACTATTTTAAAATATATGTTAATTTATGATTAGTTACCTTTGACACATGAAAGTTAGTAGTCAGACAAATTTTTTCTTCCAAAAAGTGATGATGGGAAGAAAGATGATTCATGGATTACTTAGATTATGGAGGCAAAGAAATTGGGCTCATAACATCAAGGTTTAGTGTGGTTTGGAAAAAAAATTCAAGAGAGAAAAAAAGAATGTTAAAGAACTCATATTTGATTTCACCACCTAAAATACAAAAGAAAATTAAATATAATTAAAAATGATATATTTTTAAATTTTTATTTAATAAAAAAATATAAAAATTGAATTAATTTTTTTTTTCATTTTTTTCTTTATTTTCTTTCCTCCCTATTTTTCATTGGTTTTCTAACAATCAATCATATATAAGATAAATATCTCGAGTAATAAAATGAAAATCCAATAGTCATGACAATCATATTACAAGTCCTTACAAGTCCTTGTAAGGATAAATCCTTACAATCTCATCTGACTCATCCTTCACAAGTCCTTGTGGTTTCTTCAACGAAGGAATCTTCTGAACAATTGGTTTAGGGTGTGATTGCCGATTGGGACGGTTGAATTGGGTATATCTAAATATTTACAAGTTGATTTTAGGAGCAAATTGGAAAGCCAAGAAAAATAAATATATATAAAAGAGTACAATAAATAAAATAAACTTACAGAATAATATAAAAATAGTTTATTAATTTAAAATTTACCTTTTAATTTTTTTAATTTTTATTTATTTTATTTTATTTTTAAAATTTTTTTTCGTTCATATTTTATTCCAAATTTTTCTATAACCAAATTCTAATATGGAATATGATTTACGAGCATGACATTTAAATTCGTCTGCCTGTCGCTTCCTTCTCCTAAAACTTTAGAATAATCGTAAAAGTCCTATTTTTCAGAATCAAAATATCGTTGCATCATCTTTTAGCAATAATATAAATCTTCTTGTCCAAAGCGGTGCACTCTGAAACCTCAGTCAAGTGGCCAAGTATTTGAGCTAGCTATAAATTTTATCTATTTTTGTCTTTCTTTTTTTTTAAAAAAAAAATTAATTTTATTTGTTTATTTTTAAAAGCTTTAAATAGTTATAAATAATTTTAATACAATATGAAAATTGTTAAAATTTGGTAACTTGAATTCTTTTTTTATTAAAAGTTCGTGGTATGACATATGTGATGAATCTAAAATTATGAGATTTTTTAGGTTTTTGGTAGTCGATCCTATCCTATATCCCTAGGGTTATGATGGTTATATTACTATTCGTAACTCTCCTCCTCTTTATATCAATTTTTGATATAGTGAATTTACTTCTCTTTTATTTGTGATTTTTTCTCATTTAGGGTTTTTTACGTAAATATGTGTGTTTTTATTATTTTATTTTTATTGCTTTTTATCGTTATTATGTTATAGAAAACTTATAAAATATTTGAATAAATAAGAAAAAAATGAGTAAAATTATGAATTTTTATATTTTATGAATTTCTGAATTAAACTAACAATTAATGAATAATTTAAGCATTTTAATAATATATGTACATGAGATATTTCGAAAATCTAATAATTGTATTTAGTTATATCCCTTGTAATATATCCCTTGTAATATTTTTTATGGAATGATTATTTTTCATCAATGGATATAGGTATAATTAGTCGAGGCACGTTAAAACTTTGTGTACCATTATATTGATTATTTTATTTTTATATTTTTGAACTAATATTTTTTGCATTAAAGCTTTCACTAGTAGAAAAAAACTGATATTAAATCTTTTACCTACATAACAAATTGGTATCAAAGCCGAGTTGAAGATCTTTGAAAGAATAAAAAAGAACAAAGTATATAAGACGATGACAAAAAGAATTTTAGCTAAAGAAGATGTCATTATTCTTTCATGGGGATGTGACACCAAAAATATATAATATGGAAAGATGTAAAATTGACTCAATGAAATTTGATATAAGGTAGAGATTGTTTAAGTAAAATAAAAATTTAAAAGCAAAAATGAAACTGGAAATTATTTTATTTAAAGAAACCTGGTAGTTGTAAATGATTTATTTTACAAATTTTCCTTGCATCTAAAATTGGCGATACATGACAATTTTTAACGGGAGCTAAAAAACGATATGAAAATGACATGAAATATCATATTCATGCTATGTTCTTAACACTTACTGTGAGACAAATGTACATGACATCATGATTTTCATCGTCTCCACTTCTATCCATCGCCATTTCTTCAATGTACACTCCCCCTTCTACCTCTATAAAAAGCAGGTTACGCCACAGATCTCAGAGATTATAATCATTAGCCATTGATTTTGTTTTATTTTTTCAACAGATCTAGAGGGAGTAGTATCCATAACACACGATCATGTCTATTCCCAATGCCACCATGCTTAACGCCTTTCTCGTGCTTCTCAGCTTCATGGTTACAGTGCTCCTCCAACTCATTAATTTGAGGTTCCAAAAAGAGGCAGATTCAGTGTTCCAAGCCCTCCCCAAAACCACCAAGCTGACTTTTGCAATCCTTATAGCATTTGGCTGGACATGTGGAATTGCGATGTGGGCCGATGATGAGCTCTATCCTGCGTGGGCTGCTCGCATCATCATCGCCATGGTGTTTTTTGCTTGTCTCTTCGTGGCGTCGTTGGCGTCTCTAGCGTTCCCGGATGCATTGCCTTCACTTGGAAGGAGCTGTCAGAGGCTTGGCAAGAGAATCATTGACAAACTTCGCTCTCTCTTCACAAGAATCCGACAATTTTGCTTGAAAAGAAACCCTCCGGTTCTACCATTGACCAAATTGGATACAGGTTATCCGGGGCCTATAGGTACAACTCCACAATACTAATCGTCCTTCCTCATGTTTTCCTTTAATCGGTACACACCCATTCGATCGGATATTCCTTGGGTCCCTGCTGGGTGTTTTTTTTTTTTAACTAAATACACAGCCATTCCTAGTCCTGTTGTATTTCCTGAGTTTGCCTCACAATGGTCTAACAACAAATGAATGTATTTTTTCATTGCTGAATAAATTGAGAGAAAGTGATGTTTCAGCACATGGCCTTTCAGATTAGACCATAATACCTGTTGGATAATCGATTTCCTAAAGAAATGATTCATTAAAAGGGACAAAGATTTCATATTTGTAAATTTAAGTTTCTCTATTTTTTGTCTTGAGAAAAGTACATTTTTGAGATAAATGCCCCTCATTATATTAACTATTTACATATAAGTTTCAAAATAAAATATAATTTTTGCAAGAAGAAGTGAAGATATTTTTGTTCAAAATGAATATTTTTTAAGGTTCAAAAAAATTGAGGGGTTAGATTTACAAAATGAGAATGATCTCTTCCATTTAATCAAATAACCTTTTCCTAAAAGCCTAAACCATTAACATTTATATTCATTATAAAATTTTGTATTATCTTTAAATATTTACTCTCTTTTTTTAATTTTTGGTTTTTAGCTTTTTTATTTTCTTTGTGTGGTATAAAATGGAGTATTTCTCTTTCTATCATAGGTGGTATTTGTTTTTTTAACTTACATTTAAATGAAATTTAATTTAACTTAACTCTAAATACAATTTAATAATATTAAATATTAAATTATTTATTTTTTATTATTTTATTTATATCAAGTATTAAGAAGTATCAAGGTAAGAGTCTAAATATTTTTGTAAACCCCAAAATTTATACCACTTTTATTTTTATATTGATTTTGAACTCAATTTTATCCTTAATTTTTAAATCTTAATTACATATAATATTTTTGACATACTCATTATCTAATTATTAATTATTATTATTATTATTATTTTTTTCTTTTTATTTCTTTCATTTCTCTCTTCTCCCTCCTGTTTATTCCCTACCTACTCTCACTTATCCCCATCCCTCCTACGTCATGGAGACAAACCCCCCTCCCCTCATTTTTCTTAACCTATCCCCCATCCCTCCTACGTCATGGAGATAGCGCTCGTGTAACGACCCGCTCCCAACCATGTAGATATTGTCCGCTTTGGGCCCAAGAGGGCCCTCACGGCTTTAAAACGCGTCTACTTGGTTAAGAGGAGCCTCTACATATATAGCGCCAGGAACTTGCTCCCCTATCCGATGTGGGACATCACAAACACCCCCCTATGCAGACACAACGTCCTCGTTGTATCCCATGGGATTGTGGGGCCAAACAGACAAACACCCCTTACGGAGCCAAACAAACCCCCACACCGGGGTCGGGGATCGGCTCTGATACCATTTGTAACGACCCGCACCCAATCGTGTAGATATTGTCCGCTTTGGGCCCAAGGAGGTCCTCACGGCTTTAAAACGCGTCTACTTGGTTAAGAGGAGTCTCTACATATATAGCGCCAGGAACTTGCTCCCCTATCCGATGTGGGACATCACAAATACCCCCCCCATGCAGACACAACGTCCTCGTTGTGTCCCATGGGATTACAGGGTCAAACAGACAAACACCCCTTACGGGGCCAAACAAACCCCCACACCGGGATTGGGGATCGGCTCTGATGCCATTTGTAACGACCCGCTCCCAACCATGTAGATATTGTCCGCTTTGGGCCCAAAGGGGCCCTCACGGCTTTAAAAAGCGTCTACTTGGTTAAGAGGAGCCTCTACATATATAGCGCTAGGAACTTGCTCCCCTATCCGATGTGGGACATCACAGCCCGCCCCTGCCCCCCCTCTTTCTTCTTCCGTCATTTTTCTTTCTTTTTTTATTGGTTTTCTCTTCTTCCTACAGATTTTCAACTTACCCCCATGACGTACCCCCATCCTACGTCATGGAGACATGCCCCTCACACGTCATGGAGACATCCCCCCCCCCTCTCTTCCATCATTTTTTTTTTTTTTTTATTGGTTTTCTCTTCTTCCTACAGATTTTCAACTTACCCCCATCCCCCTCTCTTTTTTAATTGGTTTTCTCTTCTTCCTACAGATTTTCAACTTTTCGGGAAGGCTGGCAGCTGGGTAAGAAAAGGAAAAAAAAAAAAAAAAACGTGGGGAAAGAGAGGGAAAAAGGAGCTTTGACCCAAAATAGTGCGTTTTAAAAAAAAAATTCCAAAAAATAAAATTGTTTTTAAAATAATGCCCGGTCTAATACGTTTGTGCCACATAAGTTGCCATGTCATAAAACCGTAGTTGGTGACTACGGTTTTATTTTTTTAAAGTGGTTAGAAACCGTAGTTACCAACCACGGTTTTAACTTTAAGTTTAAAGCCGTAGTTGGTGACTGCGGCTTTGACTTTTTTTTAAAATGGTCAAAGCCGTAGTCACCAACTGCGGTTTTAACTTTATATATATTTATATATAACTTTAATTTTTTTAATAAAAATATTATATTATTTTGATTTTAAATATACTTATTTCATTATTTTAAAAATAATAATATATGAAATTAAATAATTGATATTTTTAATTTGATATAAATATATTTTTAAATTTTATTAAAATAATATACTCTATATTTAATATAAATATATTTAGTTAATTATATTTAAATATAAATAAAATATAATAAATTATGAAAGCCTATTAAAAAACAAATAATATAAATTATTATATTAATTAATAATTTTTTATATACTATATGTAAGTAGTATATAATGTCACATGTATATAAGTTCAATTAAGTTTAAAAATTTATCATATTTTAATTTAAGTTCATAATATTATATCGATATGATAATAATTTATTTATATATTTAAATAAATATGCTAAATTTTAAACTTAAATTAAACTTTTATATATATATATCTATGTGTGATATTATATACTACTTACATATAATATATAAAAAAATTATTAATTAATATAATAATTTATATTATTTTTTTCTCCAAATAGGCATTTATAATTTATTTATTTTAAATAAACATAATTTATTATATTTTATTTATATTTAATTTTAATTAAATAATTATATTTATATTAAATATAGTGTCAATTGTTTTAATAAAATTTATTTATATATTATATTAAATATAGTGTCAATTGTTTTAATAAAATTTATTTATATATTTAAATAAAAATGTGATAAATTTTAAACTTAAATTAAACTTTTATATATATGTGTGTGTGTGTGTGTGAGAGAGAGAGAGAGAGAGGTATTATATACCACTTATATATAATATATAAAAAATTATTAATTAATATAATAATTTATATTACTTTTTTATTTTTCTAAATAGGCATTTATAATTTATTTATTTTAAATAAATATAATTTATTATATTTTATTTTAATTAATTAATTATATTTATATTAAATATAGTGCCTATTGTTTTAATAAAATTTTAAAATATATTTTTATATCAAATTAAAATATCAATTATTTAATTTCGTATATTATTATTTTTAAAATAATGAAATAAGTATATTTAAAATCAAAATAATATAATATTTTTATTAAAAAAATTAAAGTTATATATAAATATATATAAAGTTAAAATCGCAGTTGGTGACCACGACTTTGACCATTTTAAAAAAAAGTTAAAGCCGTAGTCACCAACTACGGCTTTAAACTTAAAGTTAAAACCGTGGTTGGTAACTAAGGTTTCTAACCACTTTAGAAAAATAAAACCGTAGTCACCAACTACGGTTTTATGACATGGCAGCTTATGTGACACAGACGCATTAGATCGGACATTATTTTGAAAACAACTTTATTTTTTGGAATTTTTTTTTAAAACGCACTATTTTGGGTCAAAGCTCGGGAAAGAGGGACATCATTTTTCCTTTTTCTTTTTATTGGTTTTCTCTTCTTCCTACAGATTTTTGACTTTTCCCATTTTGAGGGCCCTCCATTTTCTCTCGGGGAAGGTTGGCAGCTGGGTAAGAAAAGAAAAAGAAAACAAAAACGTGGGGGAAAGAGAGGGAAAAAGAGGGGCATTTTGGGAAAGAGGGAGCTTTTCGGGGGGCGGGGAGGATTTTAGGAGAGTGAGAGAGAAAAGAACAGGGGGATGATGTTTTTTGGCCGAAAAATTGAAGCTTGGAAGAGAGAGGTTGACGCGGGTGCTACTGTCCTCTTGGCCATCCTCGTTAACCCTCACGATGTCGCCAAGGTGTGTGTTTTATGTTGTTTTGATTTCTAAATTTTGAAAAGCTTCACTCCACGAAGAATTTCTTGTTATTTAGTCATGTGGACCTTGTATTTTGGCTCATGCGTTTTCCACTTGATGGCGAGTTCGATTTTTATTTGAAAAATTGATTTTATTTATTGTTTGAAAAATGACTTGGAGTCACCACTTATTTTTGTTTTATTTTTAAAGGGTAAACAAAATAAGAAAGAAAAACCCTAAATGTGACTCCTTATTTTGGAAAAGGTGGTCCGTGAAAAACCGGATCGGGTTCGGGGTCAGGTTACTTATTGGGAAGGTACGGTAAAGACCGTAGCACCCCTCTAAGTCCCTAAAGTCGGATCTCTACTAATGAGATGAAGCTAACATGACAATCAATGAGAAAATCAATGAATATTCGAATCAATCATGCACATATGAGTATCAGAATATGCAATAGAGGATAACCGAAGTGAAAGTGGATGCGTACCTGATTAGCAAACGGCAACGCGCTATCACAAAATGGGAAATTTGCATAGTAATGAGCATAAAGTATATCACTCATATCACCCAACCAGATAAAGGAGCACCAATATCATGCATGATATTATTTCAATTTCAGTCTTATTTTAAAGGAAATTCATTTGATGTCGGGCCCCCACCAAAACCTAGTCTATTTTGAGTGAATCAATTTCGTAAATTCTATTGTCAAGAATTATGAAAAATAAATTCACACTTATTTTAAAATATTTTGAAAATCAAAGAAAATTCAAAAGTGGTTCGCCAAAAAAAAAAATGGCTACCAAATTTTATTAAAAATGGGGATGTTGGTATCTAAAAACCCTAAGGATGGAAATTTTGATGACTAGAAATCATTTAAAAAAATCAGAAGTTGGAAAATCATTTCAAAACGGGGTTGGAAATTATTATTTTGAAATCAAAGGGAAAGAGTTTGAGGGGGTGGCACATGGCTCAAAAATGACATGCCCAAAAGGTGGCTTTATAAGCTGGAAACAAACAGAAGTGGGTCCAAGGTAGAATGATTAGTTTGAGAGGATGGAATGACAATTATGACATGAACGGGGAAAGCAGACCAGAAACAGCATGCTTAACACTCATTCCAATCAGCTGCTGATTTGTTGAGGCCAATCCTGATGCTTGCACTTTGCCTTTGATTTTGCTATCCTTTTGACTTAAAACCTTGGCAAAAAGTTGGTTCTTATCCTCCAAGATAACGGAAGTGTCAGGAATTCGCAGTGCTCGGTGCCAAGACGTGGAAGCAATACATCCTTCCTTAACATTCTGAAAGGAATCACTTTCATCTGCATAGCGATCAAGCCAGTAGCTTGAGTGCAGCTCAGTTGTTAGCTTATGCACTAACCCATCAACCCTCTGGACTGCACCAAGATGTGAATCATCATATGGTTTGACTTTCAGCTTCACATGATATACTTCTAGGGCGCCTGATACCTCCTGGCTTGCAAGTGGAAGTGTTTTCATCATATCAAACCACATTTCTATCTTAGGCATCCACAATGCCTTGAAGTACTCTATGAAAGAAGTTTGATCAACAAAGTCCTGGGTGAATTCTTTCGAGGCAACCAGAGAATCCACTCCACTCCAAGTGCTATAGACAATTTTTCCCAGCCGTTAAAACATCTCCTTCTGAACTTCAACATTGCTGCTTTTCTTGATGATATTCCTTAGCCATGATCTACGGACATGCCAGAGGGAAAATAGCAAAGGGCAGCAAAATACATCCATCATGGAATCAATCGCTGCTGCTGCAATTGGGCTCCAAAGACGTGGGACATATCATTATCCTAGTCAGATTGACAAATCTGTCTAAAAAAATGGTAAGAGACACCTGTGCATTTCAGCTGGTTCAATTGTCCTTTCTTGATCTCTTTACTGTGCTTCTCTGCCTGAAAACCGTTTACTCAAGCATGGCAAGCTACATTTTTCACCATCATCCTTACCAGATACTGCCTCTACAACTTTTGTCATCGATGAGCTTCCAGGACCAGATTGTTCAGGTTCAGAACCCAAATCCTTATTGTTAGAGACCCTCTGTCTCTTGCATTCTGCTTCCTCAACTCTAACCAACATGACATGATAATCTAAAGCAACGAAGCCTGCCATGTTTCTGTTATCTGGCCCATAATCCACATATTCACCTTCGCCATCTTCCCCACCAAGGTTTTCCCAAGTGTATTCAATCGATTCCCTTAGTTTTCCATCTTCATACTGAGAATTTTAATCCATCTAAAGCTCACTCGCCTTTTTAATCCTAACTACAATATCATGATCGTCTTGAGAAACACCAGAATCACAGCCACTGCCAGCCACTTTATCAGGATGATCCTCAAGATCATTGGGAACACTTATGCACCCACTATCTGGACGAGCCACAAGGTGGAGAACCACCTTTTTCATTACGAGATTACGTGCAGGAGAATATATATAAAAAAAAAAAAAGTTATGGATGAGAGTGAGGTTAAGAGAGAGAGGAGCAAATTTAGCGGGGTGATTGGATGGAACTATGCATGGAGAGTGATGGATGTGGTGAGCTTGAAACAGGCAGTGGGTGAAGTATCATAGGCGTGATGGGTATGAATGGTTTAGTAGGTATGAATCAAACGGGTTAGATGGAGGGTAGAATGGGTGAGCTTGGAACTTTAAAGAAGGTTGTGGACGACTTTTGAGGCTATGCATGGTGAGAGAAATAAGGTATGGGTTGATGGAATGAGTGGCGAAAATTAGCTTGGCCATGCGAAGATGAAGAAGACGTCACCCACTGGATATTCGATTTTTGTCAACATGACGAAGGAAGTCAATGATGGTCATTTGACTATAAAAGGTCCGAGATCCCTCTGCTGCACCTCTGAAACCCATCTTTTCAAAAATTCCTACTCCACGCAGCGCCCAAAGAAAATCAAACCCGATATTAATTGAACACAACAATCCAAAATTGCTCTGGTTTCTAACCAACCTCTACCCTTCACAAACAATTACTTTTAGCATGCCCACTGGCTCCCCCATAATCAACTTCTATAGGTGCATCAACTTGCTAAAGAATACAACCACTTGTTTTTATTCTGGGGTTATGGTTTGCGACTGCCGGAGATTGGGCTCTAGCAAAAACCGACGATCTAAGGTGGTGGTGGGGGATATGGTGGTGAGGTAGAGGACGGGTATGATAGGCATGAACAATGAGTGGGATGGCTGAAAAATGATTTAACAAATGAATGGGTATTAATTAATGGGATGAGTGACAGAATATGGAGATATAAGGGGCATGAGAGATGGAAGGTGATGAGAGAAGCATGGGTATGGATTAGTTGGATGAGTGGAAGTGGAGTGATAAAAATGGGCTTGATAGGTGTGAGAGAAAGGATGTGAACAGCATGGGAGAAATGTAGGCGTGGAATCAATGGATTGGATGAAGGAGGTTAATGAAAAGGGTAGTGGGTGCTCACTGTCCACTTCGGTGGCAGCAATCATGACCAAAATGGTGCACACTGCCATCACAATAACGAACGGCACCATGGAGCAGCTGCTGGTCTTAATTCCTCATCAATCCTTCCAGATTCCTCATCCTTAGCAACCATCACAACAGGAACCACAACATCCTTGATCTTGACTTCAATGTAAGGCTTCCCATCCTTATTCAGAGAAACTACTGGTATTTGCAAGTGAGAGAAGGCAGCCACTGCTGCAAGTAAAACAACATCAAACAGAGAGCCATCTGTATCCGAGCAATATATGTCCAGGTAGGCCATCCAAGCAGCTTTTCCACTGACCAAGGATAATTCTTTCAAATTAATCATGCCAGGACTCAAAATAGTGTCAGATAGTTGCTTTGAAACAACCGGAGCTTCCTCAGCTGGCCCGCCGGGCCTGACAAGTAGAGAACAACTTGGAGACATGTAGACAGCTCAAGAACAAAAGTGATGGACAACATCTTTAGTTTCAGTGGCAAATGGCTTTGCATGCTAGCATCTTTGACAAACCACTAGGTGATACTTCGTAGTACACATTTTCATGCAACCATAAATATCCGTGGCAGCAGTACCTCTAAACTCTGAATATCCCAAACTTCCTTTCAAACAGGCATTGCAGGAGGTAGATTTGGCGGACACTAGCTCCCACTAATGCTACAGATTCAAACATAGCCTTGTGGACTGCTCTTTGGCTCATTCCTTCATTCACTGTTGCCTGGCGTTCAGTCTGAGCCTCTAACCAATGTTATTCACACTGGATGTTATAAAGAGCTTCCTCCAACTTTACAATCTGTTCCAGCAGCGGGTTGAAATGCTCTTCTTGATCTGGTTTTCAGTCAGGAATCTCACAATCCAATTGCCCAGTTCCGAAGCTTCAAGATGCCCACAAGCTGAAATAACACTCACCAATGGTCACCTCATCTGGTGTCGACTGCTTGGCTGTGATCATCTTTGAAAAGCTCGATTGCCTCAGCAGATTACCCACTTAGAGCATAACCGGCAATCATGGAATTTGCAGTCAAACCCAGATCTCCTCTCTCACAGTTCATGCATTGAACACGGTCCAGGAACAAGGAGTCTGTCATTTACTGTACAAAGTTCTTCTATTGTGAGTCTATTTCGTTCTCACCAATGTTTGCCACATTCTCAAGCAAAGACTCCTGGAATCCCAAAAGCTACTGGTACCCCTTCAGACATTCTCAGATTTAGATTCAGTAGCTACTAACCTCCTCTTCATATCTTCATCATTCTCTATCAGCCAATCCCCCCAGATTTCCAGTCTTAAAGCTTGAAAGTCTCTTTCAAAGGAAAACAGAGGAACAAGAGAAAAGAAGCAGGAACAGAGCATGGAATATTTAACAAATATGTGGAAACCATTTCATCATTTTATCCATGGATATAACAATTAGTGGGTCAAGATGGAAGAGGTTTACTGGGGTAAAACATAAAAATGCAGCAAGCTTTTCAAATACTAAACCAATAATCATCAAAACAAGACAACCCAACAAGCTAAGCTGAAATCACTGAGAAATGAGATAAGAGAAATATGAAAGGTGAGAATATACGGGAAAACCATAAGTGGCCATACCTGAAAGCCTCTTTTCCTACTCCAGCAACTACTAGGCTCCTCTCACAAAGAAGAGCCAGCTGATTCCCTACGCTCTTCTTGGCACCTTGCCCAGTAAAATATTTCACCTATAGCAACTCCCTCTCTCAAGCAACCTCAAAAATCCTTTCTCTTCAGACTTCTCTTTAGGAAAACGAGAATATCTCCCTGTAACTCTACACAGAATATCCTTAAAAACTCACTATGCCTCCTTGCAACTCCCAACCTGATACTCACTGTAACTCTCTCACAAGCAGCCCCCAAAATCTACTATCTCACCCAAACCTCTCTTCTCTCCCAAGCCCCCCTCTCCGGTTCCTTTTTTTTTCTTCCTTTCCTTTTCCCACCAAATCTCCTCACCTGCAGACGCTCTTTTCCTCCCCTAACTAGCAGCCAAAAAGCCCCTCTCAAAAGCCCCACCTCCTCTGCAGATCCGCTCCTCAACAGAAACGCACTCCTCTCTAACTGTCTACAGCTTTCTCAACTCCCCTTTACAGGTGTCGAATTCTGATAGCTCCTCAAAGCACTAACCTGATTCTCTGTCAGCCTCTCCAAAGACGCCACGTGGTCTCCCGGGATCGTGCCACCTGACCAAATAACCTGCATGAAAGGTGAGAAAGAAAGTGCCCCAAAATGGGGCTCTACAAGTCCTCTTATTGATTTTTTGAGATGTCCATTAGGCTAATCATCATTTTATTCTTCAATTTTTCTCTTTGAGTTTTATGAGGTTTTGAAGATTCCAGTTTTTGGCTCTACTCATAATTATTGTGTTTGCATTGATTTTTTATTTTTTTATTTTATTTTTAGGTATAATCCTGTTCTTAATAATGCTTTTCTTGTCCCAATAACAACTTGTTTTGCAGGTTCTTTCTATTGAGAGCATGAAATATGTTTTAATATATTTTAAAAATAACTTTTATATATAATATCATTTTTTAATATTTTTTTTATTTATAGCTTCCTTAAATCGTTGAAGTCTTCTTCTGTTAACTGAAAAAGATTTAACAAATACAAAAGATGGATTTCGAAATCATTTTTTCATTAAACAATAGATAGTAAAATTTGATAAAATTTCAAGTACAATCAATTAGTTATATCTTGAAAAAGGTCATGAAAGCCCGAACACATAAACTTTTGTTACGAGTGGGAGGGGTGCGCCAGGCCCGAGCAATAGTGCAACGTAAGGGCGACGCATGAGGACCCCAAAAGCAAGCTATTGTGGTGGGACCTCCCCTAAAAAAATTAATTTAATATCATGTGGGGATACTACACTTGATCTTAGCCAAAAGGCCGAGAAAGGTTTGCTTTGTATGGTCTCTTGGTCGTCCTTTCATATTATGTCAGCTGCACTTTTTTTCTCTTTGTTAGTCAACGTGGGACATAGAGTATAGAGTGTAGTACAACTTACATCTGCATTTGCCAGTAAAGTGAAGTAGAACATTAGATATATCAACACACTTACAAATACTAACATAAATAACACCTGCTAATGTAATTTGAAAAATAATGTAAGGATTTGAAATAAAGACAAATGGAATATATAATTTATTATGGTTATTTTTTTCATTTTAATACCCCTTCATCCTTTTATATTTTCTATTTCCTTAATTTTTAAGTATAAAAATATGTGAAATTACTCATATACCCTCATCTTTTTGTGTATCATTAATTCTCTCAAAATGCTAACCCAAATTGGCCTCCTCCTCCTTCTTCTTTTAAGGGAAATTGAAAGTAAAGAAGATACGAAGGGAATGGAAGTAGTAGACGAAATGGAAAGACAACAAATGTAAAGGAGATGATGTGGTTCAGGTATGAGTTTTCAATGGATTAAAGCAGGATTCCGGGTAGGTTAGAAGGTTAACTTTATGACGGTGTAGACACTCATCAATGCCATTATGTTTCGGGGTATAGGGGGAGGGGAGGGATAAGGTGTTGGATACCATGGCTTTCAAGAAAGGGTTTTAGGCCCATATATTTGCCATCTCCATTTGAGTAGGGGGTGATGATGGATGTGTGAAATTTTTTTTCTTCAACCACCTTGAATATAATAAAGATGGGAGCCACATCACTTTTTGTTTTTTAAAGGGTACAATGTGTAATGATTTACAAAGATAACATAATATAAGAAACGTTTGACTAAAGTGATAGGGAAGGGCCTCAAAGATCTCTATGGACACACCAAAATATAATTTATGACTTTTATGCATGAGTGTGAACGACAAGCGTAGAGCCTATGACATTGGAAAACAAAAGTAAAGCTTTCGAAGAACAAAGATTAAAAAAGACTTTGGTGGATGGATGACCTTGGTGTCCACGCCAGTTGTGACTTTGCCTTCTTATTCCATTATAACTAATGGGTGATAATGGTGCTATATCTCCGTATTTATTTTCTCTTCTTTCCATCAAAGAAGATTTTCAATTGAGTAATTATAGACATGAGTGATTACTCCATAAGAGATATGACCCCACGTTTAATTTATTTTAGGGAAAATAATATTTAAATGGGTTCAATTAAAAAATATATATATATTTATTTTATTTTATTAAAAGAATACAAAACGATCTCAACATCATAATCTAAAAATTGAGACGATGGAGAGAAAAATTAGACACGCCACATTAAAGAAGTCAAAAGAAGGTGAAATTTTGAAAGGTATTGCCGTATTGGTTAGTCATGAGTCAAGACAAAGGTGTTGTTCTAGACGATTTAAAAAAAAAACCAAACAAAAACAGAAATTGATTGGCTGATGCATGAGTTGTACTGTACATAGGGTATTAACAAATAAATTTCATGTCACGGACGTACATCACGAATTTTTTAATTGAGATGTTTTATCATTCTGTTGAAAATTTCCACACATGGGATCATTTGGCAAGATAAATCCTTGCATTCTCATCTGACTGTTTCTTCAACGAAGAAACATATGGCCTTTCAGATTAGACCATAATACCTGTTGGATAATCGATTTCCTAAAGAAATGATTCATTAAAAGGGACAAAGATTTCATATTTGTAAGTTTAAGTTTCTCTATTTTTTGTCTTGAGAAAAGTACATTTTTGAGATAAATGCCCCTCATTATATTAACTATTTACATATAAGTTTCAAAATAAAATATAATTTTTGCAAGAAGAAGTGAAGATATTTTTGTTCAAAATGAATATTTTTTAAGGTTCAAAAAAATTGAGGGGTTAGATTTACAAAATGAGAATGATCTCTTCCATTTAATCAAATAACCTTTTCCTAAAAGCCTAAACCATTAACATTTATATTCATTATAAAATTTTGTATTATCTTTAAATATTTACTCTCTTTTTTTAATTTTTGGTTTTTAGCTTTTTTGTTTTCTTTGTGTGGTATAAAATGGAGTATTTCTCTTTCTATCATAAGTGGTATTTGTTTTTTTAACTTACATTTAAATGAAATTTAATTTAACTTAACTCTAAATACAATTTAATAATATTAAATATTAAATTATTTATTTTTTATTATTTTATTTATATCAAGTATTAAGAAGTATCAAGATACGAGTCTAAATATTTTTGTAAACCCCAAAATTTATACCACTTTTATTTTTATATTGATTTTGAACTCAATTTTATCCTTAATTTTTAAATCTTAATTACATATAATATTTTTGGCATACTCATTATCTAATTATTAATTATTATTATTATTATTATTTTTTTTTTCTTTTTATTTCTTTCCTTTCTCTCTTCTCCCTCCTGTTTCTTCCCTATCTACTCTCACTTATCCCCATCCCTCCTACGTCACGGAGACAAACCCCCCTCCCCTCCCCCTTCCGTCATTTTTCTTAACCTATCCCCCATACCTCCTACGTCATGGAGATAGCGCCCGCCCCCGCCCCCGCCCCCGCCCCCCCTCTCTCTTCCGTCATTTTTCTTTTTTTTTTTTTATTGGTTTTCTCTTCTTCCTACAGATTTTCAACTTACCCCCATGACGTACCCCCATCCTACGTCATGGAGACATGCCCCTCACACGTCATGGAGACATCCCCCCCCCCTCTCTTCCATCATTTTTCTTTTTTTTTTTTAATTGAGATGTTTTATCATTCTGTTGAAAATTTCCACACATGGGATCATTTGGCAAGATAAATCCTTGCATTCTCATCTGACTGTTTCTTCAACGAAGGAATCTTCTGAACAATTGGTTTAGGGTGTGATTGCCGATTGGGACGGTTGAATTGGGTATATCTAAATATTTAGAGCAAATTGGAAAGCCAAGAAAAATATATATATATAAAAGAGTACAATAAATAAAATAAACTTAAAGAATAATATAAAAATAGTTTATTAATTTAAAATTTACCTTTTAATTTTTTAAATTTTTATTTATTTTATTTTTATTTATTTTATTTTATTTTTTTAATTTTTTTCCTTTCATATTTTATCCTAAATTTTTCTATAACCAAATTCTAATATAGAATATGATTTACGAGCATGACGTTTAAATTCGTCTGCCTGTCACTTCCTTCTCCTAAAACTTTAGAATAATCGTAAAAGTCTTATTTTTTAGAATAAAAATATCATTACATCATCTTTTAGCAATAATATAAATCTTCTTGTTCAAAGCGGTGCACTCTGAACCTCAGTCAAGTGGCCAAGTATTTGAGTCTGAACCTCAGTCAAGTGGCCAAGTATTTGAGTTATAAATTTTATCTATTTTTGTGTTCCTTTTAAAGCCGTGGACTTCTGAAATGTATGGATGCAAATAAGCTTACCTACCAAGTAAAGCCCAGCGGGTCCCATCTTCCAGAAAAGAGACAGCAGACAGCTCGGACAGGGCCGTGGATGTTGACAGCAGAAGATTGGTGAAGCGTAGATGTATACTCCCCCTTCTACCTCTATAAAAAGCAGCAGGTTACGCCACAGATCTCAGAGATTATAATCATTAGTCATTGATTTTGTTCTATTTTTTCAACAGATCTAGAGGGAGTAGTATCCATAACACACGATCATGTCTACTCTCAATGCCACCATGCTTAACGCCTTTCTCGTGCTTCTCAGCTTCGCGGTTACAGTGCTCCTCCAACTCATTAATTTGAGGTTCCAAAAAGAGGAAGATTCAGTGTTCCAAGCCCTCCCCAAAACCACCAAGCTGACTTTTGCAACCCTTATAGCATTTGTCTGTACATGTGGAATTGCGATGTGGGTCGATGATGAGCTCTATCCTGCGTGGGCTGCTCGCATCATCATCGCCATGGTGTTTTTTGCTTGTCTCTTCGTGGCGTCGTTGGCGTCTCTAGCGTTCCCGGATGCATTGCCTTCACTTGGAAGGAGCTGTCAGAGGCTTGGCAAGAGAATCATTGACAGACTTCGCTCTCTCTTCACAAGAATCCGACAATTTTGCTTGAAAAGAAACCCTCCGGTTCTACCATTGACCAAATTGGATACAGTTTATCCGGGGCCTATAGGTACGAGTCCACAATACTAGCATCGTCCTTCCTCTTATTTTCCTTTAATCAGTACACACCCATTCGAACTAAATAGTAAATACACAGCCATTCCTAGTCCTGTTGTATTTCCTGAGTTTGTCTCACAGACAACAAATGAATGTATTTTTCCATTGTTGAATATATTGAGAGAAAGTGAAGTTTCAGCACATGGCCTTTCAGATTAGACCATAATACTAATACCCTCTTGGATAATCGATTTCCATTCATTAAAAGATGTCATACGTGTAAATTTAAGTTTCTCTATTTTTTGTTTTGACAAAAACATACTTTTAACATAAATGCCCCTCATCATATTAATCATTTACATATGAGTTATAAAAGAAAATATTATTTTTATAAGAAAAAATGAGGGTATTTTTATTCAAAATGAATATTTGTTAAGGTTAAAGAAATTTGAGGGTTAGATTTACAAAATGGGAATGATCTCATCCTTTTAATCAAATAACCTTTTCCTAAAAGCTTAAACTTATATACATTATAGAATTTTTTTATTATCTTTAAATATTTACCTTTTTTTTTCTTCATTTTTAGTTTTTTTTTTCTTTCTATGTTATAAAATGAAGTATTTCTCTTTTTACGTTTTACTTTTTTTACTTACATTTAAATATAATTTAATTTAAATTAACTCTAAAAACAATTTAATAATATTAAATATTAAGTTGTTTGTTTTTTATTATTTTATTTATGTTAAGTATTAAGTACTAAGTTGTTTTAAAACGTTATTTTTAATATTAGGCAAAAATTTAAATATTTTGATTTTTTTTATTCAGCAAAAAATTTTAAAAATAAGTAATAAGTAGAAAAAAAAAGTTAAAAACAAATAATTTAAAGTCTTAAAGTAAATTATATTTAACATTAATTTTAAAAAAATAGTGTTAAATAAACATCTCTATATCTTTTATTAATTAAATAGACAAGGAGAGTTTCTCTGGCATTTAAGGTGTCTCTTGTTGTGTTAGAAGAAGCGTTAATGCAAACGTGTTAAAGGAAGAGCACAAAAATAAAACAAATCACACAAAAGGTATACTACGAGGTTTTAATGTGGTTTAGCTAATCATGTTTACTTTCATGAGAGAAAATATTCAATTATATAATAAGGAATATTACATAGGACAAAAAAAATTAGATATTACTATTGAATCCTTTTATATAGTGAACCATGAGTCATTTTGCTCTATTAAGTGTCTCTTACTTTTTCTCATATTTTCACCCTAATGAGCCATCTCGCTCCATCGGATGTCTTTTACTCTTCCTCATGTTATCTTCGCGGAACTACTGATATGAGTTTATTTATTCAAGGGAATCAAAGCAACAATTGCATGGATATGCAGATACCGGATATCTTTCAGATCCACATAAAGGTAGGTCACAAACAGGGTATGTGTCTAATTGCAATGATACTGCTATTTTATGGAGATCTGTCAAACAAACAATGGTGACCACATCATCAAATCATTCATAAATACTGGCAATTCATGAAGCAAGTCGCGAATGTATATGATTAAGATCTATGATCCAGTATATTTGGGAATCATGTGGACTCTTTTCTATCAAAGGTGACCTAACAATATTATTTGAAAATAATGCTACATGCATTGCACAAATAACAGGGGGTTATATTAAAGGAGATAGAACTAAACACATTTCACGAAAATTCTTTTATACACATGAACTCACTCTAGAAGAGTGGTGAAATTGATGTGCAACAAATACGCTCAAGTGATAATCTAGTAGATTTATTCACAAAATCATTGCCAACCTCAACATTTAAGAAGTTAATACACAGGATTGGAATGCGTCAACTCAAAGATATCGACATGAGGGGGAGTATGCTTGTAAAATGGTGTTAGTGTACTGTACTCTTTTTTTCCTTCGTCCAGGTTTTGTCCTACTGGGTTTTATTGGCAAGGTTTTTAACGAGGCAGTCCTAACATACCAAGAAAAGAATATTGTACTCTTTTTCCTTCACTAGGTTTTTCTCATAGGGTTTTTCACTAACAAGGTTTTAATGAGACATTCTTTTAATATGGTGGTCATCCAAGGGGGAGTGTTGTAAATATAATGGTGAATGACCACATTGATGGTTATTTATGAACTCCATTTACTCATCTTTAAGATGAGTAATGGGAGTTCATATTGTGAAGCCTATAAAAGGCTTCTTACACCCCATGTAAAAAGCATCCCGAGTAAAAGAAAGATATATTCTTCCTCTCATTCTCTCTCTCTCTTTCTTTCATTCTCTCAACATTTCTCTTCTTTGATTTATTTCTCCCCTCTAGATATATATATTATTAAAGTAATACATAGTCATCTCTACTTTTATTTAAGTCACATTTATTCTCATTTTACAACATTATAAAATTAATTAATTTTATTTATTAAATTTAATATATAAAAATAATTATAATTATTGAGATATTTATCAAAAATATTATTTATTGAAATTATTTTTTTCACTACGCCAGTTTAAGAAATATTTTTTTAAACTACCGTAATTCTGTCAAAAAAAGAAAAAAAAAAAAAAAAGAGGGGGTAGTTCCTTTCTTTTCCTCTCTTGCTTTCAAGTATATTAATATTACTAAGTTGTAGCCCTACGTTTTAAAAGTCATTTAATACTCACATAATGGAGCCAACATTCTCAAGCCCAAGGCATGCTTTGAACCCTACACTAAAAATGATTGATTGGTGTATTAGGCCTTCTTATAGGATTGGGTTGAAGGTTTTGCTAACTATATTGCGGATGTGGGATTCAAACAGTATGAGACCAAACTAGGTCTTTGGTGGGAAAACGGGGTGCAACAACACTCTTCTATTTAAATGCACTTAATATATATATAGGATAATAAATATCAAAATAATATATATAAAACAATTAAAATTAATAAAATATATAGTTATTAAAATCTAGACAACTTTGAATAAATTTTTTTTATTTTATCTTAATAATTAAAATTTAAATATATTTAGTAAAATTAGAAATATTAATAATTCAATAAATCTTCATGTTATCTTTACCATAATTTAAACTATCAATATTAATGATAAAAAGATGAAATATAATTAAAAATTTTAACTTTTTTTATAATTAATTTAAATTTTAAACTATATATTTATGATGTCATCAATTTGATCATAGTTTGACCTTCGATTTAATTTTTGATACGTGAACTAATAACTTTTCCCAATTCTTTCTTCAAGTATCAAAGAGTTGTTTATCACCTCAACTATGAGGAATTGAGGCATACTATATACGTTGATAATCTCTATATGTGGTGTCCCAACTAATATTGTTTTTGAATATGTAAAATCATAGAGCCATAATCATATAGGAAAAGTGGAAAATATCTTTTCATATGATAAATTGATGGAAGCATGCGAAATGAGGGAAAAACTATTTTGTTAATGAGTGATTGCCCCAAGACAAGTAAATAAGTTAGATTCATATTTAGTGAGGGGAATGCATGAAGCTCACAAAGCCATCTTTGAAGGTAATCCAACCTTTGTGATTGAAGATCTCACTGAAAAAGTTCAACAGGTAAAAATAATCCTCACTATAGGACTTACAAGTAATACTAACTTTGAGGAAAAAGTATCTTCTCCATCCCTATGATGACAATGTCATCAATGTGATGGTAGAAATGGTTTTGCCTTGAATGGACCCAAGGCAAAAAGTGCAATGAGATACGAGTTACATACATCCTTAAGGATTCACCCAAGTAAGAGTTGTCTTAAGGTTGCAACTATGAGATTAGGCTATTCCCTAGTAATTCTTATGAGAATTAAGGTACCAATCAATCACTATTAATTCAACTAACCCGCTTAAAACCAAGTCCTATGTCAATATAATGTGTGTGATAGTTGTAATTTGGCTAAAGGACTTAGATCAAAATATAGCTCATGGATCCCTAAATAAAAATTTGTAACACTAGAAGTAGGTTCAAGTCCAAAAAACACTTATACATAATATAAAGTTACCAAATTTATTTCATTTCCATACATATTTTTTATTATTATTTTAATTTATTGTTATTTATGAAGTTTTAAACTTTGCGGGGAAAGAAAGTTTAAAACTTTAATTATTTTTTTTAAAAAGGAATAAAATATTTTATTGGCTTGGTAAGTCAACTATAGCTTAATTAGTTATTAACAGCCTTAAATACTTCTAACATTAAGTTGAGAGTTATGAGCTTTAATGGAAATCATCACTTACGTTCACAATAAATATCTTCCCATATGTACTTATAAGAGGGAGTGTTTCTTAGCTTTTCAGTGACATGAAAGATTTTGGTAGCTCGTCTCAAAGTTGAGCTTGTTTTAAGACAAACGTGTCTACACGTACCTAGCCAACGTGCTTGGTTTAAAAGAAAGAGGTTTTGAGTGAAGAGTTTCTGCAGATGCATCAGTAGGTACAAGTGCAATTCTTGCATAATCCCATCACCTTCTTCCATGTCCTCTGCCTTTTTCATTCATCAAATGCTAAACTAAAAAAAATTCCAGATAAACCCACATCACATTTGCCAAATTATTCAATATCACAACAATCCCCAATCAGAAGCCAGACAAGTACAAAGACAAACTGTGGACCCCGCATTTCGGCTCATGCGTTTCCCACTCGATGGTGAGCTCGATTTTTATTTGAAAAATTGATTTTTATTGATTATTTGAAAATGACTTGGAGTCGCCACTTATTTTTGTTTTATTTTTTAAAGGGTAAACAAAATAAGAAAGAAAAACCCTAAGTGTGACTCCTTATTTTGGAAAAGGTGGTCTGTGAAAAATCGGATCGGGTTCAGGGGTCAGGTTACTTATCGGGAAGGTACGGTAAAGACCGTAACACCCCTCTAAGTCCCTAAAGTCGGGTCTCTACTAATAAAATGAAGCTGACGTGGCAATCAACAAGAAAATCAATGAGTACTCGGAGCAATCATGCACATATGAGAGTCAGAAAATGCATATAGACTAACCAGAGCGAGGATGAGTGTGTACCTGAGCAGCGAACCACTATGCGCTATCAAGAGAGAGGGTTAGTGCAAAATAAAGAGCATAAACATAGCTCACATGTCACTAAATCAAGTACAAAATCATCAAAGGCACACATGACACTCCACTCAAAATTCATTTTTATTTTAAAGAAATTTTATTTGATGTTGGGCCCCCACCAAAGCCCGTTTATTTTTGCATAAACCAAATCCATAAATTCCATCATTAGGAATTACAAATTTGATTCTTGCTTGTTTGAAAACATTAAAAAAAAAACAGAGGAGATATAAGAAATGTATGCCGAAGAAAATGGCAATGAATTTTATTGGAAATGAGTTTTGCGGAACCTTAAGACTCTAAGAATTGAAGACTCGAGGTTGTTATTAAAAAACACAGAATTTGGAATTACAAAATGAAGTTGGGAAGAATTATTTTCTAAACCAAAAAGGATTGGAGAAAGGGAAACTAACACGTGGCGCAACAGAGGCTATGCAAACCATGCAGAAGTGGGCCTGGGCTTTTATGGCAGTTTCAGGAGGGTATACCATAGCTGTTCTCATAGGATTTTAATCCATAAGCTCTTGGGGATGGGCAGTAGGCTGACTTATCAAAGCGACAATGAAGGTCGTCTCACCATCAACGGGGACCCCACCATATAGAATAGAAGCTTCTCTCAAGGATCTCTTGCCACTTACTTCCGATTCTCATGCTAACATTGACTTGCTCTCCAAGGACTAAATATATTGGGCTGCCATATCTCCTGTTCCTATTCCTACCCTGCGGTGAAGCCGACATCAAATCTTTGTTTAAACTCAAAGCTTGACGCGAGGCTAAATGATTTTCCAAGTCATCACCAGTATCATGACCTGCGGCATCAAGAGAATAATCCTCATCATCTCTGGCAAGGTTCTCTTCACCCCACTCTTCATCAGTCAAATTCTCACTAAGAGTTGTCATTACATGCTGAAGCCCAAATTTTCTAGGACCATCCCCTGCCCGAAAATAATCTCCATATTTCACCGTCTTGTAGTTGCCACCTAAACGAGTAAGCATCACAATAACAGGACAATGATTATAGATTACCATATCCCAGAAATCCTCACATGTGTGGGGTAGTGGACCTTGTGTAGCTATAAACTGATAAACGTTTCCAGTGGAGGAAGTCCCCGTGAAGCATTCATTGATAACTGATGGTCTATAATCCTTACATGAGTTGAGAGCAACCATGATAGAACATCTGTGCAGCGGTTTTTCTGCTTAAATTGACACTGTCAAGAGCCACAGTGTAGTTTCTCATCATTTTGGATAGTCTCATCCTATTGACTTGCAAGAAAACGAACCCCTAGCGGATCTTCTCAGGCATTTGGAGCTTATCCTTGAAGAACCTAAGAGCTTCAGAGCAGTGCTTGAGCGGATCAAGTGTGAGAGAGAGTCTCGGAGGGAACTCGGGGAAGAAAACGAAAGGGCTTGTGCAGAGAGAAGACAACAAGAGACCCTTCGATTGATTCAGTGGCCATGGCTGATCTCCGGCTGGGATGAGAACGAGGATTGAGAACATTCCCCGTCGCTCTTGCAATCAATTTAAAGTGTGATAGCTTCATCTCACCAGAGCCTATGCACTGACCTTCCCCTTCATCCTGGCTGCCGAAGAGGGTTTCATCGAAGCAGTCAAGAGATGCTCTACGCGCCAAGTTGTAAGACTAGCATTCTGATATGGCATATCTGAAGCCTATCGTCACCACCCTTGTCGCACTTTTGGATGGAGATCCAGCAGGCTAGTCGTTTTGCAGATCCCCATTATCACAAACCCCTTCATGAAGATTGCCTTGTTCATCACAAACAGTTGATGCCAGTGTATCCATTAACATATTGACCGACCTCAGATGGAAGGCACTTGCCATGTCTATTACAATTGCTAGGGCGAGAAAATTTACCACGTTCATGACCATGAAACCCACGAAAACAATGACGCCTTCCATCAGTACAGTCGAATAATTTGGAAATGTGGTAGTGAAGTGACCTACTGGTGATGGATATCGAAGAGGTGGAAAGGTGACAAAAGTGACCATGCACAATAGACTCCATGCACGTGAATGGGGGGTGAATGATGGGATTTGATGGATGCACGGGAAGGATGCAGGATGTTGTTGATGGATCAAATGATGAGAGGTGATGAGAGAAAGAGTATGTGGGAGATATGGAAGATGGGATGTTAATGAGATGAAGGAAAGACTAGATAGAGAAAATGGGTTTGGTGTTATGGTTCAAAAGGAAAGTGGGTATGAAGGACTGTAGGAAATGGGTACTAGGAATTAGTGAGAAATAGATATAGGAATGAAGGAGTCTCTTGATAGCAACTGCATCCCCGAAAAGGCTATGAGCAAGATCTTCTTAGACCTCAAAACTATGAAAAACCACCTTGAGCATATTAGAAACAGCTCTGAGTTCTGAACACGAACGTCATTTCCAAAATTGCTATAGAACAACTATTGAGAGCAGTCCCCTGTTCGGTAGAGTTGAGACTCTCAATACATCACCTTGGGCACAACTTCTTAGTGACCCAAAAGTTCAGGCATGCAGAGGGCCTAGCTTCATTGATATGATTTGCAAAATAGGAACCCCATTGCCAAACCTTGCAACGTGGATGTCGTATGTCACAACAAAATGCATGCTACTATGCAGAGGCTTCATCGTTCCTTGCCGGTATATGTGAGTGTCCCTCCTCGTATCCTCCATGCAAGTAGACCCTCAACTCTCTAACTCTACCAAACTGTACCAAAAAAAAAACATCTTCATAGGGCAAACAGCTCAAACCTCCCTTAACAGCTGGGTTAACTCCTCTGGTTGAGATACCTTCTCTCTCAAGGCATAACTGCATCCTAGAGGATTAACCATGGGTCAGCTGCTGTAATCAGTGATGCATCTTCATCTTTCCCAAACGCATATTCCACTCATTTCTGCACTACATAACCCTTCTTCCAGTGCGGCTTGCAGAGACTTCTCTTCCCCTGAAAAAGACATGCTCCCCAAGTAGCTTGCTACCTTGTTCACCCTCAAGCCCACGAATCTCCTCTTCAAAAGATGCCAAAAATAAAGGGGAAAAACAGGGAAATAGGAAAAAGAAACCAAAGAAAAAGAAGAACAGACCCACATATAAAAGGAAATAATGCCATTAAATCCAAGCTCTGCTTCATGAAGATCAAAGAGCTTGCAAAAATGACTGGTGGGAGGATTCAAATGAACTTAAAACTCAAACACCATGTACAACCCATATGCAACTCATGCGAGAGAAAACAAGGATCAAGCAAACAAAAATCAGAAGCAGATTTTCCTCCTTAGATAAACAAAACAGACGTCTAGATGTCAGAAAAAAAAAACGCAAAGTGAGCATAAAAAATAAGATAAGATGAAGTAAGAAATAAGAACATAGGATGAGAGATGATCAAACCTTGCTGTTTTCTCCCCTACTCCTTTCCTTAGCAAATATAACCTTCTCGTTCTCAGAAAAAACACTCCAAAAAAGTCCAGAAAAGTCTCACCCTTCTCCCCCTCCAAGATACAATGCTCCGGGATATACTCTAGCAGCTCCCTCTCTGGATATTCCTCCAGTAGCAAAAACTTGACTCTCAAGCAAGAAAATGGTCCCTGAATGTGAATCTCTCCCCTCTCTAGCCAAACTCCGGGAAGGAAACCACTCTCCTCACAGCAGAAAAATGGTTGTCACCCTAACTCTCATAAAGAAAAACGCTACCCAGAAAATGTCTCCCCCTCGAAAAAATATCCCCTTCCTCACCCAAAAAACCCAAACAAAAGCTCCCCCATTCCTCAAGATTTCTGCTACCTTTCTCTAGCAACCTCTCTGCCCATATCTCTTTTTCTCTCCCGGATTTGCCCCTCCAACAATCTCTGCAGCAACAGCCACCCCTTGCACCACTACTCTGCAGCTGGCAGAAAAAAAAAAGTCCCCTCTAACGGCCAGACCACCTCCCCCTTCTTCATGCAGCTGGCTTTTCTCCCTCAAATAACAGCCAAAATGATTTTTGTCTGATTCTCCTTGACATGTGTCGACCCCAGATTGGCCTTCAAAAGCACTACTCTGATTCCATGATGGCCAATCAGGGATTGGCACATGGGTGCTTAGGAGCGCGACACCTGGCCAAACAATGCTGCAGCAAAACAAACCCCACAGGGGGGTTTACAAATATGCCCCTCTTCGGTAGAGTTCACGAGTGTAAGGATCATGAACACTGGAGTGAAAAACAAGTGTGAATAGTGAGTGGAATGAAGTGAACTCTACCGAAAAATCAAAGAGACCCCCATAGGGACACTGGTGAAACGTAAAGTCTCTCAGGCTAGCAGACGAACACAAAGGCTCTAATCCTAAAAGAAAAACATATCTCAAAGCGCCTCTGAAGCTACACTAAGGATCCAGACTCCCTCTAAAACGTCTCCAAAAGTGACTCGAAGAACCAATGCTAAAGCTGAGTAACGGTCGAACCACCCTGGAGTACGAACAAGAATGCGTCTAAAGGAGACTGCCCTATGTGGACTACGAGATGACTAGGCGATAAGCACCGGGTAACGAGGTGAGGAGAGTGAGAATAAGTGCAAATCCATGAAGGTGAGACGTGCAATGCCAGAGAATATGAATGCTAGGAGCTGTGACTCTAAATGATGGGACTAACCCTAAACGCTAAACTGAGAAAAACGACGACTCTGGAAGCCAAACCAAAAAGCTAACTCTAAACGCTAAACTAGAAAATAACAGCTCTGGAAGCCAAACCAAAAGCCAACTCTAAACACTGAACTGAGAAAATAATAGCTCTGGAAGCCAAACCAAAAAACTAACTCTAAAAGCTAAACTAGAAGACAACAGCTCTGGAAGCCTAACCAAAAAAACTAACTCTAAACACTAAACTAGAAGAATAATGGCTCTGAAAGCCAAACCAAAAGCAAACTCTAAACACTGAACTGAGAAAATAATAGCTCTGGAAGCCAAACCGAAAAACTAACTCTAAAAGCTAAACTAGAAGACAACAGCTCTGGAAGCCTAACAAAAAAAACTAACTCTAAACACTAAACTGAAAGAATAATGGCTCTGGAAGCCAAACCAAAAACTAACTCTAAACACTGAACTGAGAAAATAACAGCTCTGGAAGCCAAATAAAAAAACTAACTCTAAACACTAAACTAGAAGAATAATGGCTCTGGAAGCCAAACAAAAAAAACTAACTCTAAAAGCTAAACTGAGAAAGTAACAGCTCTGTAAGCCAAACCAAAAAAACTAACTCTAAAAGCTAAACTAGAAGAACAATGGCTCTGGAAGCCAAACCAAGAAAACTAACTCTAAACACTAAACTGAGAAAATAATAGCTCTAGAAGCGAAACCAAAAAGCTAACTCTAAAAGCTAAACTAGAAGAACAATGGCTTTGGAAGCCTAAACAAGACGACAGTAACGGCTCTAGAAGCTTAAAAAAGATGACGGTAATGGCTCTGGAAGCCTAAACAAGATGACAGTAATGGCTCTGGAAGCCTAAACAAGATGACAGTAATGGCTTTGGAAGCCTAAACAAGATGACGGTAATGGCTCTGGAAGCCTAAACAAGATGACGGCAATGACTCTGGAAGCCGAAACAAGATGACGGTAATGGCTCTGGAAGCCTAAACAAGATGACGGTAAAGGCTCTGGAAGCCTAAACAAGATGACGGTAATGGCTCTGGAAGCCTAAACAAGATGACGGTAATGGCTCTAGAAGCCTAAACAAGATGACGGTAGGGGGATGCCCTAGGTGATAACCCATAAAGATCAAGAAATAGAATGAGTAGTGAGAAAATCTGCAAAAGATCTAATGAACTGAAGGATGGGGGTATGCCCCAGTGTGACGACTCATGAAGATCAAGAAGTAGATCGAGCAGTGAGAGAATCTGCAAAAGATCCGATGAACTCAATGAAGGGGGTATGCCCCAGTGAGACGACTCATAAAGATCAAGAAGTAGATCGAGCAGTGAGAAAATTTGCAAAAGATCCGATGAACTCAAGGAAGGGGGTATGCCCCAGTGTGGCATGCTGCTGCAAATCTCAATCCGTTGGGAATGGCTGAACGGGACTCTACGAGTCTCGAACGACGCTCTACTGAGAGCTCATATTGCTGAAGAGCCTAGGAATAATGGTCAGTGAGGCGAATACAATATATCTCGGCCGAGTGATGGAGATTGTAACGGATATGTGAGAGAACGATCAACTCCATGGCTAAATGAGGGAAATATGCCCCAGTATGGCATCAGATGTATCCGATCTGCCCTAATGACCTGAGAATAACACCATGGGGATGCGTAAAAGACCTGATGTGTACCGCACTGAAATGATGACGTGGGAATCCAGGCACTCGACATAACTTCGTCCCAGAACCACGACTATATCAGAGAGTAAGAATCTGGCTGAACGACTCAAGAGAAGCTCCTCGGAGTATCAGGACAAAATGAAATCAATCATCAACCTGGCGTGTATCTCATAACCGCGGATGATCATGTAAACCACTGGGGATCTATAAATCTCGATCAAGATGGGGAATATGCCCCAGTGTGGCATCGAAATGTGACAGGTCGGAAAACCAGATGTGTCCGAATCATCCATCATCGAATGTGTGATCCAAGTCAACCATGTCTACAACTGAATCAAACCCACAAATCAAAGGGGCGTCCTTCGGAAGGAAGCATGACGACATCCAAGCGTCTAAAAGCGCGGGCCTGGCAAAATGGCTCTCGATAAGCTCCACTAAGGAATCGTCATGAGGATGGCGAATAGATCATCATCTCGGAGTACGTCTCGCAAATAAAGATGAGCACACAACTCTCTCATAATCTGTAAATCTCATCCAAACAGAAACATGCCTCAGTATAACACCGAATGTATGATAGGTCGGAGATCGGGTGACATGGAATCATCTGATCATCGAACATGTGACCTCCGTGAAGATCCATAAACATCATCTGAAACGAAATATGCCCCAGTATGGCATCGGACGTGCGACAGATCAGGAAATACAGGTGACATCGAATCATCCCTCATCAAACATGTGATCCTAGTAATCCAAACACGGCTGAAACGAATCTAAACATCAAAGAAGTGTCTCCCAGAAGAAGATGCATGACAAATATCTAAATGTCAACCGAATCTCAAACACCTGTCCACATAGAAGCCGTAGAAGACGATATCCGATCCCATGGCCTCAGGGTGGTCTTAAGACACGGGACGTAATGTAGGCTGGGGTGATAGGGTGATAGAAACGAAGGGAAACTAAGCTCAAATACCCGATGATCAAAACCCATGCCCTCATGTATGAAATGCAACAAGTATAGTAAATCCCGTGAGCCATGGACCTAATGGTGCCTAATGTGAACATAGTGTCGATGAGGAGACAAATGAAATAGATCAAACTGATAATGAGATGTATAATGGTGATGTGAAGAGACTATCAAACCCGAAAATGGGTCACTGTAAGAAAAAACTGAAATGTGGAATGAAAATGATGAATTAGAAGTGAAAACGAGGATGATGATGAAGCACTGAACACGAGAATGAGTGATGATCCACTCAAATCAAATATGCAGGGGAGTCATGTCAATAACGAATGCAATGATGGAATGGACGATGACCCAGAGCTCTTAAGAGAAAGTCACTCATCTCACTCTCAAAACATATGACAAAAACGAATACAAAGAATGAAGGGTCTCAGAAAGCTCACATACGAACTCTCATCAACAAACATAATCAATCAGATGACCCTCGAACATCAACATACACAATGATAGAAAATAATACACATAGGCGTTTTTTTTTTTTTTTTACATACGTATACATGCTCTGAACGCAAACCAAGAAATCCCAAAGATGACGTCAAAAAGGATAAACATACTCTCAAATGTCAATACAACATGAACTCTCTCTGATGATGTGACCTTCTCAAACTAAGGATCCCTGGACCAACGTCCGTAGGATAGATGGTGGAAATGACATGACTACCCTCCATGTAGTGAACTGAGGAGGATCACCTCTCGGGGTGGAAGAACATGATGCAAATGAGTAGTAGATAGGATAAACAAAATGAGATGAATAACACAACCAATGAGGTGAGATGAAAATGAAGTGATGAAATCATATAGAGAATATAATGAGGAGAATGCACCCCTAGGTCCAAGGCTCATGAAACTCCTAAACAATGTATGCATACACTAGAGGGCCCCTAACCTGGTGAGAAAGTGTGAGCAAGGCAACAAGAAAGAAATGCTATAATGCGCGTGCGAGGCTCAATGGGCTAGCAATGGTCTACATATATCAAAAGGGGAATAAAAGGATATAGTTAACCGAAATGATGGCCACCCATCCTACGACCATGGACTCAAACATAGTACCTCTTTAGCTGATCCACATTGGTCGGCTCTGAGAATTGGTTTCCATCTAAATCCATCAGCCATGCAGCGCCCTCTAGAGTCAACTCTCTGATGAAATAAGGTCTGCTCCAACTGGGTCTGAACTTCCCTCTCGGATCTCTGATCAATCCTCTGATGACTCTCAAGACCAAGTCACCTACATGTAATGGTCTAGGCTTGACCCGCTTTTTGAAAGCGCTGGCCATCTTCCTCTAATATGCGCGAACGTGGTCAGCTGCTCTCAATCTCCTCTCATCTAGGAGATTGAGCTGATCAAATCGAGCCTGAGCCCAATCCGTCTCGGGAATCTGTTGCTCTAGTGCTACTCTCAATGATCCCATCTCGATCTCAACTGGTAGCACCGCCTCCATGCCATATACCAATGAGTAGGGTGTGGCTCCTGTAGAGGTGCGAAAGGAAGTCCGATATGCCCACAACGCGAACGAGAGCTTCTCTGACCAATCCCGAGAAGTCTCAACCATCCTCCGTAAAATCCTCTTAATGTTCTTATTCGCGGCCTCTACTGCCCCATTCGTCTGCGGCCTGTACGCAGACGATCTATGATGCCGAATGCCGTATCTCTGTACTAAGGTGTCAACCTTTGCTCTGAAATGTACCCCTCTATCTGAAATCAACTCATGAGGGACTCCATAGCGACAGATGATGTGTGATATGATGAAACTAGCGACTCCAGCTGATGTCAATCTCGCATATGAGGCGGCCTCCACCCACTTGGTGAAGTAATCGATGGTGACCAGGATGAACTCATGACCACTGGAAGATTTCGGCGAAATCTTCCCGATGATGTCAATACCCCATACGGAAAATGGCCATGGCGAAGTAAGTGCATGCAACTTGGAGGGCGGCACGTGAATGAGATCTCCGTGTATCTGACACTCGGGACATCTCTGGACGAACTGGCAACAATCCGTCTCCATAGTCAACCAGAAATAGTCGGTCCTCATGATCTTACGAGCCAACATATGCCCTCCCATATGTGGTTCGCAAATTCCCGCATGAACCTCTCGCATCACTCTATCAGCAGAAGCTCGGTCCAAACATAATAGCAGCATCCCATCAGGTGATCGTCTATATAGCGTCTCGCCACAAATCACTAATCGGGCGGCCAACTGTCTCAATGCTCTCCTATCCTTGGCCGTGGCGGCCTCAGGATATACGTCGAGTCTCAAAAAGTGATATATGTCATGGTACCAAGGCAAACCATCATCTATCTCCATATCATCAATCAAACAACAGTACGTAGGAGCAGATCTCGACTCGATCAACAATGGGCGAACGGTAGCATCAGTGGGTATGGCAATCATGGAAGCTAGAGTGGATAAGGCATCAGCAAACTGGTTCTGCGCTCTAGGCAGATGGGTATATCTCAAATCGTCGAATCTCCCGACCAGTAGCTCCAAATACTCGTGGTAAGGCCTAAGCTTCACATCTCTAGTCTTCCACTCGCCCTGAATCTGTCTCAATACCAGGTTGGAGTCACCAAACACCTCCATCTGTCTAATGCCGAGCTCTAGAGCTGTCTCTAATCCCAAAATGCAAGCCTCATACTCAACAATGTTGTTCGTGGCCGGATGACGATCCGAGAATGCCAAACGAACAGATCTGGGAATGTGATCACCATGAGGGGATATCAACAAGACGCCTATCCCATATCCAGAATGGTTGGCCGCGCCATCAAAGTACATGCGCCAACCCGATAGACTAGTCACAGCAGCAACATCCTCGTCTGGGAAGTCATCATCAATGACTCTGCCATCAGTAACTGGTAAAGAAGCTAGATGATCCGCGACAATGCTCCCTCTAATGGACTTCTGAGTGACATAATAGATGTCAAACTCAGTCAGTAGTACCAACCATCTCATGAGGCGACCAACCAGGGCGGGTCTGTCAAACAAATATCTCAGAGGATCTAGACGGGATATCAAATGCACTGAATACTCAGTCATGTAATGCCTCAGTCGACGAGTGGCCCAAACCAATGCCAAGCAGTAACGCTCAATCATGACATATCTCATCTCATAGTCTAGCATCCTCTTACTCAGATAATAGATGGCTCGATCCTTGCCCGAATCATCGAGCTGAGCTAACATGCATCCCAAAGCCACGTCTGAGACGGATAAGTATAGGAGCAGAGGACGGCCTGGTATAGGAGGCGCCAAGACTGGAGGTGACAGCAAGTACTCTCTGATCCTCTCAAATGCACGCTGACACTGATCATCCCAAACAATAGGTTGACTCTTCCTCAAGAGTCGGAAAATGGGCTCACAAATGTCTGTCAATCTGGCAATGAATCTGCTGATGTACTGAAGTCTGCCCAGGAAGCCTCTGACCTCTCTCTCTGTCCTCGGTGCAGGCATGTCAAGGATGGCTCTAATCTTGTCCGGATCTACCTCTATGCCTCGCTCACTGACCATGTACCCCTAAAGTTTCCCAGAAGTCACTCCGAAAGTGCACTTCTTGGGATTCAATCTCAATCTAAACTGTCGGATCCTCTCAAAGAACCTCTTCAGAGCTGCTAAGTGATCTGATCTACCTCGGGATTTCACTATCATGTCGTTTACATAAACCTCGATATCCCGATGCATCATGTCATGGAAGAGGGTGGTCGCTGCTCTCTGATAAGTGGCTCCTGCATTCTTCAATCCGAATGGCATGACTCGGTAGCAATAAGTACCCCACTCGGTAATGAAGGACGTCTTCTCCATATCCTCTGGAGCCATCAAGATTTGACTGTACCCGGAAAATCCGTCCATAAAGGACAACATCGAATGACCTGCCGTACTGTCAACTAGCATGTCGATGTGTGGAAGAGGAAAATCATCCTTAGGATTGGCCTTGTTGAGATCTCGGAAATCAACACAGACTCTCACTTTGCCGTCCTTTTTGGGAACAGGGACGACATTGGCCAGCCATTCCGGGTACTCAACCACTGACAAAAATCCTACACTGAGCTGCTTCTGGATCTCCTCCTTCATTTGCAAGCTCCATCGAGGATGCAATCGTCTCAACTTCTGCTTAACCGGTCTGGCATGGGGCAGAAGTGGCAAATGATGTTGGACGATAGATGGGTCAAGGCCCGGCATGTCCTCATAGGACTATGCAAAAACGTCCAAGTAGGATCTGAGTAGTTGGATGAGGCCATCTCTCTCATCTGTAGACAAATCTGATCCGATCCTCAACTCCCTAGGCTGATCTGCTGTGCCGAAATCAACAATCTCTGTGTCCCCTACAGCAGGTGAAACCCTCTGATCAACGGGATCCGAATTGGAGACAGAAGATGAGTCATCATCTGAGTCATGCTGTGCAATCTCATCATCAATATAAAAAATCTGTAATGTGGGTGAAGATGGTGCAGATAAATCAATATCACAAGAGGCAAACAAGTACTCAAAAATGCTCAAATCCATAGATGAAAAGTCGGAAACATAGTCAGGACGAGAGACAAATCCCGATAAAACATCAAATGAAAGAGGTGAGTCCACAAAGTCGGACACTCCCTCAACAAGGCCAACGGGGCCGTCAATCAAATCGACAACAGCTATAACATCCTCAGCAATCTCCGGAGCAGGGGCTGTCTAGATCTCCTCAATGATCTCGATGAAAGACACCCCGAAAAGATCAAATGGTGAAGTGAGCTCAGGATGAACCCTCTCGTCGATCGGGCTCAGGCTCATCGCGAGCATCTCATCAATATACTCGTCATGTGGCATGGCTCCGTCCACTCTGTCGGTGATCTCGGCAAATGCCCCATGATCATCGATCTCATCAGGGAAACAATGTGTCATAAGGCTCGTGCGATCTGGAGAGGAAGGAGCAATCATCACAGAAGTCGAAGGGCCAGGGGCTCCGTCTCTCAATCGTAACTGCTGGACGAGGAGCTGAAGCTCGGCCTCCTGAATAGTGCTAAGTCCCCCGATGATCCCATCGGATGATGCATGCGGCTCCGATGGCCTCACAAAGTAATCTGTTAGGCTCCTGGTGTACGGGCGCACAGGATAATAGAAAGGCGTATGAGTCAGCCGAGCCCTCACTCTCTCCTTACGCAAGCGCGCCATATAGAGATAATCGGCCTCAGTGGGGATGAATCCGAGTCCGAATGGTACATCATGATCAGGAATGGTGATGAACTCGCTCGGTCCATGCTGACGTCGACCCAATCCCATGCCAGGAAGATAGGACATGCCTCTCATCATATCAAGCACTACAGTGCTGCCATGCTGGTCAAAGGACATAGCGATGAAGTCCCGAAAAAAATCCTCTAGCTCAAGAGTCTGTACCTCATCAAAAGTGAACCCGGTCAGCAGTAAGTCGTCGTCGCTATGGCTGATCTGGAGCACGGGCTCAACGGAAATGAACATGTCCCCTGCCGACTGTACGATGACTACCTGGCCCTCATGGATGAACTTCACTTTCTGATGAAGTGAAGAAGGAATGGCTCCAGCTCGGTGAATCCACGGTCGGCCCAAAAGTAGCTTAAAGGATGTAGGAATCCTCAGAACCTGAAAGACAGTGACAAATGTGGTCGGACCTATCAGGAGCTCAATCTCCAGTGTACCCATGACCTCTCTACGGGTGCTGTCATAAGCTCGAACGGTCTGAGTGGATGGGCCGAAATCGGATGGTGCGTATCCAAGAGCGATGGCGGTGGCCAAAGGACATACGTTCAGGGCCGAGCCATTGTCCAGAAGGACGAATGGAACTCGGCGACCTGAACAGCCAACAGATATATAGAGAGGACGCGTGTGGTCTAAACCCTCTGGTGGCAAGTCGTCATCGGAAAAGACGATACAAGTGGCTCTGCCAGCCGTCATCATATGAATGAGTCCCTCGGGAGTGGTCATGGTATCAACTCTGATCTGGCTCAGAGCTCGAGTCAGTGCATCCCGATGAGTACTGGAGGACGCTAAGAGGCTCCAGATAGAAATACGAGCCTGAGTGCTCTGCAACTGCCTCAAAATCTCGTCATCCTCTGCTCTGACCTCCTCCTGGGATGACGTACCCCCTAAGGGTCTAGCGGCAGCGGCTGGAGGTGGCTGTCTCAATACTCTCCCTCCCCGGAGGATATACTGAACGTCCGGAGTCTAAGGATCATCACTGTGTGGAACCTGAACCTCCTCAACATCTGGGACTAAGACGAACGACGTCTGAACGCTATAGCGCGTGGAAGTCGAAAGCTCGACAATGGACACATGTACTGAGGCTGTCTCAGGAAATAATCTGAAGGGAGTGGGCATCTGAGGCCCCAAAGACATGCCGCTCATCTCGTAATTATCCCCCAACTCTATAGGCTCTGGATCTATGTCATCCCAGCTCATCATGCAGACATGGTTATCAGAATCAGCAAAATCCAGGAAATGAATACCTCCGTTTGGTGGAGGAACTGCATGCGTGGTATGGGTCGGTAGTGGGTTTTGGGTTACGCTCGGCTGACCCAAGTGAACCAAACCCTGATCAATCAAGTCCTAGATGGCGTGCCTTAGTACGGTGCATCGATCAGTCTCATGTCCTAGCCCCTGATGATAGGCACAATGCAAATCCGTCCTAAACTGAGGAGGTAGAGGCCGAGGGGCGGTCTCGGAGTGAGTGCAGTCAACAAACCGGCCTCTATGAGCTTCCGAAAAGCCTGGCTCAACGACATGCCTATCTGTGAAAACTGTCTCTGCGTCCTCAAAGCAAAAGGTGCAGAGGTCTACTGAGCTCGAGGCCTAGGGTATGAAGGTGCGGGCCTCGGAGTGAACTGTGCAGCGTAGCATAGCTGTCCAGTGGCCGTATATGAAACAGGAGGCCTCTCAATGCCCTAAGTGGCGTAGTAAGGTAGAGCCAATGGCTGAGCCTGATATATCTGATCAAAAGCCGGGCAAGGTGCTCGTGGCCTGAACTACTGAGATGCATAAGAAGAATGAGGCTTGGAAAACTGTGGCATCGACTGATGGCGCCTGAGAGGCCTCTGACTGGATGAACTGATAGCACTAACATCTGTCGACCTTGGTCCTACGAATGGTTTCTTCCCCTTAACATCACTAGGGGAAGAATCTGCCCATAAACCTCTCGAGATGCCGTCCTCGACATCATATAAAGCCATAACCAGAGACCCAAAATCTGCGAACGGGACGCCGACCACATGTCTGGCGATCCTCGGTTGTAGGTTCCTCAAAACCATCTGAATCTGGTCTCTCTCTGATGGTCTATCCACTATCTCAGCTATCTTCTCGCGCCAGTGGGAAATGAAAGAAGAAACGGACTCCTCTGTCCTCTGCCTCAGAGCCTCGACCTCTCTCCTCGATACATCTACGACAGTGTTAAACGAAAACTGTCATAGGAACTCCTGGGCCAAGTCATCCCATGTACGGCGTCTCGAGGACTCCAGAGTCGCAAACCAGCGCTGAGCCGCCCCACTCAGAGATAGGGGGAAAAGAGTAATCATCTGAGGCTCGTCCAGTCCATGAGCCCTCATCACGGTGCTATACAGTCGGAGATGGATGCATGGACAACTGATACCAGTGTACCTCTTAATATCTGGCATCCTGAACTTAGCCGGCAAGCTGGCTACCGGCATACCCTCCAAATCATCCCAAACAGCAGCTCCATCAGACACTCTCAACTGCCTCACGCGCTGCTCGATGCGGTCCATGCGCGCATGTGTGTCATCAGCGACAGCGGCTTGGGCGACTACAGGTGAAGCGATCTCAGAATGCCTGTGTAATACATATGGTGATGCCTGATGCACTGAAGGAACGGGTAGGGGTGGTGGAAATGGATGTGAGTCATACGGCGTCTCATCCTGAACTGCTGGTGGTCTACCCTGCTGACCACCGATCTCCTGCCTGAGGCTAGCCAAAGCCTCCTGGATAGAAGCCATGGCGGCCGTGAACTGATCGACCGTGACGACCTGCTGATCCATATCTTGTGTATCTGAAACCCGAACTAATCTGCCCTCTACTCTGATCCACGAAACTATACCCAGACTGAGAGTAAAAATCCTGATCCTGAAAGTACTCCTCCTCTGCTCTGATCCACAAAGGTATATCAAGACGAGAAACAAAGGTCCGATCCTACAAAGCACGAAGAACGGAATAAGGATATGGCTCGGGGAATGTATAAAAGAAAAGATAATCTGAACAGGAACAAGCAAAGCATCCAAGTGAAGATGAGCGGTCCGACCGTACTCAAACTCGTCCTGATCTCTGTGCACTCTCAACTTGGAGACTAAACAGAGGGAAAATCGGATCCAAAACTGCGGCTACAGAGGCACGGAAAGCCCTCAGATGCACCCACGTGTAGGGAGGGAATCCTAATCGAAGGATCTACGGCTCAACCTACGAGGTGAAGGTGGCTCTAAATGGATATGGGTGGACTTTAAGATCCCTAGCAGAAGCGATCATACCCTCCGGCGGTATGCAACCCTCTGCACGCCTCTGAAG
Source organism: Vitis cinerea var. helleri x Vitis riparia (assembly GCA_946000715.1). Lineage (NCBI taxonomy): Eukaryota > Viridiplantae > Streptophyta > Magnoliopsida > Vitales > Vitaceae > Vitis > Vitis cinerea var. helleri x Vitis riparia. The sequence goes on along the minus strand of OX254006.1, from coordinate 2,814,259 downwards.
AGACGGGGCGCTTCCATGCAAGGTGGTAATCACTTCCACACATGCACTACCTCGACATCCCAAGGGGTTTCCTATGGTGAAACCTCTCAAATTCTCAACACTCAATAGTCAACTAAAGTGCACAGTGAGCGGTGTGGGTGCATCCGAAAACCCTATGAATCTAGAGCAGAAAAGGAAACACACTGGTCGCACAACTATCCATGAAACCTAGCTCCGGGCTATATAGGTCTTCAATGATCGGACTCCAATCGACATCAAAATGTCGCTCTCCTCCAGAATGCTCCCGTACATCGATATAGCCCGTCGCTAGACCCTACTCCTAATCTCTGGCTCGGTCAGAAATCAAGCACACAGAAGGCCTCACACTTGCAATAGTGAGAGCCGAGATGAAAGGAATGACTGAAACCCAGAGAATTGGAGGTAGGAGGATAGAAGTGCGACCCACATAGACAGGCGACATGCAATCATACAGAGGGAGGGCAATCATGCATCATACAGTCAAGCAGAGTACAAGATATATCACTCATGTCCACACAAAAAGCTATGACTATCAGGATGAATAGCAATACGAACATCATGCTCAAAAGACGATCAAGATAATATGCAAGCCAAAGAAAACAACACAGCAAGTCAATCGATGTACAATAGTGAGTCTATGCATGTGAAGTGAGCAGAATAATCAGGAAGAAACAGAATCGCCATACCAAGCAAAACATGATGAGCAATCTATGATAATCGGCATGTCAATGTACCAAACTAATCTAGCAATGAAGTATAGAAAAAAGACATCCGAAGCCCCAAATCAAGATAATCAATCATATCAATGTCACAACACAATATCCAAGCATACATCAAAAACTCCCAATGTGCAATCAAGAGACAGGTACTCGCTGATCGACTCATCAAATGCCATGTTTGCTTCATCTTAAGTTCAAGCTTGACCCTCTAAACAATCCCCAGTGGAGTCGCCATTTTGTGGACCCCGTATTTTGGCTCATGCGTTTCTCACTCGATGGCGAGCTCGATTTTTATTTGAAAAATTGATTTTTATTGATTATTTGAAAATGACTTGGAGTCGCCACTTATTTTTGTTTTATTTTTTAAAGGGTAAACAAAATAAGAAAGAAAAACCCTAAGTGTGACTCCTTATTTTGGAAAAAGCGGTCTGTGAAAAACCGGATCGGGTTCGGGGGTCAGGTTACTTATCGGGAAGGTACGGTAAAGACCGTAACACCCCTCTAAGTCCCTAAAGTCGGGTCTCTACTAATAAAATGAAGCTGACGTGGCAATCAACAAGAAAATCAATGAGTACTCAGAGCAATCATGCACATATGAGAGTCAGAAAATGCATATAGACTAACCAGAGCGAGGATGAGTGTGTACCTGAGCAGCGAACCACTATGCGCTATCAAGAGAGAGGGTTAGTGCAAAATAAAGAGCATAAACATAGCTCACATGTCACTAAATCAAGTACAAAATCATCAAAGGCACGCATGACACTCCACTCAAAATTCATTTTTATTTTAAAGAAATTTTATTTGATGTTGGGCCCCCACCAAAGCCCATTTATTTTTGCATAAACCAAATCCATAAATTCCATCATTAGGAATTACAAAATTTGATTCTTGCTTGTTTGAAAACATTAAAAAAAAAAAAACAGAGGAGATATAAGAAATGTATGCCGAAGAAAATGGCAATGAATTTTATTGGAAATGAGTTTTGCGGAACCTAAAGACTCTAAGAATGAAAACTTTGAAGACTCGAGGTTGTTATTAAAAAAAACAGAATTTGGAATTACAAAATGAAGTTGGGAAGAATTATTTTCTAAACCAAAAAGGATTGGAGAAAGGGAAACTAACACGTGGCGCAACAGAGGCTATGCAAACCATGCAGAAGTGGGCCTGGGCTTTTATGGCAGTTTCAGGAGGGTATACCATAGCTGTTCTCATAGGATTTTAATCCATAAGCTCTTGGGGATGGGCAGCAGGCTGACTTATCAAAGCGACAATGAAGGTCGTCTCACCATCAACGGGGACCCCACCATATAGAATAGAAGCTTCTCTCAAGGATCTCTTGCCACCTACTTCCGATTCTCATGCTAACATTGACTTGCTCTCCAAGGACTAAATATATTGGGCTGCCATATCTCCTGTTCCTGTTCCTACCCTGCGGTGAAGCCGACATCAAATCTTTGTTTAAACTCAAAGCTTGACGCGAGGCTAAATGATTTTCCAAGTCATCACCAGTATCATGACCTGCGGCATCAAGAGAATAATCCTCATCATCTCTGGCAAGGTTCTTTTCACCCCACTCTTCATCAGTCAAATTCTCACCGAGAGTTGTCATTACATGCTGAAGCCCAAATTTTCTAGGACCATTCCTTGCCCGAAAATAATCTCCACATTTCACCGTCTTGTAGTTGCCACCTAAACGAGTAAGCATCACAATAACAGGACAATGATTATGGATTACCATCTCCCAGAAATCCTCACAGGTGTGGGGTAGTGGACCTTGTGTAGCTATAAAATGATAAACGTTTCCAGTGGAGGAAGTCCCCGTGAAGCATTCATTGATAACTGATGGTCTATAATCCTTACATGAGTTGAGAGCAACCATGATAGAACATCTGTGCAGCGGTTTTTCTGCTTAAATTGACACTGTCAAGAGCCACAGTGTAGTTTCTCATCATTTTGGATAGTCTCATCCTATTGACTTGCAAGAAAACGAACCCCTAGCGGATCTTCTCAGGCGTCTGGAGCTTATCCTTGAAGAACCTGAGAGCTTCAGAGCAGTGCTTGAGCGGATCAAGTGTGAGAGAGAGTCTCGGAGGGAACTCGGGGAAGAAAACGAAAGGGCTTGTGCGGAGAGAAGACAGCAAGAGGCCCTTCGATTGATTCAGTGGCCATGGCTGATCTCCGGCTGGGATGAGAACGAGGATTCAGAACATTCCCCCTCGCTCTTGCAATCAATTTAAAGTGTGATAGCTTCATCTCACCAGAGCCTATGCACTGACTTTCCCCTTCATCCTGGCTGCCGAAGAGGGTTTCATCGAAGTAGTCAAGAGATGCTCTACGCGCCAAGTTGTAAGACTAGCATTCTGATATGGCATGTCTGAAGCCTATCGTCACCACCCTTGTCGCACTTTTGGATGGAGATCCAGTAGGCTAGCCGTTTTGCAGAAACCCCATTATCACAAACCCCTCCATGAAGACTGCCTTGTTCATCACAAACAATTGATGCCAGTGTATCCATTAACATATTGACCGACCTCAGATGGGAGGCACTTGCCATGTCTATTACAATTGCTAGGGCGAGAAAATTTACCACGTTCATGACCATGAAACCCACGAAAACAATGAAGCCTTCCATCAGTACAGTCGAATAATTTGGAAATGTGGTAGTGAAGTGACCTACTGGTGATGGATATCGAAGAGGTGGAAAGGTGACAAAAGTGACCATGCACAATAGACTCCATGCACGTGAATGGGGGGCGAATGATGGGATTTGATGGATGCACGGGAAGGATGCAGGATGTTGTTGATGGATCAAATGATGAGAGGTGATGAGAGAAAGAGTATGTGGGAGATATGGAAGATGGGATGTTAATGAGATGAAGGAAAGGCTAGATAGAGAAAATGGGTTTGGTGTTATGGTTCAAAAGGAAAGTGGGTATGAAGGACTGTAGGAAATGAGTAGTAGGAATTAGTGAGAAATAGATATAGGAATGAAGGAGTCTCTTGATAGCAACTGCATCCCCGAAAGGGCTATGAGCAAGATCTTCTTAGACCTCAAAACTATGAAAAACCACCTTGAGCATATTAGAAACAGCTCTGAGTTCTGAACACGAACGTCATTTCCAAAACTGCTATAGAACAACTATTGAGAGCAGTCCCCTGTTCGGTAGAGTTGAGACTCTCAATACATCACCTTGGGCACAACTTCTTAGTGACCCAAAAGTTCAGGCATGCAGAGGGCCTAGCTTCACTGATATGATTTGCAAAATAGGAACCCCATTGCCAAACCTTGTAACGTGGATGCCGTATGTCACAACAAAATGCATGCTACTATGCAGAGGCTTCATCGTTCCTTGCCGGTATATGTGAGTGTCCCTCCTCGTATCCTCCATGCAAGTAGACCCTCAACTCTCTAACTCTACCAAACTGTAAAAAAAAAAAAAACATCTTCATAGGGCAAACAGCTCAAACCTCCCTTAACAGCTAGGTTAACTCCTCTGGTTGAGATACCTTCTCTCTCAAGGCATAACTGCATCCTAGAGGATTAACCATGGGTCAGCTGCTGTAATCAGTGATGCATCTTCATCTTTCCCAAACGCATATTCCACTCATTTCTGCACTACATAACCCTTCTTCCAGTGCGGCTTGCAGAGACTTCTCTTCCCCTGAAAAAGACATGCTTCCTAAGCAGCTTGCTACCTTGTTCACCCTCAAGCCCACGAATCTCCTCTCCAAAAGATGCCAAAAATAAAGGGGAAAAACAGGGAAATAGGAAAAAGAAACCAAAGAAAAAGAAGAACAGAGCCACATATAAAAGGAAATAATGCCTTTAAATCCAAGCTCTGCTTCATGAAGATCAAAGAGCTTGCAAAAATGACTAGTAGGAGGATTCAAATGAACTTAAAACTCAAACACCATGTACAACCCATATGCAACTCATGCGAGAGAAAACAAGGATCAAGCAAACAAAAATCAGAAGCAGATTTTCCTCATTAGATAAACAAAGCAGACGTCTAGATGTCAGAAAAAAAAAACGCAAAGTAAGCATCAAAAATAAGATAAGATGAAGTAAGAAATAAGAACATAGGATGAGAGATGATCAAACCTTGCTGTTTTCTCCCCTACTCCTTTCCTTAGCAAATATAACCTTCTCGTTCTCAGAAAAAACACTCCAGAAAAGTCCAGAAAAGTCTCACTCTTCTCCCCCTCCAAGATACAATGCTCCGGGATATACTCTAGCAGTTCCCTCTCTGGATATTCCTCCAGTAGCAAAAACTTGACTCTCAAGCAAGAAAATGGTCCCTGAATGTGAATCTCTCCCCTTTCTAGCCAAACTCCGGGAAGGAAACCACTCTCCTCACAGCAGAAAAATGGCTGTCACCCTAACTCTCAGAAAGAAAAACCCTACCCAGAAAATGTCTCCCCCTCGAAAAAATATCCCCTTCCTCACCCAAAAAACCCAAACAAAAGCTCCCCCCTTCCTCAAGATTTCTGCTACCTTTCTCTAGCAACCTCTCTGCCCATATCTCTTTTTCTCTCTCGGATTTGCCCCTCCAACAATCTCTGCAGCAACAGCCACCCCTTGCACCACTACTCTGCAGCTGGCAGAAAAAAAAAAAAGTCCCCTCTAACGGCCAGACCACCTCCCCCTTCTTCATGCAGCTGGCTTTTCTCCCTCAAATAACAGCCAAAATGATTTTTGTCTGATTCTCCTTGACACGTGTCGACCCCAGATTGGCCTTCAAAAGCACTACTCTGATTCCATGATGGCCAATCAGGGATTGGCACGTGGGTGCTTAGGAGCGCGACACCTGACCAAACAATGCTGCAGCAAAACAAACCCCACATGGGGGTCTACAAAAACCCAAATTTCTGAACCAAGCAAGTGAGCCTCATCTCAAATTCTCGCCCCCAAACATTCTCCCATTTTCTTTCAAATAAACCAGACACCAACGCAATCAACAATCTCCACAAACCCCAAACAAAACAACCAAAAATCCTATTTTTTCCTCTTTTTTGTTGCAGAGTTGAGAGAATAAAAAAAAATGGTAGACATTCACGGCTTTGAGGGAAAGAAAAGTCGAGAAAACAGAGGGAAAATTGATGGGTCTGACCTGTTTGGCAGCTGAGGAAAGCGAAGGAAAATTGAGGTTCAGAGGAGCATCATCAAAGTGGAAGGCCTATGGGTTGGGGTGGATTCTTCTGTCATTGTGCTTCTGGAAATTCTCCCAGGTTTCTCTTCGAGTCAGTGATTGAAGAACCCTTCTCCTTTTCTCTCCTTCGTCTCCACCTGCCACTTTTTTTTTTACTGAAAAACTAGGCTTTCGTAAATATTTAAAAGATAAGAAATAGTGCCTCGCCTCACAACACAGGACCTTGGCCAAGTTTATCTTGCATACAGCAATAAGAATGTGAGTTGAAACCTATAATTCAATAAAAAGAAAATTTTCCAAAGAACAGCTATATAAATTTCTACATAAGTTTGTTCATATTAAACGATATGTAAAGCATTGAACCAAAGGTCTATAGTGGAATGATTTAGTTTTAGCTGTGGCTTTTATGGAAAAAGATAAAAAGGATTAAGAATTCTTGAAAAACACATGCCTATTCTCAAATAGAGTCCAGTGGTCCTCTGCACCAGATACACATTAGTCAAACACCATCTTAGGCCATTTTTCCTTTGCAATTGCCTCATACTCCAGAGCATTTCTAATCTCCATTTTTCAGTTAACTATGTCCCAATGCCATCCTTATCCTATATGATAATTCATTCTGTCAAATGTGCAACGAATCATTTAAATATCACTCTCTTAAATTTTTTTAATACTTATAAGTCTAAGGAACATTGTAGAATTTGTCATTATAGCATGATTATCATGGAGAGCATAGTGCAACAGGTATGCTCTGTCTAAATTTAATTGAAGTCGACCAGAATATGGCAGCATGATTAACAATAATCCATTAGTTCTAGCAACAACATTGATCTTGATGCTCTAAATTTCCAGTTGTTTGCTGAGAAAGTGATGGAAAATAAAATCAAACAAGTTTGTTGACTGTGTCGAAGATAAACACATGGGGCTGAAGTTTCTACCTTATCCCTTGCTTATGTGCAGCTGCTGCCCAAGGAAAGCTGTGGGTTAATGAATTCGATGATCTACATCTGTGATCAAATATTATCTTTGGTGGCATTCCAACTCAATGGCCATGAATGATGAAACATTTTTGTGCCTCAAATATTTCTTACAGAAAATGAACATCAAAATTCCATTAGATGTCAACGAAATATATACACACACACAAAAGTGTATATGGATCATATGATAAACATACCTGCAAATATGCATTACAGCCTCTAATACTCTTAATAGGTACATATACAGGATATATATGTACTACATATGATCCCACGTAAGATGTCATCCTGAAATTCATCGTCCAACTGAATTTGCAACTTTTTTATCTTTTTATTTTTTAAAATTAGAAACTGACTTTGCAACTTTCTCCATGCATGGCTTACCAACTAGAGTAACTGGTTGCCTGTTGCATCCAATTCAAAATCCAAATTTACTAAAAGGTAAAACTAGAAAGCCTAGTTTACAAGATATAAGGAACCTATATAGGACAAAGTCCTTGGACTCTAGATTATTTCTTCACTCACATGTGTGTCAATGCACACACATGCAAGCAAAGGGCTTATATTTGGTAGGTATTTTTTCCAAATTGACCCAATAAAAGATTCAGGCCTTGTCATTTCCTCTTCATACCATTGTTTGAGACAACATAACCATCCAGAAGAAAGTTGGTAAGTTGAATATGTGAATTTTGTATCAGGAAGTCTCCACACGGAGATAAGCGAAATGATGGCAGTTCTTATTATGCTATGTCATGATACCTAAGAGTTACTTCACAACAACCAAAAAAATTAATGGACTAGTCAAAAGCAGGAAAAGCATGAATTGGTCAATGATTCAGATTTGTAAAATAAGCAAAGGTATCAAAATGGTACTTACAGCAAGATTAAGATTTCCCCCATTTTTGCTACAGGTATGCTAAGCTCTTCAGGCAAATATCATACTTCCAACCCTTTTTTACCGTCAACCTGCCCTTCATCAAAAGTCCGCTGAATCCTCTGTCATATTTATCAGCTATTTTTAATCTCCACCTAAAAGCAATGGAGACTCCAATGAATTAGAAGAAGAAATGCACCGATTATATGCTAGGGGATGTGGAAGAAAAGGTCAAATTCCAAGATGTTGATAGCTCGCGGAGCTTGTACAAGCTGACAAATAAAAAATGGTACAAAACATAGAAGACTGAGTAGAAATGCAATGTGGATTCAGGTTATAAGATATACCAGGAAAGGTTTCACTATACAAGTATTTATATTCAACTCATGGTATTTAGACACAGAAACTTGCGTGAGGAAATTGAGCTATTGTTCTTTTTGTATATATGGAGGAAGACATGCAGATCAATCTTCTCCAGACAATAAATGTCCTCCAACTGATTCAGGAGGAACGCATCACTCGTCTCAAATTAGCTGTTTGATTTAATGAGATGATACATCCCTCTAAGAGGTTTTCCAAAATCAGCATTTTAAATAAAAGGAGAAACACTGAAAGGAAAATTGAGCTATATTAGCATCTGACTTCATGTGTATTGATCAACCAGAAAAATAGAATTTTATTTATTTATTTATTTTTTTCTGACAGGCAAACAAAAATATATATCAACCAGAGAAGTAGTGTTATCTTCAGCTTCAGAAAAATCTTGTAGTTTGATATTCATTTGTTTTTTGATGTATGGTTTGACATCAATTCAAAGTGTGTTTATCACACAAGGGAAAGAGCTGGAGGAAGCCATAGAGTACCTGAAGTTCTTGGAAGAAAAGTTGAAGGGAAAAATGTCCTTTGGTGGAGAGACGACCATGTTTCTTGACCTTGCCTTGGGTTGGCTCTCTAACTTGATTAGCATATTGGAAGAGATTGTTGGCTTAAAAGTTGGGGATGAGGAGAAATTTCCATTGTTGTCTCCATGGACACAAGATTTTGCAGACGCTCCAATCATTAAAGGAAACTGGCCACATTGAGACAAAACGATTATCTAGTTCCAAGCCCTTCTTGATGCCATCCTTGCAGCAGCAGCATCAACATCTAAATGAACCTCTAGGGTTCACAAAGGAGAATGAACAAGAACCAAATGGTACATGCATATTTCATATAAATGCATGCTTGAATGCAGGTGGAATTTTCAAATAGTTTGTCTTTGGAATTAATATAAAGGGAGTGTTCTAACACTCTTCTTCCCCAACGAAGAACCCCTTGCACCAGTACTCATCACAAGGCCTTATCCCCAGCTGTTTTGGGTCTGCAACAAAACTGATTTAACACCATTTTATTTTTGTATTCAGCAGAACATGGTCATGAACAGCAATGCTGCATATTTCAAAAATCAAGTCCAATCCAACGAAAAGATAAAAAATTGTAGGCCAAAAGATCCTATAATTCCCAAATGGAAAGAAAACAAAAATCATTATCAATATAGTTGCCAACGTTTTCTACCAGCAATAAATACATTCCATACCTTCAAGGTAATAATGTTAAAGGACACGGAATTTCACACACTTCTCTAGATTCAGGGACCAGAAAGAAAAACGTGATTTTGGAACTTCAACCTCTAAGATCAACTCCTCAACCTTTTCCTTGACTTCTCCTGTCCAGCATTAGGAAGTGCAGAACACAGAGATAGGAATAAAGCCACCAGAAAACAATGAATCAGAAGTGGATAGTGATGAATATATTGGGTACCAGAAAATCCAACATTCTTTGGAAATGAAGAACTAGAGCACATGAATTTGAAAATCTTTAAAGTAAACGTACTTTGCTTTTCCTGTTTGACTTGCTTTCTCCATTAGAACCAAAACCCTTCTTATTGATTAGCCCAAATCCTAGGAGTACTTAAACATTTCAATTACTCAACAAAATGACATTAACAAAAGTATGCAGAATATGAATGTAGAACAAAAGTTCAACAGTAACATGCAAAGAATTTTGCATCTAGATGATGTTTACATGTGGTAGTTTTTTTTTTTTTTTTGATAAATGAGCACAAATATATTAAAGGGCGAAAAGCCACAAAGCATACAGGTAGTATACATAGCAGCCTAAAAACAAAAAACACATGAACAATCAACCTCACCAGCCTTTAAGGAGTCGCAAGCCATTCCAAAAAGCCTAAAAGCGAAGAGGACTTCACAAATTACATACAAAAGAATTTTTGAGTTTTTGTATAGCTAAAGAGCCCCCCCTAAAAGCTAATCTATTTCTTTCCTTCCATACCGTCCAAAAAATACACAACGGGATGAAGTTCCAAATCTTTTTCCTCTTTTTCCCCACAAAAAGGTCTCTCCAACTAAATAACACCTCTTTGACTGTCTCTGGGAACACCCATTGAGCCCCAAACAAGGCAAGGACGATCTCCCAGGCTCCCAGCCACATGTTTACATGTGGTAGTTATTTATATATCTTCATTTCAATTCCCTTTTCTACATACAATCCTCTCCTTCTTCCTCATTTTCCATTAAAATCATGGCCCTTCCATTAGACCATACCTTTGGAGGAGCTACATTGTCCACTATTCTCTCGGGACTAAGTGGGTATTTGACAAACCAACTTAATAACTTAAAGTGACTTAATAACTTAATTTAAGTTATTAAGTAAATTAAGTATGTTTAATAAAATAATTTGATGGTATGACTTAAAGTAAAAAACAACTTTAAGCAATAAGTAAAAATGATTAACTTATTCTTGAGTCCATATCTTCATTTTACCTTTTTATCCCCATTTGTCCTAATTACCTCTATGATCACTTTTGCTACTTCACAACCTCTATTATTACTCAACCTCCTTTGCCCTAGTTATAATTTATAAGGATAAATACGTCAATTTGATGATTTAGAATAAATTTTAAATTAATTATTAAACAATCTTAATACTTAAAGTAATAATTAAGTAACAAGTCTTAAGTCAACAACTTAAGTATAATTTAACTTAAAATCAACATAAATCATTAAGTAACAAGTATTAAGTTTTACCAAACACCCTTTAAGAAGTGGCTTAATGCAATCACCATCCCTAACAATCAAATCAATTCCTGATGTCCAAGTACTGTTTTGCCCAAATGAAGGACATCATGAGTTCCTTTAAAACACTTGGAATGAGACAAAATTGAGGTTCTGATAATTGAAATATGGATCTAAAAATCCAAATGCACAAAAGTCCCATAATTCAATTTTTGGACCAAAACAAAGGCATCAAACAAGGTCTTATTGACAAAATTCACTTTATGTAATTAAATGCATTAGAAATAAAATAAATACTGCATATTCTAGCTTCTCATCAAGTAATTTCCAAATGTGAGACTGACTAATGATTTTGCATTTAGTTAAGAAGATTTAATCTCAATTACAACTTTAGAGTATGCATTTCCCTAACACATATTAGCTTAGATAAATATCATTCTGAATTTAGGGGCATCTAGCTTCTTACCTGAGCTTCTGTTGTCATAAAAAACATCAAGAAGGTGTATAACAAAGAGATCTCTAGTTTCTGTTGGAATACTCTCAAAGAAACTTAACGGCATCATCAAGGACCTTGACAGACTTGTACTTTGATGCTCCAAAAACTCCTACAATTAAAAAACAACATCTTAAGGCTTCATTTAGATACAATTCTTATTTTCTTATTTTAAAAATAGGAACTTGTATATAGAAAGTAAAATCTCTTATGCAAAAAGTATAAACTATTGTACGTTCTTAAAAAATTTTTAAATTTAAGATAATAATTTTTTTTTGATATCCCGATCTTTTAATCAGTTTTTAAAAACTATTACATTTTCCTTATAAGATTTTTTATATTTTACATAGAAGTTATCAGCCATTACTATTTTCTATTTTTAAAAATGGAAAATGATAGTAACTTCTATATAAAATGTAAGAACTCTTTGAGAGTTACCCTAAAAAGAGGATTTTAAAAACTATTTAAAAAAATTATGTAATAAAAACCTTTTAGTCCCCCAAATTTAAAAAAATTTAGAAGTAAATTTTAAGAACATAAAGTAAATCTTTTTATTTTTATTTTTATAAAAGAGTTAATATATGTTTTATATAGAAGTTCGTACTATTTTATATTTTTAAAAATAGAAAACAAAGTATATCCAAACGAGCACTTGATTATTGAACATTATCAAACAAAACTTCCTTAAAGGAAAAATGACATGATATCAAGCCAATGTGACCTCTATATATTTTTCCTCCATTGCAATCTTATTTTTTAATGTGATCAAGCAAGCAAATCCATTGCAGGTAATTTCCACAATTACAGGTTCAGCCAGCAAGTATCCCTAATAAAACCTCACCAAATTGTTGGAAGAACTTATTCCCATTGCCAAAAACATAAACCCTATTTTTTTGTATTTCCATCCATCTACATCCAGGATCTTTTTTCCAGTCCTCTAACTTCCATTTATTTGCATATTGAGAGCATTTGATCCATTTCCCTAAATCTAAATATGCATTCAATCCTAATACATAATATCCATATATTATAAGTTTAATTTGAACATGAATTAATTGATTAATGCATATAAATAATTAATTGTATTACATTATATATGTATAATTTATTAATTTAAATATAGTAATTATAAATTTTTGATATCCATATCTAGTTTAAAATTATTATATATCCATATTCAATATGTATATCAATTACCATGCTTTTATTAATATATAATTATCATGTTTTTAATTTAACATCTATCTTTGTATATTATATATTACAGCTAAATTATTAGAAATTAGGAATAATTTCCCAAATTCTATTCCTTATGAATATCCTATGTAATCAATTTCATAAATAAATTGCTATATATATATATTAGAAATTCAGCCATAAAAACATTAGGAATATATCATCTCTAATGCATTTAATTAATTCCATAAAAGGAATGCAAGATAAAATTTCCTATATCAATTCCCAAACCAAAATCACATGCAGACTTTGGGGAAAACACCTCAAGCCCGCCTTTTAACCTTTTAAAACATTGCTTATGATTATGAAGTCATGAACATATTTTCCAAATTCTAAGTCTCAATGGTGAAGAATAGATTTGATAGCGAATCTGGTCTAAATTGGTTCTCCATCTACACAACTAACTGCCTCTTCAAACAAATCCATTTGAGAGAACCCATAAATCAATGCATCCAAAGTAAACTTTTAATCCTCTACCATCTATTGATCTATCAAACTTTCAGTACATGGAAAAAAGCACATTTCTCACAATTATATCCCTTTCACTCCCAAGCTTTTTAACTAACCCATGAACTAACCCACCCTCTTGACCAGCGCTCAAACCTTCACAGGCAGGTAAGAGCCCTGGCACAGTGCACAAATCTGGTGCCACACCCACAATTCTGGAATGAAAACTAATTTCCAATGCTTTCTTCCAATTATGCTATATTCCAAGAAACCAAAAGCCCTAAGAGGCATTTCCTCAATCATGTTATGCTGCTTGTCCAAATCATTAAACCTACAATACATATGGACCCATGCATTCCAAATATACAAATCTGAGCCAAAATCCATCTCCAAAACACACATGACCACTCTTAGCTATCTCAAAATCCAACAACCTGATTCTTTAAATTAGATACTAGAGCTTTCAAGAAAAGCCCATTATGGGCAGTTGATTACTTTAGTAGACTTACATGGCCTATTTTGAAAACACAAAATTGATTGCAACACTGAAAATAATTTGAAGTTGCAGGACTAATTATGAAGTTGTTGAATTGATCCAGGTATTGGCAAAGCCAGAGGGCTTGTGACATGATTAAACATAAGAAGACAGGATAGGTTCGCATATGAAACCAAGAAGATTATATCATAGTTGCAATTCAATTAAATGCATCTACAACCAAGCAAGTGGGCCTGCATGCAAAGAGTAGAATGCATATAGAGAGGGCCTGCTCGCAAAGAGTAGAATGCATATGGAGCAGGCCTGCTTGCATCCATGAACAACAGCTAGCCCCGCTAGTGAAGGAAGCAAGGTAAGGAACCTGTATCCTCATAGACATTTAAATACAATGCTACTGATGTGTGCAGATGTTCCCGAGTCTTTCAACTAAAATTGGTTGGGGAATCAACTGATTGAAATCGACCTACATTAGGTTAAGTTCAGTCACCAGGTCACCAATAAGGCAATTGTCCAAACAGGTCAAGTGCCCTGATCTATGTTGGATTCTTTTCCATGCCTCGCCTGCCAAGGACTCCAAAGAAAGATAAACTGAAATATATAAGACTAGAATGAAAGGGCATGGATATCAACATGCAATAAAGAAAATTTTGCCAACAAAGATAAATGTGTGAAGAAAATAGAGTTACAAAAATACTAAAGGCCAAGGAAAAGTAAATTGTAAGGAAATTAAAATACAAAAAAAAAAAGATATTGGAGAGGATCAAGAGAACGTGTGTTTATAGGTTTTATAGCACTAAAATGACGATTTCCCATCCTATAATCCTCAACTGAAAATCATCCATCGGTATTGCAACATACTCACAATGTACAACTCATATCTCCAACAAATTCCTTCATAGTCTCCTTTTCCTCAATGGACTTTTTCCCCAAACATTCTTCTCTAATTTTTTTTCAAAAGCAAATACGTCGTGATATTCTTCTATTTCCCGTCATGACCCCTCCCATTTCCTGCACGTATTCGAGTAAAATTTGCTTCTTTACCATAAATAAATTTATTTACTAATAATATAGATGTTTCCACACCTAAAAAGGTATTCTCTTTTATTTTCTGACTATAACTAATCTACTCCTAATTAACCCATCCTCCTGCCTAATTGTGCTTCACTAAAATGTTTGTAAACATCAACAAAACCCCCCAAAAATATAATTTATTTTTTTTTTCAAAAATGAGCTATTTGGAATATCTTCCCACCACATTATCTATAGCTAAATCCATTAAAAATATTACTCTAATTCTTCACAACAAATCTTGCAGTGAATGGCAATCCTCTTGAACCCTCACATTCTTGGCTGGACTCTTTCAGAGTTGCTTACCCACAGAATCTATCATAAGAAATCATACAGATACTTTCTTTCAAAATATACCATAAGCAAAAATAGTAATGCATTTGGAATATCTTTCTGCTCAAGAATATTTTCATGCGAACACCATCCAATTCTGCCCCATCCTTGACCACGTATTCATCAGCCATGCAAGGATTCTAGACTTGCAAATTATGACATAAACAATGCTCTCTACACAACTTGCATTTGTTTAATGCAACAAATTCTTTCGAGTGATCAAGAAAAACATCTTTTTAGATATCAAACTTATTCTTTATAAGTCATGAACAATATCCACAGATAGTTTGAGAGCAGTATCAAGAGTAGTAGTATCCTATGACGGTCGGGACAAGTATCTGTGGAGATGTTGAGACCAATCTCCTTATACTGGTGCAAGCCTCCGTGGATATCTCAGATTTATTCAAAATGGATCAAACCTAATTGGTTGACTTTCATTGCTTGTCAATATGGAGTCTTCCCATCGGCTGGTCATCCCTTACCATATTTGTCAACATCACTTTATCCCAATCTAAGACCCTCTAGCTGATTTCATGGCAGGGTTGAGCATTTCCATGCTTCCCTTAGGGGTCCTCATTCATTTTTATCATGTCGTTGACCAGCCAAGGTAACTAGGATATATCCAACTAGTCTATGCTTGAATTCTCACTCTTTTAGGTCAACAATGGTCCATCTTTGGAGGTCGACTTCCATGATTAAATGTTTGCAACCTCCAAGGTCTATTGCCCACCCTTGTAGACTGATTATCCAAGTTTGGTGGTCAGCTCACACGATTAAAGAAGTAAAAGTATTGGCAATCAATGTTAACGTTTTTGTAGATGAATCAGCTATGGATTACACCTAGATAGGGGTGAATAGGCGTGTTTTGAACTTTGAGATGGTTCCTAATGAAAGGCTATCGCTCCAAACTGATTTTTATTTTTTTTTTTCCTATTTTTACCTTGTAGTGTTTTTAGCAAACAATCAAAACACATGCAAGAATCGATGCACCAACACTCTCCCCAATTAAAGCTATCGAAGTCACATGCAAATGAACCAACACTCCTCAATCCATAGCTATTTAACCTTTCAACAACCAACCGTCAAATATTCCAGTGTTTAATCGATCCTTAGACCAATATGAAATTATTTCAACACTTTTCTAAGCGCAAGTGATAAAAATTCAACCAATGTCATCAACAATCCAAATCATTATAATAATCTAAAATTCACAATCATAGATAAACTAATCAAGATAATCAAATGAAGAAATAGAAAGAAAGAGACAATAACACAAGGATTTTACGTGGAAGATCTTTGAATTAATTAAAAACCATGGGCCCACAAGTGATCAAAAATTTTAATTATGAAGAAAAATAGCTAAATACAAAGTTTTGCTTAACTCAATTCTATCAATCATCTTAACTATTTTAACTAGCAGCTTCAAACTTCAACTATACACCTTTTCACCAAAAACAAACTTGGAGTTACCGCTAACCTTGATCTTAGTGACTTCTTGATGCCCAATCAAGAAGAAAAGGGTTTTATCCCAATCCAAAGACAACAACGAGAAAAAAGGATGGTACAACAAGATCAATCAACCCCTTTTTGAAATAAAACTAAACTAAAACATGTTTTTCAACTCAAAATAGGGATGAATTTTCTTGGGAAACAAACACAACCAATTTGGCAAGAAGGAGCTCAGAAAGGGTGTCTTAATGGCTGCTTTGTCTCCACAAAATCTAATTTGGAAACTTGGTTTCAAATGGTAGGAACTTAGATCTAGATAGCTAGATAGATACATATCAGATTGTCCATCCTTAGTTCTTAAGATGAATCTATTGAACTTAAGGTTCGATAACAAATAGAGCAAAGAGGACTAAGCTAAAAAATGACGCCTTTCAACATCTTTAATCTTTTATTACAAAAGTTAACCAAGATACCCACAATTTAAAGAAGAAAAATATGGTTGATTTAATTTGGTCCATCTACAACCTCAAACCATTTACTTTCAACTCTAACAACCTTCAAGCATAATCGACTATAAAGGAATTTGACCTAGAATTTCCAATCCACCTAAAGCACTCACAGTTTTCATATATAAAAATAAAATAATTTTTCTATTTCTCTATAAAAATTTCTATTAGGAAGAGGCGGAAACCTTGCAAAAAAGAGGACACCTTAGATTTGGCAAAAGAAAATCACCCTTGTAGTTAATATTTTGTCCCCATCTTTTTGTTGTATTTTTATCTTGCTTATTGTCTTTTCTTTGATTGGGCCATGGTTTTAAGAACCGGACCGGACTGGCCAGTCACGGTTCCTGTCCGGTCCGGCCAATTGCACCGGGAAGCAATCGGACCAGAATTGAACCATTTGAACCGGTGGTTCGACCAACAAATCGGACGAACCGGCCGGTTCCCTCCGGACCCAACAGTTCATTTTCCTTCCCCCTTCCTCATGCGATTGGTACCCCCATTGTCGCTTGGAGCGTCGTCCGGCCGGCAATGGTACCTCCACTATCGCCTGGAGCATCATCCCGCCGGCAGCACCCCCGGCGCTGGGAACCCCGCCCCACCTCTCCTGCCGCATGCTGAAAAGCCCTCCCAACCTCGGCAGCACCCAGCGCAAATCCCATCACCCCACCCCCGCGGCGGACTGGAAAACTCCCCCATCTCTTCGCGACGGCAAAGAGCCCTCCCACTGGAAGTTCCCCCCACCCCTAGAAAGCTCCCCCCTCTCTCTCTCCTCTGTATGATTGGAAAAGTTGCCTTCCATTTTGGTTTCTTAAAATTTAATTCTCTCTCTCTCCTCCCTCTATCTCCACGGCCGGAAAAGCCTGGCCTTCCATTTTAGTTTTTTAAAATTTTATATTTAATTTTTAAATTTTTTTATTGATTATAATTGTTGTGATATGTTTAATATTTAATTTTTTTAATTTTATTTATTACATATTGATATTTTAATTTATTAAAATTATTAAAAATATTGGGTTGACCGACAACTATAGATAAAAAATTTTGTGAAAAAAATCAACAAACATGATAATTATTGTCAAAATTTAGATATAATTTATTTATTTTTTTTATTTTTTTTAAAATTTAATAATATATATATTTATAATAACATCACTGGTTTGACCACCGATCTGACTAGTGAACCGTGAACCGGTAATTTTTTCGATTCAATAACCGGTCCGATTTTGATAACATTGGATTGGGCACATACCTAAGTACTTAAAAATGGTAGGGTGCACACACTCTCCCACTAGCTCACAGTGGTAACAATGAAGATGAGGAGATTATACTTACAAATCAAATTGAGCCAATAATGGAGGCAAATAAGAAAAAAACAAAAAAAGATCATTAAGGACTAGATGCATAAGTAGAAACTCTTCACTGGAACAACATTAAATATCATTACTACTGCAAACTTTCTTTCAGACAACTAAGGAAATACAATCTGAAGTTGCATGTTTGTTATAGAAATTCTCTATTTCTTTCTCTAGATTTAGTGGGTTGGCATCTAAAGATAGGGAAATCAAAGTTAGGCATTCTTTTACTTATTTAATAATTATAAATGCCCAAGCCAACAAAAGCTACAATTACGAGACAAAATGCGTTCGTGAGAAATCAGACATGGGGAACCCGTGAAATTGTAGGAATAGGGACAGTAGAAGGTGTACCCCTTCTTCTCAGGTGCCATTGTCGCATACCTGTTAATACAGTCTCAAGGTTGTCCACGATTGCACGGTGAACCCAGTGATACCATTTCCGGACTTGGTTATGCAAGTTGGCAAGTGAGAGTGAGGCATAGAAGGCATATAGAAGGGGCCGCAATGCATCGGGCAACAATACTGATGCCAATGAAGCCAAGCAGAGGGAACCAAAAAACATCATGGCAGTGCGGAGGAGAGCAGCACAAGTAAGAGAGAGATGAGAAGAATGGAAGGTTAACTCAGTCCCGAATGCCAAAACAAACGCCAGTAAGCTAGCAAAGAACATCATGGTTGTTGGTGGCGAAATTCCCCTGCTACAGTAATTGTCAATCAGCAACGAAATCTCGGTCAACGCATAATATCATTCCTTCCTTCTTCCTGCAAAAAGGCGTCCGGATGGGGTGTTCGGACGCACCCTCTGATGGTTTTGTTAGCCATGGCTCAAGAGATCAAGCTTTCAGGTTGGTCTCAGGGAAAAAACCTTACCTCCCTCTTTGTGTGAAGCCTATTTTATATAGTGTCAGAAAGTATGGCACCGCTTGGCTAGTGGGTCCCATTGTCATGATTGTGGCCCATAGGCAAAGCAATCATGACATTTCTGGTGTCAGAAGGCGGTTGTCAGGAAGGTATTTAGGCGGTGGACGTCGCCGCACTTTATGACTTTTTAAATATCAGGAGTGTGTTAGGAAACCTGAGAAGATTTGAGAATGTCTTGTCGAATGTATCTTGCATTAATGATGAGTGACAGTTCAGTGGACTTGGTCGTCAGTGTTGTCAGAGTTATCTTTTCGATATGCGAGCGGAAGTGGATCCGGTGAATCCGCGAATGTCTAACGAGCTATGCTGTCACTAGAGTAGCCGGACATGTCTATCCGGGGAAGTTGAATCGTCTTCCCTTTCCCATCCGGTGGAAGGTGCCGGATGAGATATACTTGGAGAAGGTGGAACATCGTCCAGATCCGGATATGAGATATTCGGCTGAGGTGGAATGTCAGCCGGATATAATGGCGGCTACGAGACACCCCGGGTGGAATGAGCGATGATTCCCACGTCCGGGTGTAACTAGCTGTGCTACGTGTCGCAGGGGGATCATCCGCGTGGCCAAAAGAGAAAGAGACACGTGGCACTTTTTAGTGAGGATCCCACAATGGTGGTTATGGGGTGGGCTTCAAACACAGAGTCAGCCTCTTTCTGAAACTTCAAATCAATGAGGTTGATGAGCACTGGAACAACGAAAGCAATGAGGGCGAGAATGGTGCTAAGGTAATTGAGCATGAGATTGTGTTGTTGTCCATTGTTGATGAAATGGGAAGACTGAATAAACATGAGATTCCGTTGTTCTTGAAGGTAGATCCCCACAATATTCACAGTGATGTGGCAAATAGAGGAGGTTTGGTTATGGATACTCATTTTGGATCTGTTCCAAAAAATTACATCCACAAAAAATTCACCACACCTTATCTGAACATTAGAAAAATCTTCTAACATTTTTCATCTTTTTTTTTCACTAGTCTTTTATATCATTTTTCCTAATATTTAAATATAAAAATATCGATAATCATGAATATATTGGTATTTTAATTTTAGAATATATCAAAGAAATATCGAAAGATATTTTGATATAAAATATCAATAAACAAAAAATTAATTAAAAATCATAAAAATATAAGAAAAATTTTTAAAAATAAAATTAAAAGTATAATAAATATTTTAAAGTTGTTTTATTAAAAAAAAGTAATATATACATAATATAATTTATAATATTTAACAGTAATATTTAAAACTTAAAAGCATAAAAGGAATGATAATATATATATATATATATATATATATATATATATATATATATATATATATGTCAATTAAATGTCAAGCATACGATTGGGTGGTACAACTTTCTCCTTTCGAATGTTAAGTTTTGGGTTCAAACCCTTCCATCACAATCTAAAATTTAATTTTTCCAACTTCACGCGGAGCGTTGGGCCCACAAAACGCGTAGGCCCACAAAAGTGATAGCGGGGGAGACCTGCTCCAGCATCCAACCCTCATAAGCGCTTTAAGTGATTTGCAGACCTTCTCCATCCTCCGACCCTCGTAAAAAATAGAGGGGTTTTCAAAACTCCCGAATTAGGTGGTGTCCCGGACTTTTTTAATTTCGAATTAGGGGTTTTCGAAATTTTTTGACCATTTCATAGGTTATTTTTTAATGGCAGAAGGAACAGAAAATGGATAGCGTAAACAAATTTTATGATTTAGATGTTTCCATAGAATTTCATGTCACAGATGACAGTACATCACGAATTTTTTAATTGAGATGTTTTATCATTCTGTTGAAAGTTCCACACATGGGATCATTTGGCAAAGGATAAATCCTTACAATCTCATCTGACTCATCCTTCACAAGTCCTTGTGGTTTCTTCAAGAAAGGAATCTTCTGAACAATTGGTTTAGGGTGTGACTGCCGATTGGGACGGTTGAATTGGGTATATCTAAATATTTACAAGTTGATTTTAGGAGCAAATTGGAAAGCCAAGAAAAATAAATATATATAAAAGAGTACAATAAATAAAATAAACTTAAAGAATAATATCAAAATAGTTTATTAATTTAAAATTTACCTTTTAATTTTTTTAATTTTTATTTATTTTATTTTAATTTTTTAATTTTTTTTCTTTCATATTTTATCCTAAATTTTTCTATAACCAAATTCTAATATAGAATATGATTTACGAGCATGACATTTAAATTCGTCTGCCTCTCGCTTCCTTCTCCTAAAACTTTAGAATAATCGTAAAAGTCTTCTTTTTCAGAATCAAAATATCGTTACATCATCTTTTAGCAATAATATAAATCTTCTTGTTCAAAGCGGTGCACTCTGAACGTCTACTCCCAATGCCACCATGCTTAACGTCTTTCTCGTGCTTCTCAGCTTCGCGGTTACAGTGCTCCTCCAACTCATTAATTTCAGGTTCCAAAAAGAGGCAGATTCAGTGTTCCAAGCCCTCCCCAAAACCACCAAGCTGACTTTTGCAACCCTCATAGCATTTGTCTGTACATGTGGAATTGCGATGTGGGTCGATGATGAGCTCTATCCTGCGTGGGCTGCTCGCATCATCATCGCCATGGTGTTTTTTGCTTGTCTCTTCGTGGCGTCGTTGGCGTCTCTAGCGTTCCCGGATGCATTGCCTTCACTTGGAAGGAGCTGTCAGAGGCTTGGCAAGAGAATCATTGACAAACTTCGCTCTCTCTTCACAAGAATCCGACAATTTTGCTTGAAAAGAAACCCTCCGGTTCTACCATTGACCAAATTGGATACAGGTTATCCGGGGCCTATAGGTACGAGTCCACAATACTAGCATCGTCCTTCCTCTTATTTTCCTTTAATCAGTACACACCCATTCGAACTAAATAGTAAATACACAGCCATTCCTAGTCCTGTTGTATTTCCTGAGTTTGTCTCACAGACAACAAATGAATGTATTTTTCCATTGTTGAATATATTGAGAGAAAGTGAAGTTTCAGCACATGGCCTTTCAGATTAGACCATAATACTAATACCCTCTTGGATAATCAAGATGTCATACGTGTAAATTTAAGTTTCTCTATTTTTTGTTTTGACAAAAACATACTTTTAACATAAATGCCCCTCATCATATTAATCATTTACATATGAGTTATAAAAGAAAATATTATTTTTATAAGAAAAAATGAGGGTATTTTTATTCAAAATGAATATTTGTTAAGGTTAAAAAAATTTGAGGGTTAGATTTACAAAATGGGAATGATCTCATCTTTTTAATCAAATAACCTTTTCCTAAAAGCTTAAACTTATATACATTATAGAATTTTTTTATTATCTTTAAATATTTACCTTTTTTTTTCTTCATTTTTAGTTTTTTTTTTCTTTCTATGTTATAAAATGAAGTATTTCTCTTTTTACGTTTTACTTTTTTTACTTACATTTAAATATAATTTAATTTAAATTAACTCTAAAAACAATTTAATAATATTAAATATTAAGTTGTTTGTTTTTTATTATTTTATTTATGTTAAGTATTAAGTACTAAGTTGTTTTAAAATGTTATTTTTAATATTAGGCAAAAATTTAAATATTTTGATTTTTTTTATTCAGCAAAAAATTTTAAAAATAAGTAATAAGTAGAAAAAAAAAGTTAAAAACAAATAATTTAAAGTCTTAAAGTAAATTATATTTAACATTAATTTTAAAAAAATAGTGTTAAATAAACATCTCTATATCTTTTATTAATTAAATAGACAAGGAGAGTTTCTCTGGTATTTAAGGTGTCTCTTGTTGTGTTAGAAGAAGCGTTAATGCAAACGTGTTAAAGGAAGAGCACAAAAATAAAACAAATCACACAAAAGGTATACTACGAGGTTTTAATGTGGTTTAGCTAATCATGTTTACTTTCACGAGAGAAAATATTCAATTATATAATAAGGAATATTACATAGGACAAAAAAAATTAGATATTACTATTGAATCCTTTTATATAGTGAACCATGAGTCATTTTGCTCTATTAAGTGTCTCTTACTTTTTCTCATATTTTCACCCTAATGAGCCATCTCGCTCCATCGGATGTCTTTTACTCTTCCTCATGTTATCTTCGCGGAACTACTGATATGAGTTTATTTACTCAAGGGAATCAAAGCAACAATTGCATGGATATGCAGATACCGGATATCTTTCAGATCCACATAAAGGTAGGTCACAAACAGGGTATGTGTCTAATTGCAATGATACTGCTATTTTATGGAGATCTGTCAAACAAACAATGGTGACCACATCATCAAATCATTCATAAATACTGGCAATTCATGAAGCAAGTCGCGAATGTATATGATTAAGATCTATGATCCAGTATATTTGGGAATCATGTGGACTCTTTTCTATCAAAGGTGACCTGACAATATTATTTGAAAATAATGCTACATGCATTGCACAAATAACAGGGGGTTATATTAAAGGAGATAGAACTAAACACATTTCACGAAAATTCTTTTATACACATGAACTCACTCTAGAAGAGTGGTGAAATTGATGTGCAACAAATACGCTCAAGTGATAATCTAGTAGATATATTCACAAAATCATTGCCAACCTCAACATTTAAGAAGTTAATACACAGGATTGGAATGCGTCAACTCAAAGATATCGACATGAGGGGGAGTATGCTTGTAAAATGGTGTTAGTGTACTGTACTCTTTTTTTCCTTCGTCCAGGTTTTGTCCTACTGGGTTTTATTGGCAAGGTTTTTAACGAGGCAGTCCTAACATACCAAGAAAAGAATATTGTACTCTTTTTCCTTCACTAGGTTTTTCTCATAGGGTTTTTCACTAGCAAGGTTTTAATGAGACATTCTTTTAATATGGTGGTCATCCAAGGGGGAGTGTTGTAAATATAATGGTGAATGACCACATTGATGGTTATTTATGAACTCCATTTACTCATCTTTAAGATGAGTAATGGGAGTTCATATTGTGAAGCCTATAAAAGGCTTCTTACACCCCATGTAAAAAGCATCCCGAGTAAAAGAAAGATATATTCTTCCTCTCATTCTCTCTCTCTCTTTCTTTCATTCTCTCAACATTTCTCTTCTTTGATTTATTTCTCCCCTCTATATATATATTATTAAAATAATACATAGTCATCTCTACTTTTATTCAAGTCACATTTATTCTCATTTTACAACATTATAAAATTAATTAATTTTATTTATTAAATTTAATATATAAAAATAATTATAATTATTGAGATATTTATCAAAAATATTATTTATTGAAATTATTTTTTTCACTACGCCAGTTTAAGAAATATTTTTTTAAACTACCGTAATTCTATCAAAAAAAGAAAAAAAAAAAAAAGAGGGGGTAGTTCCTTTCTTTTCCTCTCTTGCTTTCAAATATATTAATATTACTAAGTTGTAGCCCTACGTTTTAAAAGTCATTTAATACTCACATAATGGAGCCAACATTCTCAAGCCCAAGGCATGCTTTGAACCCTACACTAAAAATGATTGATTGGTGTATTAGGCCTTCTTATAGGATTGGGTTGAAGGTTTTGCTAACTATACTGCGGATGTGGGATTCAAACAGTATGAGACCAAACTAGGTCTTTGGTGGGAAAACGGGGTGCAACAACACTCTTCTATTTAAATGCACTTAATATATATATAGGATAATAAATATCAAAATAATATATATATAAAACAATTAAAATTAATAAAATATATAGTTATTAAAATCTAGACAACTTTGAATAAATTTTTTTTTATTTTATCTTAATAATTAAAATTTAAATATATTTAGTAAAATTAGAAATATTAATAATTCAATAAATCTTCATGTTATCTTTACCATAATTTAAACTATCAATATTAATGATAAAAAGATGAAATATAATTAAAAATTTTAACTTTTTTTATAATTAATTTAAATTTTAAACTATATATTTATGATGTCATCAATTTGATCATAGTTTGACCTTCGATTTAATTTTTGATACGTGAACTAATAACTTTTCCCAATTCTTTCTTCAAGTATCAAAGAGTTGTTTATCATCTCAACTATGAGGAATTGAGGCATACTATATACGTTGATAATCTCTATATGTGGTGTCCCAACTAATATTGTTTTTTAATATGTAAAATCATAGAGCCATAATCATATAGGAAAAGTGGAAAATATCTTTTCATATGATAAATTGATGGAAGCATGCGAAATGAGGGAAAAACTATTTTGTTAATGAGTGATTGCCCCAAGACAAGTAAATAAGTTAGATTGCAAGAAGCTCACAAAGCCATCTTTGAAGGTAATCCAACCTTTGTGATTGAAGATCTCACAGAAAAAGTTCAACAGGTAAAAATAATCCTCACTATAGGACTTATAAGTAATACTAACTTTGAGGAAAAAGTATCTTCTCCATCCCTATGATGACAATGTCATCAATGTGATGGTAGAAATGGTTTTGCCTTGAATGGACCCAAGGCAAAAAGTGCAATGAGATACGAGTTACATCCTTAAGGATTCACCCAAGTAAGAGTTGTCTTAAGGTTGCAACTATGAGATTAGGCTATTCCCTAGTAATTCTTATGAGAATTAAGGTACCAATCAATCACTATTAATTCAACTAACCCACTTAAAACCAAGTCCTATATCAATATAATGTGTGTGATAGTTGTAATTTGACTAAAGGACTTAGATCAAAATATAGCTTATGGATCCCTAAATAAAAATTTGTAACACTAGAAGTAGGTTCAAGTCCAAAAAACACTTATACATAATATAAAGTTGCCAAATTTATTTCATTTCCATACATATTTTTTTATTATTTTAATTTATTGTTATTTATGAAGTTTTAAACTTTGCGGGGAAAGAAAGTTTAAAACTTTAATTATTTTTTTTAAAAAGGAATAAAATATTTTATTGGCTTGGTAAGTCAACTATAGCTTAATTAGTTATTAACAGCCTTAAATACTTCTAACATTAAGTTGAGAGTTATGAGCTTTAATGGAAATCATCACTTACGTTCACAATAAATATCTTCCCATATGTACTTATAAAAGGGAGTGTTTCTTAGCTTTTTAGTGACATGAAAGATTTTGGTAACTCGTCTCAAAGTTGAGCTTGTTTTAAGACAAACGTGTCTACACGTACCTAGCCAACGTGCTTGGTTTAAAAGAAAGAGGTTTTGAGTGAAGAGTTTCTGCAGATGCATCAGTAGGTACAAGTGCAATTCTTGCATAATCTCATCACCTTCTTCCATGTCCTCTGCCTTTTTCATTCATCAAATGCTAAACTAAAAAAAATTCCAGATAAACCCACATCACATTTGCCAAATTATTCAATATCACAGCAATCCCCAATCAGAAGCCAGACAAGTATAAAGACAAACCCAAATTTCTGAACCAAGCAAGTGAGCCTCATCTCAAATTCTCGCCCCCAAACATTCCTATGGCAGAGAAGAACGATAAAATTGAACAGCCCTCTTCTCCCCTTTTCTTTCGATCCTGTTTCTTTCAAATAAACCAGACACCAACGCAATCAACAATCTCCACAAACCCCAAACAAAACAACCAAAAAATCCTATTTTTTCCTCTTTTTGTTGCAGAGAGTCGAGAGAATACAAAAAATAAAAATGGTAGACATTCACGGCTTTGAGGGAAAGAAAAGTCGAGAAAACAGAGGGAAAATTGACGGGTCTGACCTGTTTGGCAGCTGAGGAAAGCGAAGGAAAATTGAGGTTCAGAGGAGCATCATCAAAGCGGAAGGCCTATGGGTTGGGGTGGATTCTTCTGTCATTGTGCTTCTGGAAATTCTCCCAGGTTTCTCTGAGTCAGTGATTGAAGAACCCTTCCCCTTTTCTCTCCTTCGTCTCCACCTGCCACCTTTTTTAACTGAAAAACTAGGCTTTGTAAATATTTAAAAGATAAGAAATAGTGCCTCACCTCACAACACAGGACCTTGGCCAAGTTTATCTTGCGTACATCAATAAGAATGTGAGTTGAAACCTATAATTCAATAAAAAGAAAATTTTCCAAAGAACAGCTATATAAATTTCTACATAAGTTTGTTCATATTACATGATACGTAAAGCATTGAACCAAAGGTTTATAGTGGAATGATTTAGTTTTAGGAGTGGCTTTTATGGATAAAGATAAAAAGGATTAAGAATTCTTGAAAAAACATGCCTATTCTCAAATAGAGCCCAGTGGTCCTCTGCACCAGATACACATTAGTCAAACACCATCTTAGGCCATTTTTCCTTTGCTCCATTTTTCAGTTAACTATGATAATTCATTCTGTCAAATGTGCAACAAATCATTTTAAATATCACTCTCTTAAATTTTTTTAATACTGATAAGTCCAAGGACCATTGTAGAATTTGTCGTTATAGCATGATTATCATGGAGAGCATAGCACAACAGGTATGCTGTGTCTAAATTTAATCGAAGCCAACCAGAATATGGCAGCATGATTAACAATAATCCATTAGTTCTAGCAACAACATTGATCTTGATGCTCTAAATTTCCAGTTGTTTGCTGAGAAAGTGATGGAAAATAAAATCAAACAAGTTTGTTGACTGTGTCGAAGAAAAACACGTAGGGCTGAAGTTTCTACCTTATTCCTTGCTTATGTGCAGCTGCTGCCCAAGGAAAGCTGTGGGTTGATGAATTCGATGATCTACATCTGTGATCAAATGTTATCTTTGGTGGCATTCCAACTCAATGGCCATGAATGATGAAACATTTTTGTGCCTCAAATATTTCTTACCAAAAATGAACATCAAAATTCCATTAGATGTCAACGAAATACACACACACACACACACACGTGTATATGGATCATATGATAAACATACCTGCAAATATGCATTACAGCCTCTAATACTCTTAATAGGTACATATACAGGATATATATGTACTACATATGATCCCACGTAAGATGTCATCCTGAACTGAATTTGCAACTTTTTTATCTTTTTATTTTGTAACTTTTTTATCTTTTTATTTTTTTTAAATTCGAAACTGACTTTGCAACGTTCTCCATGCATGGCTTACCAACTAGAGTAACTGGTTGCCTGTTGCATCCAATTCAAAATCCAAATTTACTAAAAGGTAAAACTATAAAGCCTACTTTACAAGATATAAGGAACCTATATAGGGCAAAGTCGTTGGACTCTAGATTATATCTTCACTCACATGTGTGTCAATGCACACACATGCAAGCAAAGGGCTTATATCTGGTAGGTATTTTTTCCAAATTGACCCAATAAAAGATTCAGGCCTCGTCATTTCCTCTTCATACCATTGTTTGAGACAACATAACCATCCAGAAGAAAGTTGGTAAGTTGAATATGTGAATTTTGTATCAGGAAGTCTCCACACTGAGACAAGTGAAATGATGGCAGTTCTTATTATGCTATATCATGACACCTAAGAGTTACTTCACAACGACCAAAAAAATTAATGGACAAGTCAAAAGCAGGAAAGCATGAATTGGTCAATAATTCAGATTTGTAAAATAAGCCAAGGTAGCAAAATGGTACTTACAGCAAGATTAAGATTTTCCCCATTTTTGCTACAGGTATGCCAAGCTCTTCAGGCAAATATCATACTTCCAACACCTTTGTTACCGTCAACCTGCCCTTCATCAAAAGTCCACTGAATCCTGTCATATTTATCAGCTATTTTTAATCTCCACCTAAAAGCAATGGAGACTCTGATGAATTAGAAGAAGAAATGCACGGATTATATGCTAGGGGATGTGGAAGAAAAGGTCGAATTCCAAGATGTTGATAGCTGGTGGGGCTTGTAGAAGGTGACAAATAAAAAATGTTACAAAACATAGAAGACTGAGTAGAAATGCAATGTGGATTCAGGTTATAAGATGTACCAGGAAAGGTTTCACTGTACAGTATTTATATTCAACTCATCGTATTTAGACACAGAAACTTGCGTGAGGAAATTGAGCTATTGTTCTTAATGTATATATGGAGGAAGACATGCAGATCAATCTTCTCCAAACAATAAATGTCCTCCAACTGATTCAGGAGGAACGCATCACTCATCTCAAATTAGCTGTTTGATTTAATGAGATGATACTATGGAGATTCATGGTCTTGAGATGACAGCTCAGTTCTGGTCAACACCACCAAAATTGAAAGATGCAAATGTTACATCCCTCTAAGACGTTTTCCAAAATCAGCATTTTAAATAAAAGGACAAACACTGAAAGGAAAATTGAGCTACATTAGCATCTGACTTCATGTGTATTGATCAACCAGAAAAATAGATTTTTTTTTTTTTTTTTCTGATAGGCAAACAAAAATATCTTCAGCTTCAGAAAGATCTTGTAGTTTGATATTCATTTGTTTTTGGATTTGTGGTTTGACATCAATTCAAAGTGTGTTTATCACACAAGGGAAAGAGCTGGAGAAAGCCATGGAGTACCTGAAGTTCTTGGAAGAAAAGTTGAAGGGAAAAATGTCCTTTGGTGGAGAGATGATCATGTTTCTTGACCTTGCCTTGGGTTGGCTTGCTAACTTAACTTGATTAGCATATTGGAAGAGATCGTTGGCTTAAAAGTTGGGGATGAGGAGAAATTTCCATTGTTGTCTCCATGGACACAAGATTTTGCAGATGCTCCAATCATTAAGGGCAACTGGCCACATTGAGACAAAAAGATTATCTAGTTCCAAGCCCTTCTTGATGCCATCCTTGCAGCAGCAGCATCAACATCTAAATGAACCTCTATGGTTCACAAAGGAGAATGAACAAGAATCAAATGGTACATGCATATTTCATATAAATGCATGCTTGAATGCAGGTGGAATTTTCAAATAGTGTCTTTGGAATTAATATAAAGGGAGTGTTCTGACACTCTTCTTCCCCAACGAAGAACCCCTTGCACCAGTACTCATCACAAGGCCTTATCTGTTATGGGTCTGCAACAAAATTGATTTAACACCATTTTATTTTTGCATTCAGTAGAACATGGTCATGAACAGCAATGCTGCATATTTCAAAAATCAAGTCCAATCCAACGAAAAGATAAAAAAGACCAAAAGATCCTATAATTCCCAAATGGAAAGAAAACAAAAATCATTATCAATATAGTTGCCAAAGTTTTCTACCAGCAATAAATACATTCCATCTCTAGATTCAGGGACCAGAAAGAAAAACGTGACTTTGGAACTCCAACCTCTAAGATCAACTCCTCAACCTTTTCCTTGACTTCTCCTGTCCTGCATTAGGAAGTGCGAACACAGAGATAGGAATAAAGACACCAGAAAACAATGAATCAGAAGTGCTTGAACTTGTTGTGTTGAAAAGATTTTAAAAAACCCAATTCACCCCGCCTTTTGGGTGTTTTTCTTAATTAAGCATAGCCTTTATTTTCTCAAAGTCCAATCCAACAAAAAGATAAAAAGTTGTAGGCCAAAAGATCCTATAATTCCCAAATGGAAAGAAAACAAAAATCATTATCAATATAGTTGCCAAAGTTTTCTACCAGCAATAAATACATTCCATCTCTAGATTCAGGGACCAGAAAGAAAAACGTGATTTTGGAACTCCAACCTCTAAGATCAACTCCTCAACCTTTTCCTTGACTTCTCCTGTCCTGCATTAGGAAGTGCGAACACAGAGATAGGAATAAAGACACCAGAAAACAATGAATCAGAAGTGGATAGTGACGAATATACTGGGTACCAGAAAATCCAACATTCTTTGGAAATGAAGAACTAGAGCACATGAATTTGAAAATCTTTAAAGCAAACGTACTTTGCTTTTCCTGGTCGACTTGCTTTCTCCGTTAGAACCAAAACCCTTATTGATTAGCCCAAATCCTAGGAGTACTTAAACATTTCAATTACTCAACAAAACGATATTAACAAAAGTATGCAGAATATGAATGTAGAACATAAGTTCAACAGTAACATGCAAAGAATTTTGCATCTAGAAGATGTTTATATGTGGTAGTTATTTATATATCTTAATTTCAGTTCCCTTTTCTACATACAATCCTCTCCTCCTTCCTCATTTTCCACTAAAATCAAGGCCCTCCCATTAGACCATACCGTTGGAGGAGCTACATTGTCCACTATTCTCTCGAGACTAAGTGGGTATTTGGCAAACCAACTTAATAACTTAATTTAAGTCATTCAGTAAATTAAGTATGTTTAATAAAATAATTTAATGATATGACTTAAAGTCAAAAACAACTTTAAGCAATAAGTAAAAATGATTAACTTACTCTTAAGTCCACATCTTCATTTTACTTTTTTATCTCCATTTGTCCTAATTACCTCTATGAGCTCTTTTACTACTTCACAACCTCTATTGTTATTCAACCTCCTTTGCCCTAGTTATAATTTATAAGGATAAATATGTCAATTTGATGATTTAGAATAAATTTTAAATTAATTTTATCAAACAACCTTAATACTTAAAGTAATAATTAAGTAATAAGTTTTAAGTCAATAACTTAAGTATAATTTAACTTAAAATCAATATAAGTCATTAAGTAACAAGTATTAAGTTTTACCAAACACCCTTTAAGAAGTGGCTTAATGCAATCACCATCCCTAACAATCAAATCAATTCCTGATGTCCAAGTATTGTTTTGCCCAAATGAAGGACATCATGAGTTCCTTTAAAACACAGAGAAAATTGAGGTTCTGATAATTGAAATTTGGATCTAAAAATCCAAATGCACAAAAGTCCCATAATACAATTGTTGGACCAAAACAAAGGCATCAAACAAGGTCTTATTGACAAAATTCACTTTATGTAATCAAATGCATTAGAAATAAAATAAAATACTAAATATTCTAGCTTCTCATAAAGTAATTTCCAAATGTGAGACTGACTAATGATTTTGCATTTACTTAAGAAGATTTAATCTCAATTACAACTTTAGAGTATGCATTTCCCTAACACATATTAGCTTAGAAAAATATCATTCTGAATTTAAGGGCATATAGCTTCTTACCTGAGCATCTGCTGTCATCAGAAACATCAAGCAGGTGTATGACAAAGAGATCTCCAGTTTCTGTTGAAATACTCTAAACAAACTTAATGGCATCACCTAGGACCTTGACAGACTTGTACTTTGATGCTCCAAAAAACGCCTGCAATTTAAAAACAACATATTAAGGCTTTGCTTAGATAAGCTTCTTATTTTTCTATTTTTAAAAATAGGAACTTATATATAAAAAGTAGAAACCCTTTTATGCAAAAAGTATAAACTACTCTATATTCTTAAAAGTTTCTTTAAAAAAATTTAGAATTTGAAATAATAAGATTTTATTGATATCTAAATTTTTTAATCAGTTTTTAAAAACTATTACATTTTCCTTCTAAGATTTTTTATATTTTATATAGAAGTTATCGGTCATTACTATTTTCTATTTTAAAAAATAGAAAATGACGGTAACTTCCATATAAAATGTAAGAACTCTTTGAGAATTAACCTAAAAAACATCAATTTTAAAAACTGTTTAAAAAATTTATGTAACAAAAGACTATTAATCCATTAAATTTTAAAAATAGATTTTAAGAACATAAATAAATCCTTAGTTTTTTTTTTCTTTTGTAAAAGATTGATATATATTTTATACAAAAGTTAGTACTATTTTTGTTTTTAAAACTAAAAAGCAAAGTATATTCTAACGAGCACTTAATTATTGAACATGATCAAACAAAACTTCCTTACAGGGAAAATGACATGATGTCAAGCCAATAGCCACTCTATCAATTTTTGGCACCCACAGGATAACAAAAAAAAAAAAAAAAAAAAAAATTGCTTTCTCCATTGCAATCTTCTTTTTGAATGTGATTAAGCAAGCAATCCATTAAGGGGAATCTCCACAACTATAGATTCAGCCATCAAGCCAGCAAGTATCCCTGATAAAACCTCACCAAATTGCTGGAAAAACTTATTCCCAATGCCAAAAACATAAACCCTGTTTTTTTGTATTTCCATCCATCTACATCCAGGGTCCTAGCTTTGAGTTTTTTGCATATTGAAAGCACTTGATCCGTTTCCCTAAAGCTACATATACATTCAATCCTAATACATAATATCCATATATTATAAGTTTAATTCTAATATGAATTAATTGATTAATGCATATAAATAATTAAATACTTATAATATGGGATAATTTTCCTATCCTATGAAATCAATTTCATAAATAAATTGCTATATATATTAGAAATTCAGGCATAAAAACAATAGGAATATATCATCTCTAATGCATTTAATTAATTCCATAAAAGGAATACAAGATAAAATTTCCTACATCAATTCCCAAACCAAAATCAAACAGATGCAGACTTTGGGGAAAACACCTCAAGCCCGCCTTTTAACCTTTTAAAACATTGCTTATGATTATAAAGTCATGAACATATTTTCCAAATTCTAAGTCTGAATGGCGAAGAATAGATTTGATAGCGAATCTGGTCTAAATTGGTTCTCCATCTACACAACTAACTGCCTCTTCAAACAAATCCATTTGAGAGTACCCATGAATCAATGCATCCAAAGTGAACTTTTAATCCTCTACCATCTATTGATCTATCAAACTTTCAGTACATGGAAAGAAGCACATTTCTCACAATTATATCCCTTTCACTCCCAAGCTTTTTAATCAACCCATGAACTAACCCACCCTCTTGACCAGCGCTCAAACCTTCACAGGCAGGTAAGAGCCCTGGCACAGTGCACAAATCTGGTGCCACACCCACAATTCTGGAATGAAAACTAATTTCCAATGCTTTCTTCCAATTATGCTATATTCCAAGAAACCAAAAGCCCTAAGAGGCATTTCCTCAATCATGTTATGCTGCTTGTCCAAATCATTAAACCTACAATACATATGGACCCATGCATTCCAAATATACAAATCTGAGCCAAAATCCATCTCCAAAACACACATGACCGCTCTTAGCTATCTCAAAATCCAACAACCTGATTCTTTAAATTAGATACTAGAGCATTCAAGAAAAGCCCATTATGGGCAGTTGATTACTTTAGTAGACTTACATGGCCTGTTTTGAAAACACAAAATTGATTGCAACACTGAAAATAATTTGAAGTTGCAGGACTAATTATGAAGTTGTTGAATTGATCCAGGTATTGGCAAAGCCAGAGGGCTTGTGACATGATTAACCATAAGAAAACTGGATAGGTTCGCATAAGAAACCAAGAAGATTATATCATAGTTGCAATTCAATTAAATGCATCTACAACCAAGCAAGTGGCCTGCATGCAAAGAGTAGAATGCATATAAAGAGGGCCTACTTGCAAAGAGTAGAATGCATATGGAGCAGGCCTGCTTGCATCCATGAACAACAGCTAGCCCCGCTAGTGAAGGAAGCAAGGTAAGGAACCTGTATCCTCATAGAGACATATAAATACAATGCTACTGATGCGTGCAGATGTTCCCGAGTCTTTCAACTAAAATTGGTTGGGGAATCAACTGATTGAAATCGACCTACATTAGGTTAAGTTCAGTCACCAGGTCACCAACAAGGCAATTGTCCAAACAGGTCAAGTGCCCTGATCTATGTTGGATTCTTTTCCATGCCTCGCCTGCCAAGGACTCCAAAGAAAGATAAACTGAAATATATAAGACTAGAATGAAAGGGCATGGATATCAACATGCAATAAAGAAAATTTTTCCAACAAAGATAAATGTGTGAAGAAACAAAAGTTCCAAAAATACTAAAGGCCAAGGAAAAGTAAATTGTAAGGAAATTAAAATACAAAAAAAAAAGATATTGGAGAGGATCAAGAGAACGTGTGTTTATAGGTTTTATAGCACTAAAAAGACGATTTCCCATCCTATAATCCTCAACTGAAAATCATCCATCGGTATTGCAACATGCTCACAATGTACAACTCATATCTCCAACAAATTCCTTCATAGTCTCCTTTTCCTCAATGGACTTTTTCCCCAAACATTCTTCTCTAATTTTTTTTTCAAAAGCAAATATGTCGTGATATTCTTCTATATCCCGTCATAACCCCTCCCCTTTCCTGCACGTATTCGAGTAAAATTTGCTTATTTACCATAAATAAATTTATTTACTAATAATATAGATGTTTCCACACCTAAAAAGATATTCTCTTTTATTTTCTGACTATAACTAATCTACTCCTAATTAACCCAACCTCCTGCCTAATTGTGCTTCACTAAAATGTTTGTCCACATCAACAAAACCCCCCAAAAATATAATTTTATTTATTTATTTATTTCAAAAATGAGCTATTTGGAATATCTTCCCACCACATTATCTATAGTTAAATCCATTAAAAATATTACTCTAATTCTTCACAACAAATCTTGCAGTGTCACATTCTTGGCTGGACTCTTTCAGAGTTACTTACCCACAGAATCTATCATAAGAAATCATACAGATACTTTCTTTCAAAATATACCATAAGCAAAAATAGTAATGCATTTGGAATATCTTTCTGCTCAAGAATATTTTCATGTGAACACCATCCAATTCTGCTCCATCCTTGACCACGTATTCATCAGCCATGCAAGGATTCTAGACTTGCAAATTATGACTTAAACAATGCTCTCTACACAACTTGCATTTGTTTAATGCAACAAATAGTAATAATTCTTTCGAGTGATCAAGAAAAACATCTTTTTAGCAATCAAATTTATCCTTTATAAGTCATGAACAATATCCACAGATAGTTTGAGAGCAGTATCAAGAGTAGTAGTATCCTTATACTGGTGCAAGCCTCTGTGGATATCTCAGATTTATTGAAAATGGATCAAACCTAATTGGTTGACTTTCATTGCTTGTCAAAATGGAGTCTTCCCATCCCTTAGCATATTTGTCAACATCACTTTATCCCAATCCAAGACCCTCTAGCTTATTTCATGGCAGGGTTGAGCATTTCCATGCTTGCCCCTTAGGGGTCCTCATTCATTTTTATCATGTCGTTGACCAGCCAAGGTAACTAGGATATATCCAACTAGTCTATGCTTGAATTCTCACTCTTTTAGGTCAACAATGGTCCATCTTTGGAGGTCGACTTCCATGATTAAATGTTTGCAACCTCCAAGGTCTATTGCCCACCCTTGTAGACTGATTATCCAAGTTTGGTGGTCAGCTCACATGATTAAAGAAGTAAAAGTATTGGCAATCAATGTTAACGTTTTTGTAGATGAATCAGCTATGGATTACACCTAGATAGGGGTGAATAGGCGTGTTTTGAACTTTGAGATGGTTCCTAATGAAAGGCTATCGCTCCAAACTGATTTTTTTTTCCCTATTTTTACCTTGTAGTGTTTTTAGCAAACAATCAAAACACATGCAAGAATCGATGCACCAACACTCTCCCCAATTAAAGCAATTGAAATCACATGCAAATGAACCAACACTCCTCAATCCATAGCTACTTAACCTTTCAACAACCAACCGTCAAATATTCAAGTGTTTAATTGATCCTTAGACCAATATGAAATTATTTCAACACTTTTCTAAGCGCAAGTGATAAAAATTCAACCAATGTCATCAACAATCCAAATCATTATAACAATCTAAAATTCACAATCATAGATAAACTAATCAAGATAATCAAATGAAGAAATAGAAAGAAAGAGACAATAACACAAGGATTTTACGTGGAAGATCTTTGAATTAATTAAAAAACCATGGGCCCACAAGTGATCAAAAAATTTAATTATGAAGAAAAATAACTAAATACAAAGTTTTACTTAACTCAATTCTATCAATCATCTTAACTATTTTAACTAGCAGCTTCAAACTTCAACTATACACCTTTTCACCAAAAACAAACTTGGAGTTACCACTAACCTTGATCTTAGTGACTTCTTGATGCCCAATCAAGAAGAAAAGGGTTTTATCCCAATCCACAGACAACAGTGAGAAAAAAGGATGGTACAACAAGATCAGTCAACCCCTTTTTGAAATAAAACTAAACTAAAACATGTTTTTCAACTCAAAATAGGGATGGACTTTCTTGGGAAACAAACACAACCAATTTGGTAAGAAGGAGCTCGGAAAGGGTGTCTTAATGATTGCTTTGTCTCCACAACCAATTTGTCAGACTTACGTCAGTGGCACACGGACTGTTTATTCAATCTTTGCAAATATTGTGGTTTGGACTTGAAAATATGCCTCCTGATCAAACTACACCGAATAAAAATATGCCTCCGCAGACTAGGGTTTTGAATTCTATGCATGTATGTATTGATTAATCAATAATTGGGTTATGATCATGGTAAAGAGTTTATATTAATATGGCTCACGCCATGATTGTATTGAGTAAAGAATGATAGGAAGAAGACGAAGAGGGAGGAGGGGTAGCTTCTAGTCTTCTAGATTGAGAAGATGGATTATGAATAAAGAATTATTCAGTCAGGGCCAATACACACACCGAATAAATAACTGCTAGCAGTCAGGGCCGCACTTTTTTGGCAAATTACATTTGAAATCTCATGTACGGTTCTAATTTGCAAAAAAAGTGAGGGTTAGTTTTGGAATAAAACCCTTGAAGCCCCGCTATATAACGAGTAACCACATACCTGGAACAATTAACCACGCAACCATCTTCTCTAGAGGCCTGATCTGTAAGAAATAGGCAGCAGGGAGTAACCGTGTAAGTCCCTCTCAAACTATTGGTTCCTTAATTTCTTTCTTCACTGTTTGATTTACTTTTGTATCAATTAATCTCTATCTAATTGAGGGTTTTTTTTTTTTTTTTTTTTTTTTTTTTGGAACAGATCCAAAATGAGTATCCATAACCAAACCTCCTCTATTCACCATATCACTGTCAATATTGCGGGGATCTACCTTCAAGAACAACGGAATCACATGTTTATTCAGTCTTCCCATTTCATCAACAATGGACAACAACACAATCCCATGCTCAATTACCTTAGCGCCATTCTCGCCCTCATTGCTTTCGTTGTTCCAGTGCTCATCAACCTCATTGATTTGAAGTTTCAGAAAGAGGCCGACTCTGTGTTTGAAGCCCACCCCATAACCACCATGATGTTCTTTGCTAGCTTACTGGCGTTTGTTTTGGCATTCGGAACTGAGTTAACCTTCCATTCTTCTCATCTCTCTCCTACTTGTGCTGCTCTCCTCCGCACTGCCATGATGTTTTCTGGTTCCCTCTGCTTGGCTTCATTGGCATCAGTATTGTTGCCCGATGCATTGCGGCCCCTTCTATATGCCTTCTATGCCTTGCTCTCACTTGCTAACTTGCATAACCTAGTCCGGAAATGGTATCACTGGGTTCACCGTACAATCGTGGACAACCTTGAGACCGTATTAACAGGTATGCGACAATGGCACCTGAGAAGAAGGGCTACGCCTTCTACTGTCCCTATTCCTACAAATTCACGGGTTCCCCATGTCTGATTTCTCAGGAACGCATTTTGTCTAGTAATTCTAGTTTTTTATTTATTTATTGGCCATTTATAATTATTAAATAAGTAAAAGGAATGCCTAACTTAGATTTCCCTATGTTTAGACGCCAACCCACTAAATCTAGAGAAAGAAAGAGAGAATTTCTAGAACAAACATGCAACTTCAGAGTGTATTTCCTTAGTTGTCTGAAAGAAAGTTTACAGTAGTAATGATATTTAATGTTGTTCCAGTGAAGAGTTTCTACTTATGCATCTAGTCCTTAATGATCCTTTTTTTTTTTTTCTGTTTTTTTTCTTTTCATTATTTGCCTCCATTATTGGCTCAATTTGATTTGTAAGTATAATCTCCTCAACTTCAATGTTACCACTGTGAGCTAGTGGGAGAGTGTTCGCACCCTACCATTTTTAAGTACTCTAAGTATGTGCCCAATCCAATGTTTTCAGAACCGGACTGGTCATCGAACCGGATAAGTTACTGGTTTACGGTTCACTGGTTGGACCGGTGGTTGAACCGGTGGTCAAACCAATGACGTCATTAATATATATTTTTATATATTATTAAATTTTTAAAAAAATTAATAAATAAAAATAATAAATTCTATCTAAATTTTGACAGTATCTATCATGTTTGTTGATTTTTTTCACAAAATTTTTTATCTATAGTTGTCAGTCAACCCAATATTTTCAATAAATGAAAATGTCAATATGTAATAAATAAAACAAAAATTACAACAATTATAATCAATAAAAAATTTAAAAATTAAATATAAAGTTTAAAAAACTAAAATGGAAGGCAAGGCTTTTCGTCGAGTCGTGGGGGTGGGGGGGGGGGGGGGGGGGAGTGAGAAAGAGAGAGAGAGAAAATTAAATTTTAAAAAACTAAAATGGAAGACAACTTTTCCAGTCATGGGGAGGAGAGAGAGAGAGAAAGGAGGGGAGCTTTGCAAGGGTGGGGGAACTTCCAATGGGAGGGCTCTTCACCCCCCCACGAGGGGAGGGTGGAGTTTTCCAATCCGTTGTCGGGGGTGGGGTGACGGGATTTGCGTCAAGTGCTGTCGAGGTTGGGAGGGCTTTTCAGCGCGCGGCGGGGGAGGTGGGCCAGGGTTCCCAGCGCCGGGGGTGCTGCCGGCGGGATGATGCTCCAGGCGACAATGGAGGTACCGTTGTTGGCCGGACGACGCTCCAAGTGATAGTGGGGGTACCAATCGCATGAGGAAGGGGGAAGGAAAATGAATTGTTGGGTCCGGAGGGAATCGATCGGTTCGCCGGTCGAACCGCCGGTTCAAACAGTTCAATTCCGGTCCGATTGCTTTCCGGTCTGATTGGCCAGACCGAACAGGAACCGTGACCGGCCGGCGATCGGACCGGCCGGTCCGGTCCGGTTTTTAAAACCATGGCCCAATCAAAGAAAAGACAATAAGCAAGAGAAAAATACAATAAAAAGGTGGGGACAAAATATTAACTACAAGGGTGATTTTCTCTTGC
Source organism: Vitis cinerea var. helleri x Vitis riparia (assembly GCA_946000715.1). NCBI lineage: Eukaryota > Viridiplantae > Streptophyta > Magnoliopsida > Vitales > Vitaceae > Vitis > Vitis cinerea var. helleri x Vitis riparia. The sequence goes on along the minus strand of OX254006.1, from coordinate 2,774,245 downwards.
CAAATCTAAGGTGTCCTCTTTTTTGCAAGGTTTCCGCCTTTTCCTAATAGAAACTTTTATAGAGAAATAGAAAAATTAGTTTAGTTTAAATATGAAAACTGTGAGTGCTTTAGGTGGATTGGAAACTCTAGGTCAAACTCCTTTATAGTCGATTATGCTTGAAGGTCGTTAGAGTTGAAAGTAAATGGTTTGAGGTTGTAGATGGACCAAATTAAATCAACCATATTTTTCTTTTTTAAATTGTGGGTATCTTGGTTAACTTTTGTAATAAAAGATTAAAGATGTTAAAAGGCGTCATTTTTTAGCTTAGTCCTCTTTGCTCTATTTGTTATCGAACCTTAAGTTCAATCGATTCATCTTAAGAACTAAGGATGGACAATCTGATATGTATCTATCTAGCTATCTAGATCTAAGTTCCTACCATTTGAAACCGAGTTTCCAAATTAGGTTTTGTGGAGACAAAGCAATCATTAAGACACCCTTTCCGAGCTCCTTCTTACCAAATTGGTTGTGTTTGTTTCCCAAGAAAGTCCATCCCTATTTTGAGTTGAAAAACATGTTTTAGTTTAGTTTTATTTCAAAAAGGGGTTGACTGATCTTGTTGTACCATCCTTTTTTCTCACTGTTGTCTGTGGATTGGGATAAAACCCTTTTCTTCTTGATTGGGCATCAAGAAGTCACTAAGATCAAGGTTAGTGGTAACTCCAAGTTTGTTTTTTGGTGAAAAGGTGTATAGTTGAAGTTTGAAGCTGCTAGTTAAAATAGTTAAGATGATTGATAGAATTGAGTTAAGTAAAACTTTGTATTTAGTTATTTTTCTTCATAATTAAATTTTTTGATCACTTGTGGGCCCATGGTTTTTTAATTAATTCAAAGATCTTCCACGTAAAATCCTTGTGTTATTGTCTCTTTCTTTCTATTTCTTCATTTGATTATCTTGATTAGTTTATCTATGATTGTGAATTTTAGATTGTTATAATGATTTGGATTGTTGATGACATTGGTTGAATTTTTATCACTTGCGCTTAGAAAAGTGTTGAAATAATTTCATATTGGTCTAAGGATCAATTAAACACTTGAATATTTGACGGTTGGTTGTTGAAAGGTTAAGTAGCTATGGATTGAGGAGTGTTGGTTCATTTGCATGTGATTTCAATTGCTTTAATTGGGGAGAGTGTTGGTGCATCGATTCTTGCATGTGTTTTGATTGTTTGCTAAAAACACTACAAGGTAAAAATAGGGAAAAAAAAATCAGTTTGGAGCGATAGCCTTTCATTAGGAACCATCTCAAAGTTCAAAACACGCCTATTCACCCCTATCTAGGTGTAATCCATAGCTGATTCATCTACAAAAACGTTAACATTGATTGCCAATACTTTTACTTCTTTAATCATGTGAGCTGACCACCAAACTTGGATAATCAGTCTACAAGGGTGGGCAATAGACCTTGGAGGTTGCAAACATTTAATCATGGAAGTCGACCTCCAAAGATGGACCATTGTTGACCTAAAAGAGTGAGAATTCAAGCATAGACTAGTTGGATATATCCTAGTTACCTTGGCTGGTCAACGACATGATAAAAATGAATGAGGACCCCTAAGGGGCAAGCATGGAAATGCTCAACCCTGCCATGAAATAAGCTAGAGGGTCTTGGATTGGGATAAAGTGATGTTGACAAATATGCTAAGGGATGGGAAGACTCCATTTTGACAAGCAATGAAAGTCAACCAATTAGGTTTGATCCATTTTCAATAAATCTGAGATATCCACAGAGGCTTGCACCAGTATAAGGATACTACTACTCTTGATACTGCTCTCAAACTATCTGTGGATATTGTTCATGACTTATAAAGGATAAATTTGATTGCTAAAAAGATGTTTTTCTTGATCACTCGAAAGAATTATTACTATTTGTTGCATTAAACAAATGCAAGTTGTGTAGAGAGCATTGTTTAAGTCATAATTTGCAAGTCTAGAATCCTTGCATGGCTGATGAATACGTGGTCAAGGATGGAGCAGAATTGGATGGTGTTCACATGAAAATATTCTTGAGCAGAAAGATATTCCAAATGCATTACTATTTTTGCTTATGGTATATTTTGAAAGAAAGTATCTGTATGATTTCTTATGATAGATTCTGTGGGTAAGTAACTCTGAAAGAGTCCAGCCAAGAATGTGACACTGCAAGATTTGTTGTGAAGAATTAGAGTAATATTTTTAATGGATTTAACTATAGATAATGTGGTGGGAAGATATTCCAAATAGCTCATTTTTGAAATAAATAAATAAATAAAATTATATTTTTGGGGGGTTTTGTTGATGTGGACAAACATTTTAGTGAAGCACAATTAGGCAGGAGGTTGGGTTAATTAGGAGTAGATTAGTTATAGTCAGAAAATAAAAGAGAATATCTTTTTAGGTGTGGAAACATCTATATTATTAGTAAATAAATTTATTTATGGTAAATAAGCAAATTTTACTCGAATACGTGCAGGAAAGGGGAGGGGTTATGACGGGATATAGAAGAATATCACGACATATTTGCTTTTGAAAAAAAAATTAGAGAAGAATGTTTGGGGAAAAAGTCCATTGAGGAA